>JAOWCC010000019.1:65971090-66403764 GCA_030867875.1 Actinernus sp. WN-2022 | reverse complement strand
CAGTGTTGTTGCACGAATTTTTTTTGGCGAAAAAAGCGGAGCCAGAACAAAGCTTTTCCGCTTGCAGGATATTTTTTTTCAACACCGTTGGCTTGAAGGATATTTTTTTTCAAAAACACCCCCCCCCCCCCCCCCCCCCCCCTCAAAAGTCAAATGGTCGGCCCCTTAGTGTGCGGTGTTCTAAGAGGACGTCTCAGATTGACATGAGGTATTGACATGAGGTACATTACTTTCTCCTGTCAATAATATTCCTGTACAAATCACATCACTAGGCCGTTTTGTATTGTAGTCAGTATTACTATTGTTACTTTGTTACTGATATAAATTTTTTTTTATAGAAGGTAAAAAGGTAAATTTACCCTCCAGGGGCCAATTCAATAACGTTTACAGGTGTATTTTACAAGACTGGCCATTGTTTAATCGCTGGAAAACAATGGCGCGGCAGACTTGTAAAATACACGCGTGTAAAGTTTATAGAATTGGCCCCAGAACAGTACTACAAAGTCCCTTGGATAGCGGAGTAAGATATTTTTAGTCAGTTCTTGAATTATCCTGTGGAATATTTATGCAAGTACTATTTATAAAACGAACTGAGAGACCATATTGTATTGTCATCACAATATTTCAGTATGGGGAATGCTCTTTCTCTGTCTCTATTACAAGAGTAAGAATATTTTCCCTATTGACAGGGAAGCTATTCATTCTTTTCACAAAAGCCGTGTTTCAAAATGGTACAATTATAGAATACCTCGCATGTCGAAAGATCACTTCAAAACTGTGCCAAAACTGTGCTAAAGTCTCCATTATAGTGCATTATAGTGCAAGTGTATGTAGAGTCGTTCTATGAACGACTTTTGGTCGAAAATGGTTAGGTTTTTTTATTTATTTCAGGGTTAAGTTTTTAGAAGGTTTGTATGAAAATTTGAGAAAATGAATTATTTTAATAATTATAGAATACCCAAAATGATTCAACTTCCGGGGTATTCTATGAATATTCCGAAAAGTACCTATTAATGTTGTTTCGATCTCACCTTGTGAGAGAGTTAGCAAGGGTCCTCAGTTCCGCTTTAAAATGTTCCCACCGGACAGAAGACATACTCGTATACACTTCTACTTTCTTTGGACCTGCAAAGAGGAAAGGGCAAAAATATTCAGTTGTGAATCGGGAAGTTTTCATAGTTATTTTAGCTTATACGGCCATTTTCAACGCCAGCCACGTGGGCAAGCCTTGTGCGCAAATTTTCGCTCTTAAATCCGCCGTATTTCTATGCTTTTAAGCTGCCATAGCGGCTTCTAAACATTAGTTCCGCTTTCTCCAAGAGAACTACTGTACAGTAGAATCGAAAACTATACACTTCCAATAGAACTGCTGTAAATATTCATGTTTTTGGAGAGTGACTAAAGCAGTTTACAACGTGCACTGACACAGCCAAAAACTTACAATTTTCCACGGTTCAGAGGTGTTTTTAATCAGTTAACTTCTTCAGGACTCTACTCAGCTCAGCTAACTTTGTCCTTTTTCACTTCTGTGCTGGTTCCTTTTCCTCAAAGAAATCCCTTTTTTCCTGTCCTCAAACGATATAAATTAAGTTTGCAGTTTAGCAATAAGGACGAATGTGCCGGTTTTGACATTAAGTTTTGCATATGGAATTTTGGGCTGCCAATCCAAATGACCTACCCAATGAAACTCTATAGATGGTTTGCACTCAGTCCCCAGAGATTCAAATGACAAAGGGCATGGCGGCCATGTTGGTGTACAGAACAAAAGAAGCTAACGAAGAATCTATTGTTAACTGTACACCAACATGACGTCACGTGCAAAGGGTCTATACAAAGAAAAACAAAACTAAAATATGAATCATGGTTGGTCAAGAGTTAGCCTCCCCTGGAACGCGTGACGCCCCTAACGATTGCACCCCGTGCAGCTTATCCAAGCCGGCATTCCTTTCTCGATTGCCATACACTGGCAATGAGCCTTTTGCAGGAACGCAATCATGTGGTTGTACGAGACAGCAAATAAACCCGATTTCATTTAATTAAATGCACTTGTACGAGATCGGTAGTGTTATTTTCCACCTCCAATCGATCGTCGATCTTTCTAAAAGATAGTTTGCCGTCCAGCATCCATGGCAACACCTTTCCCAATGGGGATTACGAGAGCAATTCATTCGTTAACTAAGATTTATATCAGCACGTGACTGTTCCCGCAAAAGGCCGATCATTGTATCAAGTTTTGCTTCCCGCGAAACTAATGTTGTCTTGCAAAAACGTCTTTGTTATTATTTTTGCCGAAAACAAAAAGAATGATTTAAACTTAAGATTTTGAATCCTAAATGCTTTTTTGAGGTCACTCATTCTCTTTCTTTCTCATTTTTGAATTCACTGAGGGGCGGGGGGTGGGGTGCCGAATTCACTAGCGATTTCGCCCGGAGGATGGATAGATATGTGTTTATTGGTACCATATACAAACTTGTACATAGGTCTGAGACCTGCTGTGAAAGCTAACAAACGTAAGGTACACAGGCCGATAGAAGTATCTGTGTTCAATGAATTGTTTTAGCTATTATTTGTGCGTTTTTTGAAGCTATCATGTATATATTTACAAACTTTTTTTTGTAATTTTAAAGGCGGATCTATTAGTAAATGAAAAACTATCTTTTCATCTTGATATTTTGGTTTCTGTAAATTTAATTTTCTATTCATAACATTGATTAAGTTTGTCAAATTTTTGGCAGATTCGTTCTTCTGGCTTTAGGTAGGGAGCGTAGTTTACTTCATCTATCTGCCCAATTCTTAAATATTCTAATGTCTTGAAAGATGCCCCTCAACCCTTTTGCAATTTTTATATATATGAAACTTTGAAAGGTTTTGAGTACTTCTGCGAAGAAATTTTTGGCTTACAGAGAATACACTATGTTCTAGGCTTGTTTGAAATGGTGAAAATGTGACCTCTCCTGACCCATTACCGTGTAAGAAAAAGCCTGGGTCGATTCCCTATCTTACGTCACCTCATTAATGCATTATTGTCCATGACGCCTTTCTATCACAACAGCATCGATATATAGAGAATATACATAGTGTGAGATTTTAGTAAAGAAAACAGCTATTTTAGACAAAATGCTGAATATTTATTCAAGTTATTGCAAAGTCGAATGAATTGGATGACGTATTTTTAACCATCTCTTTCTCCCATTTCCCAACTCCCTCTCCTGCTAATTGCTGAACAGTCCCTAATATATACTGGGTTGACCGGAAGTTCATTCCTGATGTCTCCGAGACCAACCGTTCATATAATAGTTTTCATTTTCCGATACCAATCAGTTTTACCGTTGAAGAACAATACAATACAATACAATAGTTTATTTAGACACGTAATGCCAAGGAGCTTAAAGTGCATATGAACAACAAATTTATATTTTAGATATCAATTCTAAATCAAGTGAATAGTAGAATGGTAAAATATATTTTGCTTGGAATGCTGTGCCGCCAAGTTACGGTTTTAATATCCAAAATGATGCTAATCACATGACGTCAGGGGAGATATCTGCAATCACTTCTTAGTGGTTGCGAATTGGCGTTTCTACTGATATAGGAAAACAAATTCCTAACATCATTTTATTTCAACCATGGGTGGTATAACACTGATAATTTGAAAGAAAAAAAAATTGTAACAAAACATTTTGTATAATAATTGATGCCTCCCCTGACGCCATGTAATTAGCATTTTGGATATTAAAACCTCCTTAACTCAGCGGCACAGCATTCCAAGCAAGATATATTTTACCATTCTACTATTCACTTGATGTAGAATTGATATATAAAATAAAATAGAAAAAGGTTCATAGGCACTTGAAGATCAAGCTCGTTCAGAATACGTACGTGTATAGCTATAAACTATTATAATTACAATTGTACATAAAAAGACTAAAACGACATGTAAACACTACTTACTGTAAGTTAAATATATCTAGGTTGAAATCTCAGGCTAATCACAAACCCATAATCAAAGGTAACAATAATAATGATAATAATTCTAAAGATTCTAAAATTCAACCTTACTAAGTTTAGTTTTAAATTCTACAACATCTGCAGCTTGTTTCACTTCCGAGTCGGGAGCTTGTTCCACTGTTTACTTACAGTGTAGGTAAAGGAATTCTTCATCCATTTGAGGTTAAAATTAGGCTGACTAAGTGTGGTTCCTATGTAAATTCAGAGATTGACAGTTTCTTCTGTACTCAAGTGTCTTCATACTAACAAGACGTAAGAGTTGTTCGTGCCCAAGAATAGACCTTAAAATGTAATAGTTCAGTAGCGTCTTCCAATGGACTGTTCTGTACTTTTAATATACCCACCAGGTGTGGGACAGTATTCTAGGTGAGGTAAAATAAAGGCCCTAAACAAATTCAGCATAACATCAATTGGTAAAAAACGTCTGATACGCCTAAGGGCTTCCAAATACCAGATTCACCTGTTTATAATTCTGTCAGACATGTGACTTTCGTGCATATCCATTCCATAAATCATTTACAATGCATTTAGAACAAAGCATGAAGCACTGAAGTACGCTATTTACCTTTATTTGTGAATTATATAACAATTTTTTTTCTGAAATAACAATAGCATGAACTCGGGACGCAATTTCATGTTGCGAACCTCGACTTCATGTTATCAGCCTCGCTTTCATACTAGTGGCCATTTCTCTTATCCGAGCGATTCTACTGTGCCTGATGAAACCAAATCTAGAGAACTGTCACAACCTATTGATATCAACTGTTGAAGCCCGGAATCATATTCAAACATACATGTATCCAGGAAAGCAGCGGACTGTTTTACTGACATCAGTTTGATTTCTTTCTAGATAATCAAACACTATGCTCTTGACAGTTTCCCATCCAAGGCCAAGTTGGTGAGCGGCTGCTCTGTAAAAACAGTTGCCATCTGCATGCTAGTCTCCTTCGCAGCCGTTATTAGTGTCGTCACGCAACGCTTCTCCCCAGTAGTCTCCTTCGCAGCCGTTATTAGTGTCGTCACGCAACACTTCTCCCCAGTAGTCTCTTTCGCAGCCGTTATTAGTGTCGTCACGCAACGCTTCTCACCAGTAGTCTCCGTCGCAGCCGTTATTAGTGTCGTCACGCAACGCTTCTCCCCAGTAGTCTCCTTCGCAGCCGTTATTAGTGTCGTCACGCAACGCTTCTCCCCACATTAGACTATCTGCAGGCGGGTCAAAACTTACTTCGTAGCGTGCTTCTGCAATTGGGGCCTTCAGTTTACCGTCCATGAATCTTCAATTTTGATATCACAAGAGTACCATTAGTGCCATTTTACTGCAGTTACTGTACTGCATATAGCGATGTTCACTGCCACGTCATCCATTGTCATTAATATACCAACCAGAGATCCATTGGTTCCTGGCACAAAGCGGCCTTTTGAAATCATGGTTGGCACATTAGCATAACGATTGTAATGTTTATCAACACGAAACATCGCTATTTTTTTTTTTTTTAAAGCAGTCATTTATATCCGGTTTTCAGAATACATATCAGACCAAGGTGTTTTAGAAGCTTTTAGAGGTGTTTGTAGTGAGGTTTACTCAGTTAGACCCGGGAGATGGTCCAATACTTACTGAAACATTTTTTCAACCAACACCTTCGTCTGTATAAAATCGCAACCCAAAAGCAGCGATTTAACAGAGGTGTCTAGGCATATATTCCTTTTAAAATTATTTCCAGTCTGTAATGAGCTATTTAGGGAATATATCAGCGCCCGGTTGTTCGCAGCCCAGGATCATGGCATTTGTACTTTTTTAAGAATCAATAGACCTCATTCATAAGGGCGTGGTCTCTGTATTTTAACATTTCAGCCACATGTTCAATGTATGAAAAACAACATCCTGGCCATGCGAACGAGCATACCAACATTGGTGATTCTGTAGAATTTGAGTGTTGTAGCATAAAAGGCTGTAAAGTTACAGCGATTTGAAATTAGAGAGATTTGTATGAGAAAAACCGTGTAGCCCTTTAACAGCCTCACTTTCATGTATTTTCTACATTTAAAATGCAAATAACTCGACAGCAATTTGAAACATTGCTTTCAAACTGTGGTCAATTACTAATTTAGGTACGATCTTTCATGTGGTAGCAATAGTTTCTCTGTCACACATTAAATTTCCAATTTATGCAAATCAGGTGGCGGCCATTATGAATGAGGTCTATAACAGCCTGTTATATAGCTAATTGCTCTACATATAGTAACAGTGTTTATATGTACATTTTCCGTTCTCCGAATTTAACACCAATACTCAATAAAATTCTTCCAAATTTACTGTCTCTTGGTTTGGTTCTACTAAGTAGGGGAAGGGAAAATTGACCGAATTCTCTGAAACTCCGTCCAGACATCAACGGAGGTATCCTTGTAATTAAGGTGGTGGAGTCCAGGTGCCTTCAACGCGAAAGGGATTAACGTTAGTTACCACATCTACCATACGCACTGAAACACTTTGTGATCTCATTAGAATAAATTTAACCATGAACCGACTTCGAATTTAACAACGAACACTATTTACAAGTACACGGTACTGCTATGGGCACTTTCATTTGCCAACCTGTTCCTAGCTAAATTCAGTAGAAGCAGGAGCCCATTACCATGAGCGTACCTATGTGATGGGTAGCGCCCACAGCACAGTAGACGATGTGGCTATTTATAGTCGCGAAGTTCTGGTATGCGATTACATTGTCTTTTGTTCTCTTGCGCTTTAGTACTTTTTAGCAGTTTGAACCGTGTTAATTACAATTATTCAGTGCATCCTGATTGGTTAAAAGTGACGGCCTTTGTTTCTTCTCGCGGGAAACACAAAGCTAAGAATAGCTACATCATCTGTTCTGCTGTTGGACAGACCTAATCTGGGAGATGCACGCTCCTGGTAATGGACTCCTGGTAGAAGTTGATGCACTCGCTCACGCCCCACTGCACCACGCTGGCTCACTTCTATGTAACGCCATTGTAACCATCATTCTTGTATGACACACCGCCCTCTAAATTTAGATACACAGTTTGAATAGTGCTTCATTACATTGAAGTGAGGCGTTAGGGGCAATACAAAGGAGTTCTTTTGGTCAATACCGCTGCAACTGCTATTCGTAGACGCAACCGAGTAATATCAGCTATTGACATATTTTCCTTGTACGGAGTACAGTTCATTTTCACCGACGCATTTAGTGAGTGAGAGATGCTAATCAATGGACTGAAACTATGACGTCCTCACTCGCTGTCGCCAATCACGGAATTTAGTTCAAATAATGAACATGCTTTTCCGGCATTTTCGAACTCGGAAGTTTGGACAAAAAAGTATAAGGAGACGGTTAAGTTGAACAGAGATATGTAGGATAGTTTGAGTCAAGCAGACATTTATTTCGACAAATAATTTGAGGAAAAACGTAATAGCATGACATCAGCGAAATTAGTGATTAAATTTCCCCGAGAGCCGAGGGAGGATTTGTGGAAGTCTTTTACAGACCCTCCCGAGGCTCGAGGAGAAATTAAATATTTAATCACTAATTTCTCTAAATGTCATGCTATCACTTTGTGCTATTAGGGACCTTAACCACGACGACGACGTCGAGGACGACGGCATAAAACAAGTCTTAATTACAAAATACAATAAATGCACGTGAAAATTCCGCAGTCACCTACATTTTGACCGTTCTCTCAAAAAAGCACAACGTGAAAACAACAAATTTTACGTTCAAAGGAGAACGCGAACGTAAGAAAGTAAATCACACCGTTTATCATTCGGCCTGAACGGAACTCTGTCCTGATCACATTTCTGGAAAATATGGTTATAAACGGTATCTGAAGGCAACTAAAGGAAATAGTAAACTCTAAATTTCGGGAGAAAACACTTTTCTACGTTCCGTCGTCACATCCGTCGTCGTCCTGGTTGCTTAAGCTCCCTAATATCCCCCAGAAACAGAACAAATCTCTGAGAAGTTCTGCCTAAACTAAAGATGTCGCACTTGAGTCGCTTTCGAAAATCCTTTGATTAAATGACCCTGGCTTCCCCTGGGGACAAGCGTGTTGTTTTTGAGACGAATAACACTAAAATACAATGTAATTATGTCGTTGACTAAATATTCAAAGAGCATGCATATGGAGTTTAATTACGTCACGTTTATGGTTTTAAGTATCCCACATGGAAAAAGCGGGTTTGAGAAACGAAGAGAACTTTCTTGAGCCATAAAGTAGGTAGGGTACAGCGTAAACAGGCATTGCGCAATAACCCGGTGTGCCAAGGAACAGCCCAATGTTCCCTCATCAGCATGCGTGCCCTTCTAATTTTCCCTAATTAGAACAAGTATATGCATGCTAACGAGGGAATTTAAAGATTAAATGTCCCTAAACAAACAAAGAAACCCGAGGTGATCATGCATGGTATAGGACGTTGGCATGATGGCGTCACATACTAAGCAAGTAAGTAACTTTATTATACGACTTGGCGTTTTCGAGTGCAAATACGGGCTAAAACGAGTGCAAATATGAGACGGTATTACACGGGTCACAAACCGCTTTGCACAGGTTTATTCAACACTTAAAAGGTTTTGTAAGCGCGCGAGCCAATCGAAATGGGGCTGTTTGAGTAACAGCCAATCAGCTTTTAGCGCGCGAAAAAAACTTTTCAGTGCGCGCCCGCCCCCGACATTGGGCTGAGAGATTTCTTCTCTCGAGATTTCTTCTCTCAAGATTTTCTTCAAACAGAGCAGTAAGGTAAGCGAAAACAAACATGTTTTGTTCGTGTTAGCTGTCGTATAATAAACAATTTATTACACGAAGAGTTGTGTAATACGGCTGGGAATTTTTACTCGTCAATTTTATTTTTTCTCGCCTTTCAGGCTAGAAAAAATAAAACTGACTCGTAAAAATACCCAGCCGTATTACACAACTTTCCGTGTAATAAGCTCTTTTTATTTAAGTGTCAAATGTATTTAGCTTTGCAACTAATTGGGGACACTAGTCACTAGTCCTACGATTTTACGTCCTAATCCGAGAAGACGTGAAGGTCTAACCACTTGCAGTTGTTTCACTCAGTTATTTTAAGAGCCTGAGTGTTGGTCCGGCCGGGGTTTGACCCGCGACCTCCCGCTCAACAGACCGGAGCTTAACCACTGAGCTAACCGGGAGGCAGAACTGGTTGCGTGGATACTTTTGTTCCTCTAATTTGGACCATTGTCTTGGAATTCTCAAAGGAGTTGATAAATCTGAATGAGAAAAAGAATTTCAAAAGGTTCTGGTAGTTGAAGTAAAATGACGTCATAATAAAAATGTCCTATGGACCCTTTGCACGTGACGTCATAGCCGCCATGTTGGTGTACAGTTAACAATAGATTCTTCGTTAGCTTCTTTGGTTCTGTACACCAACATGGCCGCCATGCCCTTTGTCATTTGAATCTCTGGGGATTGAGTGCAAACCATCTATTGCAGACGGTAATGATGAATCGCGATCGTTAAACTTTTGCAACTTGAAACTCGTATTTTCACTGCTAAATATCTTGAAATTAACTACGCGAATAGCTGATTGGTGTCCTCGGGTTTCTTTAAAAAAAATGTGGTTTCAGTAATGTGCAACAGGTTATCTTAAAATCCATAAAACCGGGATGACAACAATTAACGTTCTGAAATGCGTTAATAGTAACAGTAACTAACATTAACAGTAACAGCTATGTATTCTTTTCGCTTTGGTGTTAATTCTACACAAAAGTGTTCATGTTAAGTTTTCGCTTCAACAGTATTCAAGCATGAAGCATTACGATAATAAACTGTTCTTTTAGTCAATTTAAAAAGGCGAGGAAAGGGTGGGAAAGGAAGGAGCTTTGATCAGGGGAGGGGAGTGTATGAAATGTTACCAGACTGTTGGGTCGTGAGCTCACCAAGCTGTATGTTACGGTGTGATAAATCACTTAATTTACCGAAGTTGTTCATTAGCAAACATTATAAATCAGCCATTTAAAATTTCCTCTAAAATGTATGTATATAAACCATCTCTTGATTAAATATAGACCGGGGGGGGGGGGGGGGGTACTTACATGAAAAATGGGTATGTATGTGAGGCCAAGAGGCTCAAACCCTGACCCTGTTTGACCCAATCAAGTCGGGACGTGTCATTGGGTAAACAAATCAGCAGATGAAGTACATAGATAAGTACTGAAGTACGAATTAGCGGCGTCACGATGTATGGGAACCTCAGTGCTTGCATGTGGGCAGGCGATCAAAACGGCGGCAACAGAATGTCTTTTTTTTTGACATTGTAGCTAAATAAAACTGAACCCTAACTACCTAAAAATACTGAACCCCGACCCTGACTGCACCCAAATGATACTCAAATCCTGACCCTGATCTGCCCAAATCAGGTCAAAACCCTGACCCTACCTGCCCAAACCGAGCTCAAAACCCTGACCCACCCCCGCGGCACATACATAATACGTCACAAACAGGAGTACCCCCCCCCCCTCCGGGTATACTTCATGGTAGTGTTTCGTTCCATGAGTACCCAGGCATTTTACCCAAAAACCACTGCTTCGCTTACCCACAATTTCCTGCTCAGCCATTTTCTATCAGAGAAATGAAGGAATTCATCTAGCAAAACATGCTTATTTCGATTTAATCTCTCATGTTGTTCTCCTTCGAATTGGAATCCTAGCAAGGTACTCGGTTAGACTTGCTACAAGACTTTTCCTCTGAGCCTCTTAGAACGAGCGCGATGCGCGAGTTGAAGCGAGCGACGAAGTCGCGAGAGGTCCTTAAAGGCGGGAAATTAAAATCTTGTTGTAATGAAGCGAAGGCAGGAAATTAAAATCTCGTAAGCGAGGGCAGGAAATTAAAATCTCATTTTAAGGGACTTTGAGAGTCTTGGTACTCGTGAAAACTCCTTGTAATTGCATTGCATACTCTCGTGACAATCCGCGCTAACTTTCGTCTTTCTACCTCGTTCAGCATATTATCAAGAATGTGCAAACACTATATGCACAATATGCTTATTTGCACGCTTAAAAAGCGTACACGCCATACATACATGGCGTGAAATCCTCGATATTTCAATTACTGACCATGTGCTCGGGACCAAATGTGAACACAACAAGATCTCGGGCCCAGGAGTCTGAACAAAACACAGCCTGGGCACCAAGTGTAAACGCGGCTTAACAAGGTCACAGTGATTTTTAAAATCTTTTATTGATTCGCGGGGAAACAAACGCTTCAGTTTATTAAATGCCATCATTCTTCACGTGTATATTGAATTCATATAGAGAAACCCGTTGGCACCAGAATGTCGTTCAGACGCTCAATCCAACTTTTGTTCTTACTTTTAATTGGCAGACTAATGTGTCAGAAATACAGTTTTAGTCCAGATGTCTTGTTCATTTGAATGGGTTTAAAAGTAAATACCGGTTCACGTTTTCAGAAATTAATTATATTTCAAGAAGCTCACCAAACTCTAGCTGTCATAAAGAACAATTTAGAAGCACACATTCGCACAGCAGTTATTTTGTCTCTATGAAATTTTACTCAATAGTGACGGAAAAGGCTGTTGTAATCGGTTATAAATATACAAAGCTACAACATATATAATAAGCGAATTGCCACTTTCCAATATAAGCCTGTCATATTTAATAAATATTGAGATAAAATATCATTCTTTGCGGGGGAGAAAACTGTTGTTTCGGTTAGATCAACATATTCGTGAATTAAGAAAAAACTAGCGAATTTAATAGCATGCCATTTCATACACATGTCATAAACAAAACCTTTTCTGATGTATGCAGCTCTAAAGTTTTCACAAGTTAACCCACGATTTTATGCTTTTTATTTATTTTTCATCCCGTCGACATCTAGAGATGTGAGCATGATTATATTTGACCAGTTTCAGATCGTTTCAGGAAAGCCGGCGGTCTAGAATCTAATTGCACTTCTGGCTCTTTTATTTCCTTCACTTAATCTGCTTAATATGCTTTCAGATAATGTTTTGTAATCTTAAATTTAAACCTTTCTTGTCCTATCCGATGCAATTGAATTTCTGCAGAACGAATTTACTGAACATAGATTACGCTTCAGTCTATCTGAGACACTGACAGTAACCTTAATTGATTATTTTGATTCCTTGCACCTGGAACCGAACTGTTTCCTATTCTAATAATTCTGTATAAACTTCCCTTCTTTAATTACTTTTTTAATAAAACACTATCGTTATTCGTAATCTATTTATGTCAACAAGTTGGTTACAGCTTTTCAATTCCATACTAGCCTAAGCTACAAATGATTTTTCATTGTCTTTGCTGCATGGCTATTATAAAGTTCCGTCTTAATAGAAAGATAAAATTACAAAGAAGAAAAGAAAGGTGGTTTCGGTTAGAACCTTTTTTATATAACAATTGTTCCGCCACAAAGGTCCTCATTGTCTAAGAGTGTGCTTACAACCCGTTGCTTTTTTAATGGATAAAAATATACTCTTCAGGGCTACATAAACACAAAGAGAAAACACGTATTTCGTCTAGTGTTATTAAATTCTGTTTGAAAGGCGTTTCTTGAAGTGATAATGCCTCAATGTGCTAGCAGAGCAAACACAACGTGTATGTTGACAAATATTGAACGAGATTTGGGTTTCTGCTCCAGCAGCTGAAACAATACATCTTTATCAAGCATCTCTATTTAGTTTTTTATAAAGTAAAAAGGAAACTATATATTGACAGAATAGAACTTTTACATCTCGTTATTTGTCTTGTGTTATTAGAAGTTGTTAAGACGTTCAAAGAGAGCCAGACAATACAAGGCTGGTGTACATATAGTTGAATTCATCAGTTCCGAGAAACGAATGCTCTAGTTTTTTTCTTTGCCATTCACTTCACAAATTAACGACTGTTTCTTAATATTTGTGCCTTTATATATTTTGGCAAATTAGACAATAAACTTGGTAATTTAGTGTAATTCGTCGAACTTGTAAAAGCAGTTATAAGTTGGAGACGGCGATGGTCCATGGAAAACAATTCTTCCTTAAATAATAAATATTAAAAGTTGTTACTTAATTTTCTTCTTCTCTTAACCTTAGATTGTAACTGGGTGTCGGCAAAACAACCAGACATTTAATACATACAGTGTCAGTATACCGCCTTTTCAGAAGCAGAACACAAAATGAAGAAAGTGCTTATCGAAAGTTTGAATCTGATATAGAGCTGATTACAGATTTCAGACTGGCATTTCCTTTTCATGCTAGAACTAAAGAGATGTTCGATTTCAAAGTGCAAACAGAAAACCTTCAACCGTTCTTTTATTGATTGACAAATTCTAAACTAAAAAAAAAAAAGGATAATAAACTCACGCTAATAACGAGGTTATTTTGATGTTTATCGTAAAAAAAGGCGGGACAAGGGTAAAGTCCCATGTTTATTAATAATAGACGCTTTGCGCAGAAAAAGGACAAAGACATTGATAACGCAGTGCGCGTGATTTGGTTGTATTAAGAAAGTATTTCTGCCATTAGAATCTGAAGATTTATTCGGTTAGATAAACAGATATTCACCAACCAATGAGATCCTGATCGATATAGCAAGGTTATACCACACAGTCGGGCGGGGGGAGGTACATCTTTCGTTCAAGATCGCGAGTTGTACTGCAAAAGGGAGGGATTTTAATTGCTCTCCTACAAAAACTAAAATCCGATAATGTAATTAACGCTCTGACACATGTTTATATCGAAACATATCCAGTCATAAAGTACAGAAAAGGCCGCCGTACCCTAGAAAAGGGTGGCATGATAAAATACCACTTTTAACATCGGTGTTCTAAATTAAACGGAGGAACTGAGCTGCCGGTATTGGCGAGATTGTCGGCTTCCCTAATCTTACATTATTGTATTATCATGTACTTAGCGTGGTAAATAAGATCGCGTGACGACAAAGCGATTCAGATGTCGTTGATATTTCCTTGCTTGATCAGATTCTACTAATGCAGTTCGCCGTGTGGCCACGTGTACGAGAAACGTTTCAATTGTGAAATAACGATATAAAAGCTTTACTAATGACACAGGTAACGTAGAAAGGATAATCACATTTAGAATGAGTGTTCCAGATGAGTTGTTTTCATCATAATAGACTTCCCTCGCTGAATAAATGGGAGCCGGGTTGGCGCAGTAGTTAAGTGCTGCGCCTCTCACCTCTGTGGCGGCCCAGGTTCGATTCCCGGACGCGGCGCCATGTGTGAGTCGAGTTCGTTGGTATCTCGCCCTTGCTCCGAGGCTTTTTCTCCGGTTTTCCTTCCTCCGCAAAAACCAACACGCTAAATTCCAATTCGATCTGTGGATTAGCCGGGACCTGGCTTTGATAAGCCCCCATGGTTGTTTCAGGTCTCGTTAGAAATTCTGAGTTTTTCTTAATACTACTACACTTGTTTTAGGACAAAATCCGACTAAGAACTACTCCGTAGCAAACAATCAAGCAAACGAAAACGTAATAAAATAAACAAAAAGGAAAGGAAAATATCGCGTTATTCCTCGATGGTGATGTAAAAGGGAGAAAACGTATGGGTATAACTGAAAGAGCTAATAATATAATCAGCTAAATACACTACCCTTCACACCGCCACGTACAGCTAATATCTCACACGCATGTATACACGTGTTTTTTTTTTACATACTCGGCGGACTGACCGACTTGTGGTTTCGATCATGCACTGTCGTGGATTCATGCATGACATACTGACCGCCTACCAATGTCAGTTATGCATATATTTGAGAACAGTACAATTAACTCCAGGCTACACTGCAATTTGTACATTAAATACTATGGTTAACACTTAGGTTGCCGACTTACAAACGCTACTTCCTAGAAAAGACCAATATATATAGCTTTTCTAATTGTATCCCACCGCATTAATGAGATACTCGTATCTAAATTAGTTTTAAAATATGTTCTCTGTCTAGTCGTTATGCTATCTAACCATTCAACATTTACACTAATAGAGGGTTCATGGTTAAAAGTTTTGTTCTCTTATTATATAGAATTCCGTGCTTTTGTTTCAGGCTGATCAGTTACAAACCGACAAGCTTTATTTTTGATAATGACTGAAGCCTCTTATCAATGCCCCTCTGTTTGCCTTCATTGTGTGTTTGACCGCAGTTACTCCAAACAAATCACCTTTTCCTTCAAATATTACAACCTAGATATTCGACATATTCATACATAGTTTTGACACCACCATTCGATTCTTTATAAAATTGTTCCTTCCCTGATTTTATGTCGTTAATTATTTCCTAACGCCAAATCATGTAGCTCATTGTAATAACAACAGCAGAGTAAATACAGAAAATACTCGTCTGAATACGACGTGTTTAACTTTGGCTCGTTTCAGATGGCGAACGTTTCACGCGCCGAACTTTTCAAATTCTTTTATCATTCAAATTTCTCAACTCCTTTGAGAATTCCAGGACAAAAGTACCGCGCAAGGAATTCTGGTAACGCCGTTCTTCTTGTGTGCCGTACTAAATGCATGAACTTTTTTATTCCATCTTGAAATTTAATTTCGCGCTCAGGCTAAATTCTAGACCCAAATTCCCTGATTGCTACTGATACAATCGGTTCAGCGAATTAAAGGGGCTATGTCATGGTACTGCGCATGTATCGAGTAATCGCTCGGTTGGCGACTGTTAATCGGTTACAAACAGTTAAACTTCCCTCCCTTGATTGAAATGATTTTCAATATTTTCCATGGAGACTGTTTATATACAGTTTGTTAGTCATTTTTGCATATTTGCTTTGATGTTAAGCATTCCACATGGTCGAGAGGTTCGTTAGTTCATATCAAAATCGGTGGAAATAGCTGTTTCCGGCCCGGAACGCGAATGTAAAGTCTATTACCGTGACACAGCCCCTTTAAGTTCGCCGCCTGAATCAACCAGTCGCTCCAACGCATGACTGAAAAGTTCGCTAATTAAGAGCAGCTTCCAGCTTTTGTTCTTGCTGTGAGTTTACGAGCCGTTTGAAGGTTTGAACCTGCACTGATAGGTATAGATTCGTTTTGTGCAGCGCCGCCGGGCTTTTTGCTTCAACGAGTTTCTTTAAATAGCCATGCTGTCACTTCACCTTCCTGTTTTCTAAAACCTCAAGGCGTCATAGCATTCATTTGCATAGCGCCTTTAGATTTCATGCACGAAGTTGAAGTGTTTCATTGTTGAATCTTTCATCTTACGCTGCCGCGTTCAGTTTCAGATTAGTGAAATAAAAACAACGAATTAAGCACGCAACAGAATTACCAGTTCCTATAGGGTTCATTACAGCATCATGGTTCAATAAACATTTAATATTATTATAACACTGATTATCACACTAAACCTCTATAATGAAGTTCAATGGTCAGTATGTAGCGGTTTAGGAGGGCATGTTGGATTCTAACGAATTTTTGTATCGATTATCGCCAATACTTGATATTTTGTTTCTGAAGTCATGCAACAGATTGCAACTATATAAGAGTATACGTGTGTCATAGCATTGAATAGCTGTTGTTAACCAAATGAGATTGTTTCTTTTCCTTATATATTGAATGATGTACTGTAGTGGGTCAATATATGGGCTTCCCGTTTGTCGAATAAAAATTCCGGGGGAGGGGGGGGGGGGTTTCTTCCTATATTCGGCTGGTAGGGGTGATCGTCGTATTTTTTAGGGTTTGAAATCGGCGATTTATTATTTTTCAGGGGTTGTCCAAGCGAAATCCATTTTCAGGGTGATTTTTAGACCACGAGGTACATTTTAGGGTGGGAAATATTTCACGGTTTGGTATTTTTTAGGGTATTTTTAGAGGTATTTTTCGAGGTTTTCCGGGGGGAACTGATTCGCCACCATTCTCCCAGCGTTAAATGACATAACTAAAATATTAATCAACCAAAGTCCTTTCAACTAAACCATTCATGGGACCAATTATAGACTACCAGCGTTCGGTTTCGAATCAGCAAAAACGCCAACCGTGTATCCGGTCGTTAAGCCAAGGAAGGGTGTGGCTGTCCCCTTGTGTTTCACTCTTAAATTCCTTTGTTCCCGTCCCTCGATCGAGCGCGTAAAATATTCCTGTAGCGTCAGTCAACACGGACGTGAGCCCATATCCCTTCCACACCATATTCCGCGTTGTTGCTTGTATTAAATAGCCCATCCCCATCGCAGTCAAGTGGTTAAAGGAGAAGTGTCAATCAAATTAAACCTTCAGGTTACTTTAAAGGGGCTATGTCATGGTACTGCGCATGTATCGAGTAATCGCCCAGTTGTTGGCTGTTAATTGGATACAAACAGTTAAACTTCCCTCCCTCAATGCTTGATTGAAAGGATTTTCAATATTTTCCCTGGACACTGTTTGTTCACTGCTTATTAGTCATTCTGCATATTTGCTTTGCTTTTAAGTATCCCACATCCTATATCAAAATCGGTGAAAATAACTGTTTCCGGCCCGGAACGCGAATGTAAAGTCTATTACCGTGACACAGCCCCTTTAAACCAAAACTATATAAACGATCGAAGAGAAATATCATGCGAATGTCCTGATATGCTTTTCAAACTTTTTCGATAGATGATGGCAAAGATTACAGTGGTCCTTGGCCAGGAACTTGATTTCGGTTACAGTGAAACGATTTCAAGCTGCTGTAAATTTCTCCTAAAAGCAGTATTTTTCATCCACTCGAATCTTTGCCATCCTTCGTCAAAATTGTCTCAAAATTTCTCCAGTATATCTGTAAAGCACACTCTACTAATCTGATTTGTTATTTTTGCCTTGAAAGTGAAAGTGTATTATTTGTTGGGTGACAGTGCCGCTTTCACCTGACATATGTTGAGCCTCATCATTTTCCGCGTGCAGTGTATAAATATCCCACTTCCGCGATATGCTTTACTTGTCACGCACAAAGGTTTCAATATGAGGCTCCGTGCTAAATTAAATTAATTCTTTTCTCTGTGAAAAAGAATAAATTTAATTTAGCACGGAGCCTCGTATTGAAACCTTTGTCCGTGACAAGTAAAGCATATCGCGGAAGTGGGCTATTACAACTATATAGATGGCTTGCATGCACATGACGTCACGGCGGCCATGTTGGTGTACCTTCAACAATAGATTCTTCGTTAATAGCTTCTTTTGTTAGGTACACCAACATGGCCGCCATGCCTTGAATCTCTGGGGATTGAGTGCAACCTATCTATAGCAACTCGAAATAGGTATCTATATAGAAATACACAACAGTGTAAGACTATTGCTTCACCGGCATATATGGGACACAATTATCTTTCTCAGTTTATTCGCTTCAGAATATCTGTCATAGAGCCTTGCAGCGTGTTGTGCTGTATAAAACATTAGGACGATTTCGAGGCTACGAATAATGGGGACTAAATAAATGATTATTTTACCATGGATCGATCGATTGAATAGTCGAAATCGTTTTACAAAAATTATATATATTGCTGCGCTTATGAGTTATTTAAGCCTGGTGTACACTAGCGACATAAGCATATTAAGCCTGGTTCACACTAGCAACATAAGCATATTAAGCCTGGCTCACACTAGCGACATAAGCATATTAAGCCTGGGTCACACTAGCGACATAAGCATATTAAGCCTGGTTCACACTAGCGACATAAGCATATTAAGCCTGGTTCACACTAGCAACATAAGCATATTAAGCCTGGTTCACACTAGCGACATAAGCATATTAAGCCAGGTTCACACTAGCGACATAAGCATATTAAGCCTGGTTCACACTAGCGACATAAGCATATTAAGCCTGGTTCACACTAGCAACATAAGCATATTAAGCCTGGTTCACACTAGCGACATAAGCATATTAAGCCTGGTTCACACTAGCGACATAAGCATATTAAGCCTGGTTCACACTAGCAACATAAGCATATTAAACTGGTTGACACTAGCGACATAAGCATATTAAGCCTGGTTCACACTAGCGACATAAGCATATTAAGCCTGGTTCACACTAGCGACGTACGCCTGCCTGGTTCACACTAGCGACATAATCTTGAGCAGTATTTATCATTGGCATCGCTAATGATCAACGGTATTACTGCGTCTGCGTATACTGCTTGTCTGTGTGTCGATGAAGCTTGGGGTGTAGTCGCAGGGAGAGAGAGAGAGAGAGAGAGAGAGGGGGGGGGGGGGGGGGGTGGGGGTGGTGCAGTTGGCCATCCAACAATGTGTTATCTTTATGAGTCGTTGGGACACTGACAAGAAGTACTTGTTGGGTTTGTAAAGAGACATTTAGATCAGTCCGAGTATGAGAATAGCAGTTCCAGAATTAAGGAATAATTTAGAAAGGCAAATGACAAACAAATACTCTTAGTAGTTCCGTTCTCTGGTATTTTTTGTGGCAGAATTCAGTGGAAGATCTCAACTTTCCTTGCGAGTGAGATAGTGTTTGAGTCTCCAAATTGTACTCGGATCTAAAGGTCCCTATAATGACAATGATTTATCATATGATGTGAATACACGGCATCTAAAGGTCCCTATAATGACATATGTGAATACACGGCATCTAAAGGTCCCTATAATGACATATGATGTGAATACACGGCATCTAAAGGTCCCTATAATGACATATGTGAATACTGAATATTGATATTATATACTGACTTTATTACTCACTTTTTAACTCTTCGTTATTGATAATTTGAAACTATTGAAGATGCAAAACTTCAAAATCGAAACTCTGTGAACGGTACGAAAATACTTATTTCTTCAGGTCTACATTCTGGCGATTAGGGTCGGGTGGAACTTCTCGAAACGAGCGACACTGATTGGCCTACCCAACAATACAAAACACCCTAACCTTTAGAAAGTGCAGTACAACGAAAACAATAGAAATATAGTATTATGGGTGCAATCAGAATACAGGTCTCGAGAGGTTCCGTGCTACTCGGGGGCGATTAAGCTCTGTTCCTCTAGCTAACTGGTAGCTACTTCGTGTAACGTTCACAAAGAGTATTGGGGGAGGTCACTAAACAACAAATATAACCCTAACCGTCAACAACGGGTTCAATACTCTTTGTACGCGTTACACGAAGTATATACCTAGGTGCTAACTATCGCAACCGACTCTGAACACGGGTATGGGGAATATAATCAACTGAGAGATCCTAACTATCATTAGGACTTGATATGATCTAGTTTAGCGCAACAAAAGCATTGTAATAACACTAGACATCCAGACACCGCTTAATTTGTAAAGGAATGTTATACCCTCGAGGCAAACAACATTCATTGTAAGTTCTATAAACATTGTTTTTTTATTCAAGTCCTGAAGAACATATTATACAAAACCTTCAGTTATTTGAATTGCTTATAGGCTAAAAAGTCTAAAGTCTTAGGCATTTAGAGCCGACTCAATTATATATCCAGAAACTGAAAAAAGGATTTGCATGTGATCGTTGTCGACTTTGCTTCGGTTACGCTATGAGCTGAAAACATAAAAGTTTGAATGTGCCACTACGATTAGAAAGATTCATAATGTAGTGTCATTTAGTGATATGTTGACCTTGCCATCGCGAAGCTACCCTTAGCTTTACTCATGTAAGAAATTATAGCTAATACCGAGAATAATCAGTTCCACTGAATGTCCCTAGACTTTGTAGTGAAAATTATACCCAAGTTGCTATAGCGTTAACACACATCTGTAATGCCTTGCCGACTTTGACATGTGTTCTCAAATAGACACCGTATGTATTTCATGTACTTTATATGGCCTTTATGGCTTATCACACATGGCCCGCTTCTCACGTTTAGCTGCCTGGAAGTGCGACAGGGTGGTCTGTTCCACCTAGAGTCGATTTGCAAGTTCCGAAGCTTTGGCACGGCAGCAAACGAATCGAGTGTAAACGTTATTTTGCCGAACATTTCCGCGAAGCCGGTTAAAGTCTAATTTCAAAAACTTTAAAGATGTTTTACGAGTTTCAGAGACGCCAGAAAACTTGCCAACGCTAACTGATAAAATGCGTGAATAAAGAAAGAAAGGAAGTTAACCTCGGCACAATACCAATAAAATATCATTATATCCAAGCGATTTGTATTCTTCAAGGACAAAGCCATGCTGACGATTACAGCAATGGAGGTAATAAGGTTGTTTATGGTTTGGTCGCTTGAATGAAAAGCCGCGAGCTCCCGCGGGTTATCACAAACCGAAGGTGTAACAATGCCCGTCATTGCGTGCATGGAGCTCAAGAATTCCCAGCAGGGGAGAGGTGAGTTAGCGTGTGTCTTTCGTGAGTCGTTTCGTTAGCGATGCTTTTGTTCTTTGCATTGGATTTAAAACGTCAGGAAGTATGCGAGTTCACAGAGAAAAACGTCATCCCTGGATAGTTTCAAAGTCGATTGACTATCTAACTATAAGCTACAATTGTTTGGTTTCCCAGCAAAGCGACGAATTTAATTTGTGCCCCCTTTTTAATTTCGATTGCTCTTAATTACTTTAGCTTTTTAGAAAGGAACTCCTTCAGTTATTAATAGGAAACAAAGAATGTCGGGTGAGAGAAATAATAAAATAAGTAGTGCAAGATTTTTCATTCACAGAAATGAATTTTCTTGTGAACAGCCGTCTCTTCCACCCACATATATTTGGCGCAACTATTGCTTTTGTAAAACTCAGCGTGATTCAAACAAACACGAACAGCACTTTCTTTATGCGTCTCATCTTGGACAGCCTCGAGGCAATTTAAGTTTTAGATCCGAAAATAGGGACAGGGAATTATCGGAATACAGTATCTGTGCACATTCCAGCTACGGTTCGCCATTCATTCAGCAAATCGGCTTAAGAATCTAGATTGTTTTCAATCTATCTAGGCGTTACTGCGACTCAGTCTTGAGAAATCTAATGAAAGTAAAATCAGCAACGACGCTATGCTTATCGAGAAACCGCTCCAGTTTATAGAAACATTTATGTAGGAATGTGCTTTTGATGTTCGTAAGGTCCCGCTTGGAGTGTATATGATTACGTTATGGCCGTAGTGAGTGGGCCGGGTTTGCACAATGTTTTTCCGTCTAACTGCCTGTTCTAGGCTCAGTATGGCTTAATATCCTACCCTTCATTCCCAGCTTGGTTGAAGTCTTATAGAGGCAGAAATAACGACAAACAAGAAGACTCGACCGAGTTTGCAGTAATGTTTACGTTTTGTTTTCGTCACATTGTCGAAGGAAAAGTACGGCATTGAAACAAGTCAGATAATTTTACAATAGTTAAAAATCGAAATTTCAAAATTACGAAACCTAAACCCTTGGGAGTTTGCCAGAAGTTCCATAAAGTTACACGTCTTGGTTTGTTTGTTTTCAAAACTTTTAATTTGCTTTACAAATTTCGATAACGTAGCTTGATTATTTATGTATTTTCGTATTCTTCTCAAAAATAAGCAAACTCGTTTTGTATATATGTAATAACCGTTTGTTACTAGAGTTGAATACTAGTTGTAGATCAGAAAAAAACTATCACAAACACAAACAGCTCTTTGGCGTATTAAAAGTCTCTGGTTAGCTTTTCTAACAGTTCATTTATGCTACTGGAATACTGTAAATGGTTAGGACGTTTATTGTAACGGGAATTTATTCTAGTTATTTTAGGGGTAACGATTACGTTGTTCTCGATTTAATTTCTAAATTCAAATGAGATAAAGCCAAACTGTGTTTACTGTGAATGAAGAAATTAAACATTTGGTGCCTCAAAAGAAGGCAAAGTCGAACAAAAGACAACTCTTCGTGCTGAATTTCAAGAGACTTGAGCGCGGAAAGATGGCCAATAATTATCGAAGGAGAACCATTTAAACATACGTTACTGAAACAAAACTACTCAAACCACGGCTAGAGTGCATGAGGAACTATGCCCTTCAGCGCTATGGATGTTGTTTTTACTTGTGTCATTGTCAAGAAGTTTAAGTATTCAAATAACAAACCGCATTACCAGAGGAAGCAAAATATATTGTTCTAGGATCATGGCGTTAGAATTGGCCCTTGAATTTAACAACAGACTTTGCAAGGCGATTCTGTTTGATCGTGTCAACAATCTGACCAGCCGCGGGTGCTTTCAAGCTCTTTACAAGATACAAATAATACGTCACAGAAGTCCAACCAATATTATTTCAAGTTTTTATTTTCAGTTTTAAGACATTTATACTGTACAATTGTACAGGTTTTGTAGAATTTGTACAAGTCCCAATGAACGGCTAAAACTACAGTTGTATTATGATAACAGCCGGTTACAGTTGTAGACACAAAAGCCCAACTGGCGTTACTTTATCAAAACAGTGAATTAAATATTGATCACAAGATTGACCAAGCTAGGGAGATCGTAAGGAATATTCCAAACATTTACTAAACTCGCTCTCTTATAATTATCAGTTTTCTTAAAGAGTAAGACGGTTTTCACCTTTGCCAGTTTTTAATCGGTTAGGATGTAAGTTTTCGAAGAATTTTATAGCCGTTTTCGGCCATTTATTAGATTCTTATTTTTAGAATGTGATTAAGATCCTGGAGTATTGGACTTATCTTATAGCCGGAGGGTTACGTAGTTTGAACATGCTTCTGAAAACATTCTAGAATTCTTAGTCATTTATAACACACCACCTTGCTAAAGCAAAGTCATCCCGACATAAACCTTTGGCCTAGGTGGAATGTTCTTTGATCTCCCAGCTTTATTCAAAGTAAATGCTCGTACTTCGATTCTTTGGTTTCTTTAACTCTATGCCGTTATTACTTGGTCATTTAGTTTCCCAAATAAACATTGTTTCATACATTAACTTAAGATAAATGTCCTCAGTTAGAAACACTTTTTATAACCGCCAAAACTAGAAAAATTGCAACGAAATTTAGATTTTAATATATGAACCTATGAAAATATTCAACGGCCATTAGCTAGCAGTTTGAGCTGCTATATTTTTAACTTCAACTTGAAGATGAATCTTCAATTGCAATTGTAAAATCTTCCAAAAAACTTCAATTCTAATAAGGCCACTATCCCGCTCTCGCACTCATTTCATTAGTTGAAACTGGTCAAATTTTATTGAAAGAAGCCATAAAAGGCATCGAGCTTTTAACATTGTTTTCTATAGGTAAATATTACATGTGGGTTTAATGGCCTTCCTATAACTGAAAGTTATCAAAATATTAGAGGTCCCAGGGCTTTCATAGCTGTTTACGAGGGTTAGTGTTAAACAATATTATATCGTTTTGCTGTTTAGTGCTTACTTTCACATCTACTGTTGAATGAAGAACATCAACCCCAAAAATCCGATGAGTTTTAGAAACGAGTAAGCTGGACCATCGCACAGCTCTGTGAAAAACAAGCGCCATTGAAGATTCACTCAAATCTCTCCTCCTATGATTAAAATCGTCGTTCAAGCTTGACCTCGTGAATCTACAATACAACAAGAATAAACACGTGAATAGAGTCCCAAATCTCCCTTTATTTTTTACACATATACAATACAGAACTGTCAATACATCTTAGTATTTTTTCCCTCTCTCGAATGGAAGCATATCAGCTTGTTATAAACCCCTAGACATTCAACTGGACAAATATCAAACGAAATTCGAAAAGATTTTCACCAAGAAATATTTTTTAAGTGTTCACATAGCGAACATATTAAATTTTATAGCGCAAAGGACAAAGACAAGTTATAATTATATGGATAAGATAAGTACGATTACTGGTGAAAACCCGGAATGATGATAAGTTACTCAAGATGAAAGTTAACTGTCAAAACAGGTTAATCTCGATAAATACAGTGTTTGCTAACGTATAACGGTATGGTAGCGGCAAGCTGTTGACAGCTAAAATGATGCCCGCTCGACAGAAATGAAAGTAGTCAGTGATTTACAGAGACAAATTCCAATTTTGTTTTGCTCAATCGACTAAAAGGAGAAAGAAATATAAGAGGGGCAGCGAAATAAGTTTCCAGTGACAATATATCATCTGCGGTAGGCGATAGAACGAGGAGTTTAGAACTGTTTTGGGTCCATAACTTTCCGTGAAATGCTTGGCTTGAACCAGGTGGATTCACCTTGTCGCCCATAAATGAAAGCCTTCCCTAACGTTTTCGCTTTGTCTTGCGGTTCATATAAGATACTTACATTTAACAGATATAGTAACGAATGTGTACACTTTTGAGGCATCATTGTAAGCGAGCCTGTGTCAACAACTCTCACCTTATAAATTTATAACGAAGATTTGTCAGAAAGCGATTCAATAAATTAATTTGAATTTACCCCGGTCAACTTTTTGTAAGAGTTTACACGTGCTGTCGGACTTTGTGGGTATTGAAATGAGCTGCACTAAGATGATAGATTTAATATCTCGGGGGGAAAAGGCCGTTCGTTTTACTCAATACCTATCTAACATTTCTTGAGAAACCAAGTTGTGTATGCAGAAGAAAGGGAAACCCTTCTCTTCAGCCATGCGCCGAGCATGTGGCCCTTTACGAATAAACAATTTTCCACCAGCTTAAATGAGTAAACTATTACCTTAGTTTTCTAGCGGAGTTCATAATAACACTCTTACAAACTACAACGTTCCTAAAACAAACTCACTCGTAAAATTAGTGAAAATTAATCAGAAATATAGAGCACTGGTTGCTTTTGATCGTTGCGAACTAATATAAATATGCAGGCGTCGTAAAATTAATAAATAAATGCTGTAGTTTCAGAGTTTCGGAAAGAAATAGCCAGTGATTGCCGTCAAGTTTGGCAAAATTCACTAAAGTAAACACGAGTATCTTTGAGTGTCGTTCAGTGAATTAAAGTCAGATATTTTAATAGAAATTGTTTTGTTCTGTTCCTTGACGTAGCCACTTGGTTTATCGCATTAACTGAATTACAATCTTTGCATAACAATGTCGAGTTCTGATGAATGTTAGTTTGAGGCCAAAGATTAGAGTAATACAAGCGATCTGTGATCTCGGCAAGCAGAATTCGATCGCGGGAAATTGCGTCCAAACTTAAAATAGTTTCCTTCCTCGATAAAGCTAAAGCCAGAGAGGCCTGCAGGTTTGTTTATTTGTCAATTCATTCGCAACCAAAATGCGCATATATTATACTACAGTGAGCATTGCGCTTTCGAGTTCTATCTTGTTGAAACCGTCTCAGCTTTCGATTTTTGCCCGTGGCTACAACAAATTAGGCAGCGATCAAGACATTTCTGTTGCACTCGTAATAGTTTGGGTGTGTTAAGCATGTTATTATGTGGTTTGTAAGCGAAAGAGTCATTATACATTGTAAGCCAGAAATTGAGTCTCATTAAATTGTATTTATCACAAGCCTGTGTTCTTTGTGGTGAACGGAAATTTGGTTCTCTAGAAAACTCTGACCATCCTATCATCAACTCAAGGTATTTGACGCACACAAAATTAGCACATACTTAAGCATAATAATACTCACTACTACTCTGGTTTCAAATTAAAAGAAATGAGAAAATAAACGTCCCAGTTCTTAAGGCCGTAATACCCTCGGCCAAAAAAATATGAGTTGACAGTACTTGTGCGGAGAAACCGTTTCATGAGATACTCGAGTTAAATGAACTCGTCAAGAAATTGCTCAGCTTCTGGAAATACAAAACTACGCTAAATGTTTGGATTTAAAGCAATACCGGAACATAGGCGACTTGTCTTGAGAGATCTTGCTGTGGTTGCCAAACGCGTTGGTTGCCCAACTCCGCTGCGGAGACAGAGTAGCCACCATTGTGCTTAGACACGGGGTCAGGACTTGAAACAGGAGGGCTTGGATTGGCTTTCAAACCGCGGCTTTCATCCACAGCCGAGATTCTAGGCTGCAGTTGAGCATGTAGAGGACCTTGGTAAGCTTGGCTACTATAAATCGGCCTTCCTGACATCATTTCACTGGCGCGAAATGAGTGAGTAGTGTCGATAGGCCCAGCATAAATTTGGCGCGAAGGCGAACCAGAGTGAACCGTACCACCATTTGAAATATTGGGATATATCACAGGATAACCCGGCGAAACCGAATGATGAAACGGCGGAGCACCATTTATTTTCGAATACATTGGGTCTTGGGACAAAGCCACTGAATGGGCTATTGTTTGAGGCAATTGATTCGTCGAGAATTTATCAACCGCCATCATAGGAGTCGCGTATGGCGAAAACACAGGGGTCGCCAGTTCTTTCTTCTGCAGTGATTTAGGCTTACGTCTCTTGGGCTTATATTTGTAGTCAGGGTGTTCCTGGATATGTACTGCTTGAAGTCGCTTTGCCTCGGCGATGAAAGGTTCTTTCTCCTCCGGTGTAAGCATTTTCCATTCCGCTCCAAGTCTTTTGCTTATCTCGGAGTTGTGCATTCTTGGGTTGATAGTAGCATAGTGCTTTCTCTTACCGCGACTCCAAACCATGAAAGCATTCATGGGTCTTTTAACATGGCCATCTTCTTGTTTTCCCATCATACAATAAATCTTTAAGAGTAACTGTGCTCGACTCGATCTCTGTGGTGAGTTTAATGATCTCTCGGCAGAGCTCCGACCACCAGCTCTGCTTAGTCCGAATGTTACCAAAGGAGCAACCTCGCTGTATTATGACCCGATCGGCGCTACAGCATACACACCTCAAAGCGTGATTATGGCTGATGGGTATAATGATATAATAGGACAATGCTAATATTTCATTTCAATAATAATACAAGAAGTAAACAATAGGTGTTAATTATTTCGCTATGAATTATGCATCCCTTCGATCTCAGCCAATGACAGGGCAGAAAATCCCGGCGGTAACCTTTCTTCAAGTCCGCCGAGGCACGTGTTGTCAAGAGCCAAAACTCAGATCTCCTCGAGTAGTAGTTGTCATTTGCACGATATCAGCAGGATTTTGCAGCACAGAAAACAAGCATGAGCTCAGCTCATTGGGGCAGAAGTGATTTAGGAGTTTTCGGGTGTATTTGTTTTTTAATTCAAACAATATTCAAATGATGCTATTGTTTATGGAGACTTTCGACACCTGCATCACTGGTCGCAGGTGCGTATTTTGACCATTCCTTTCTAATGATGTGTTCTGCTCAATGAGTTCATTCCCATCTGCGGTCTCGGCTATTGTTTGACCTACACGTGTTTCATTAGGGTTTACCTTACTTTCTTCTTTCCCTTTGTCGTCTTTCTTTAAAGAGATTTACAAGCCTTTCAGCCTTTTCTCTATTTAATGGACTTGGCGGATGATTTACATAATGAAAGCAGTTCATTGTTTTGCATCACACCGAGAACCGTTTCGCTGAGGTCAATTGTAGGAATCCAATTGTAGACTTTATTGAAAGTCGCATAATACAAATGAAGGAAAAGTTTCTTTCTCTTGCAATACCCACTCCGTTTGGTGCCTCATTCTTACGATAACTCCTACTATAAATTGCAGTTCCTCACACACAAGATAAAGATAAATAGCAACACAACTACCTCTCACCACTCTTCTATGTCCTATTTCTGTGTTACCTCGGTTAAGAAGAGTACATTAACCAGGAGAGCGAAGCAATTAGATTTAATCTACTGATAGCAACCCTCGTATTTGCAGTGCCATTAAATTCTCGGGTTAAGATCGATTTGCACCTTAAGATAACCATTTCGGAATCGGTCTACGGTAATGCCATTGTGACGAACGTGCCTGCTATTGTCCAAAGAAGAAAAAATACTCGTAGTTTTTGTGTATTTTTCATCAAAAAGGTGACCTCCATTTATCCCTGTCAATAACCCCCCCACAATCTCCTGGTTGGACGCATTGTTGAGTGCATTTCCGCCACAGAGAAAACCCAAATCGATCACATCAGATAAAACACGCTCGAGAGAAGCTGAGGTCTTTCTCATGTTTGACTTAGAAAAAAAAAACAAGCGCTAAAGTGTTTTTCGGAAAGAGAAAAATCGTTTGGGACAACATTTGTTCCAATTCAGTTTGATTTCGCTTGATGTTTACCTTTGCAATCACAAAACAATACCCTGCATTAATTACGTTATTTGCGAAGAAGGAGCTGGTCAATTAGATGGAAGGGAAATGTGGAGAATAAGATTTAAGGTGTAAAAACCTTTCCAATTAAGCAAACTTTACGTTTACCTATTTCCTGCTCCTTAATCCCCGCGCTCAGGTGAAAATAACAAATGATTTTTCCTCGATTTAGAAATTTAAAAAAATAAATGCAAAATTCTAAAGCTTCCAAGATAGAAACACGCCCTTGCTAATGGTTTTCGAGAAAAATAAAATCAAGGAAAAGTAATTATCAATAAAACTGGTTAACACTGAAACGACAGAGAGAGAATTAGTTGTAAAAAAAATCAAGCCAACATGATATGAAAACAAAGCAAATACATGTAACTGTTTTTGCTTTTTAATTGCAGTTAGTAGGCGCTATACTATTTGGTCTTGAATATCTATCGGAACATAACGATCATCGATCAGCTGTCTGTTTACCAAAGTGTAATATTTGGCTGGAATATCTTCACTTGTGGTTTGCTTTGTCTGTGAAATATAGACCGAAATTTACCCTTCCTTGGTTTCAGATAACAAAATACTGCTTGAGCATTGAAGATTCACATAATTTGAACTTTAGTCAATACTCGCTTTCAAAAACGATTTACTAGATATTCGATTTCTAGCACTCTTGACAGGCCTTGTCTTTACAATGTAACAGACACAAGAGTGCAATGAACTCGTAGAAAAGAGAGTTCCATTTGAGACAATACTACACAACACTGTATTCTCATTGTGGGATATTTACCATTTCATCAGTATTTGCATTATTTCTGTGTAACAGTGAAGAGACTTTCGAGGTATTATGATTCAGAGAGTAACACTTTATTTGAGTTTATAATGACAGATTATCCCACAGTATTTCAATAGTTGTGAACGATCTTTTTTCTACGCAAGGCTGATAAGTGAAGTTAATAATGCCATTGCGATGATAATATTGGAGAAACTGAAGTTCACACTTTGGCTCCGATGAAACTACAATGGCTCAGGAATCGACACAAAGGCGCTCCAATCTACAAAATTATCATTTGCGAGTTCGGTAGGGGGTATGAAAACTACTAGAAAACCTCTTGTCACAGAAAACAATGTTATTGCACTAGAAAAACAAACTTGGCTGAAACTTAGTAAAAACAAAAAAACTATAGACTAGCAAAAGGCTGACTGTAAAAAATTAAGAGAAACAAATAAGATGACACTGTATGCTTACGGTTAATGTGAGAATAGTCGGCGATAAATTTGCATTTGTAGTCTAACTACGCTCGACTATTCCCCTTACAAAGGAACGTGGTAATAAAATATTACTGCTAACACTGTCCTAATTCGCATTAACATTGCTTTTTTAAGAATAGAAATCAGAGAAGAAAGAGAGAAAAGATCTTAGCACCTAAAATTTAGAATCAATTTGAGAAGTTCAACATTACCGCGCCGTGCTACTGGCTTGAAGTACGGGACGTTCGCTAGAAAAACAGAAAATATCGAAAAGTGCGAAGCTACTTACAGCTGAAATCCGAGTAAAAACAAACAAAACAAGAGTAAACTAAACAAACCCAAGACTTAAATTCAAGTGGAAAACAATTACAAGTAAGTTAAACTACGAAATTCTAGTCAGAGCTGATCGAGGGAAAACTCATGATGTAGAATATCAAATATTCATAGTTGTGTTTAAATTTAGATTGTCACATCACAGGTAGTTGTCCAGGTTTACGTTAAGAGTAGGTTATTCTGCTTTCATCACATTATTGCCAAGTTTTTAGCACAGGAAACATTCAGATCCTATCTAATCTAAGGCAGGTTTTATGGCAATCACCTGCCTTTCTGTCGCGAGAATGAACGACGAAATAAAAAGAATTCGTTTGCGGCAGATCTCCAATGGAAATGCTGGCAACCGATGGTGGCGCAGGATGGGATAAGGAAATCGAGATTATCTTCATCGATAAGTCTGGATGGTTTTTTTTCTAGAGCATCCCACTTTTTGCCGACCGCAAAGCTTTTATGGCACTCTTTATGAGTCACCAACCAGAATGAAGCGGGTATTACGTGGACAAAGTCGATCGAAATTAAACTCAACAACTTCGTTTATTTACGGGAAATAAATTAGAGAAAAAGCTTAAAATTTATTATCTCTTTTCTATATCTTGTTCTGCTCTAGCCTGGACAAGATATACAATAATCACAATAAAATTAATTTCATTTTTTTTTGCGTAGGTTTTAAAAATCTCGGAGAAAAGGTGCGGTATCCGAGTAACTGGCGATAGCTGTCAAACATGTGAAAGTTTTTACCGTTTTTGTAACTAATTGCTCAGAAGATGGGATGAAGTAGTTAATGTAAGCTTGCAAGGTTACAATAAGATTAAAGATAGTGAGATAGGAGGCAAATAGAAATTGGGTAATAAATAAGAAACAAATCACCAAGACCTTATCGAATTCGATAGATATAGGATATACAGAATTCGGCACGGTCATTGCAGTCGAAGTTAATGTTTGTTAGTGCTTAATGGATTGGGAGGATGACTCAAAAGTTAGGACAGCTGTTCGTTGAGCGCGCGCGCCGCCGACCGAAAACCAAACCCAAACATTAACAATTAACTGACGAAATTTGCGAGTGAAATATTCGCGATTTAAGTAGAAACGTCTACAGAAAACGTTTGAATTCCCTCGAGCGTTTGTAGTATTTTGAAACATTTTGCCCTTCCGTACAGAGGAAATAAAAGCTAGTCATTATTCGGCTTTCTCGTCAACTATCACTTTTCCTATAATCGGTTTTTCGTAATAAAAAAAGTACGGGATTTCTGCGCTTAAAAATCTCAGGCTCGACATTAACCCTGGTGTTATATACTGTGGATATCAATTTATCGAACTTCGAAGCTGCGGCATTCAGTTGAACCAGAACTGATTAGCGCTTATATAGCGCGCTTAATTGAGTCCCCTATGCCCCGGGCAAGGCCGGGTAGGCAAAACTCAAATGATCTTTACTTTTAGCAGTCAGTTTGTAATCTGGATTTCAAGTGACATTTGGCTCCCTACAAATTGTTACTCGAAGCTTCGTAAATTGTGAAAGCTGTAAGAGTAGTTTATTTACAGTGAAATAGACCAACTGACTGAATTAATTTCGTTGTAAATTTGATTCAGTCAGATCTTTTTAACGGAGCCTTGAATATTTTTCTGATCTCAAAAATAATTCAAAATATTCCTACATTATGTGCTTAAAAGGTAAATAACATCTTGAATTCAAAAAGGTGAGAACGATCGAAGTTAGCCCACGTTTTGTTCCGTTAACATAACACTTCTCATCAATGGCTTGTCAGAGCCATTTCCCGGCGCTCAATTTACTTGCCATTGTTTTCGCCGCCTATGAAGAGCAAACATTTGCCAGACTTCAACAAGTTCCCACTAGCCTAATGACGGACAAGTTGTATTTTATTTCTGAAATCTGAAATCCGGCATACATCAAAAGAGAGAACGAAGCTGAAGTCAAATTAACGATCCAACCGGAAAAAAAGTTTTTATATAACCAAGGATTTTGCACAAAATGTACTTTAAACATTAGGAATGACAAGAAATAACAGACTCGTATTCGTTCATTGCTACTTTTAAGCGGCGGAAAAGGTTTACTGTTAATTACGTACAAAAAAGAGAATGCTTTCGACTGAGTTGTTTGATAATCTGTAGAGAAAAGAGAGAAGAAATAGCCATTCTGGTCTCTGCAGGGTTCACTGTAATAAACAACGCATTAATGATTATGCTAGAAACCAAAACAAGCCATGGCAACTCTCCTTTCATTATTCTTTCTTCACTCATAAACCAATCTATACTTAGAAGACAAAGCCTGTTGTTAAAAAGTACGCATTTATGAGGCAAGTTAAAAGCATTTGACAGCGAAAATAGTATTTTCAAGTGCATATACACTGTGAAGTAAAGAGCACATTTATTGCTCAAAGAATAGGCGAGTTGGAAGGGATCTTTCTTGGATAATTGAAGATTAAGAAGGTTTTCTTTCAAGGGCATACAATTAACGATCATCGCTGGTGATATGTGCTCGCAAAGTAACTCAAATAAACAGAATTGCTTGTGAAAGTAATAAACACGGTAACATGCAATAAGCCCCGAATTGTTCAATTCCATACTTTCCTAAAGAGAACATTCAAATATCATCATTTTAGTTCGTGACTTCAGACTGTTATGAAAGGCAACCACTGAGTGCGCGGTCAGTGTAATGTGTTTGTGCTCGACTGTGTTGAGTGGCCGACGAAATTTCAATAGCTTTGTGCATGACGGAAAGACCTCCAATATAAGTTTGTCCCAAACTCAAATAGACCTAATACCTAATCGCACTAAAAAGGCAAAAACAAAGAAGGGAGAGGAGGGGTAAAGGGTGTCTGGTAGGAAAAGTTCATCGCCGACATAATTATTCATTTTGCACCCTTTTTGTGTCGAGATAACGTACAGGTTGACTCTTTATTCTTCGGTCTCACACTCTAAAAACGTATTCAAAAACGTTTTGATGTGCTTTTAAAAGGCTTTTTCTAAAGTTCGCAGCCGACGGTAATCACTGCATTCCAGCTTTGATCATACAGTTTTAGAAACGATAAAAATGTGAAGGACTAAAACGATTCGCACGAGGAAAAAGCCACAAACAATATTACGCTCAACTACTTGAACACGAACAGTTCACCGCAGTTTTGAATAAAATATTTGAGCCGGTTAAGTTAAATGTTAAATTACTTTAAAAAATAAAGCATATAGGAACAATTTACATTGTGGCAAAATGGGAATATTTAGAGTAACTTTACATTCTTGTACCGTTTCACTGTAGGAAACAAGCTTGGGTTTTGCCTCGGTTTGTGTATCGGGATATTAATTGCCTGAGTAGGTAATTCTTCGCTATCCAAAACTGAATTCACGGGGCTTTCTTCCTCAGCACCGAATAAAGTTATTATTTCAAGACGCATTGCATTTTAAAAGCCTTTTGGGGATATTATGAATGTAAAGAAAACATAACGGTTTTGTAATTTATGCTTACAATTCATTTGCTGTTTTCGAAGGGGAATACGATACCTCTTTCGTAATTGAACGGTTTTAGGCTTAAAAAGAAAGACCTTTCAGACATACCTTGTTCTTAGAATATCCGATTTTGAAGATTTTTGATACCGAGTCCTCTCTCTTTGTGTCTGTATATTTTAGATAATCAGCTGGTAGCTAGTGTTTATCGGCTTAGAAAAAGAGTTAGGGTAGGATAGCAGTATAATACACCGATGCGATATTTTGGCCGGATTTCTCCGTCTCAGTTTTTCTCCGCTACATAGTTAGTTTAATTCATAAGAACTACCGTTAAACTCTCTAAGGTTTATCCACCCCTCCAAATGAAACACGATTTGATAAACATAGCTAACTTGTCATGCAAGTTTTGAGAACACAGGTGTAATTATTCAAAGGTTTATTTGCCAACACTACAGCGGCATTTCAAACTACAGTCTTGGCTCTCCAATTAAAATCAGGAAAAAGATATATAAAAGTATAAGAACGCCGGAATTCTTACTAAAATTTCTGAGACCAGACATAATCTTATGAATAACGTTCTCGTATTAGTAAATACAAGTAGTTTCTCAGAAGATCTACATTTTCATATTTTGACTTCAAATCGAATGTTATCAACAACACATTTATTACAAAAGCGGCTATACTGCTGGGCGCGAACCCTAATTACTTGAGTTCTCCGTCTCCTTAAATAAAAACTCAACAAATATTGTTTGTGACAATCGAGTACTGATTTTTTCCAAAGTAAGATTCGGAAAAAGCTAAAGGGCTTTGAGTAATTTACAGTGTGTATGCAAACACGGAAAATAATGTATTAACTTTCCCCCTGAACAGTTACAAGAGAAAGGGTTCGGTGTGTTTCTAAGAATACGATCAATTTACTAGTAGATTATTCTTGTTTATAGAAAGGCATATTTTCTAAACGAACATATATACCTGTAAGCCTTTATTTTTCAGTTGCCCTAAGGGCAAATACTTACAAGTTAACTGTGACACACGAAGAATCAAAGTAACATCAGCTTTTTCATATCAGATGATATCAGACCTTTGCTGACAGGAAACTATCTTTAAACTATAGAATAAATGGGTAATCGGCAAAGTTGAGACCACTAGCCACGAGTCATACAGAAGTCTTAAACCTCTAAGCCGTTCCATGTTTCTTTAGCTAGACTATCGCGTCAACTTGATATCATCTTGAAGTCACTAAAATCAATTCAGTTGAGTCAAAATACCCTATGATTTTAGTTTATTTAGACACAATTAACGCGTTTAAATATCTAGCTATGGCTGCAACGGCCGCGGGTCATGATGCTCGTTAAACAAGGCTGGAGTACCAAGAAACCTACGTTAATAGCCATCAATTTAATGTAACACAAATTAGGAAGATTCGTTTCAAAGTAGATGTTTAGATTCAATAATTGCACTCATTTTGGTGAAGGACAAGTGTTTATTCTTACGGCAAGGACCACGTAGCGAGGTAACATACGGCGATATATGTTAATCACATCCTGAGACAAGGGAAATACCAGATTAACACATATACTGCTCAATGTTTTCATCAAAATACACGAAAATATGCGATAATATAAGTGTCTATGCTATTGAATAAACGACCAAAGAACAGAATAGCGAATTTGAATGTCATTGTAGCATAAAATACAATTCCTTCATACGCACTTTCCATATATACGCAAGTTAATTGATAATTCCATGTGGATTTCAAGCTTATTTTTAAATGCCTCACGTTACGCCGACTGACAAAACTTTATTATTGTACTTAATTTGATTGCCAATATGTGTTTGGGGCATTTTCACGCAAAGTTCACTCATTTAACTTTACACCTTGATCCGCGGAATATATTTTTCTCAGTTTCATGTCCGCCGGCATTCACTACTCTTAGTCTTCTTGAATAACAGTTATAGATATTCCCCTCCCCCCCCCCCAAAAAAAAAATCATTGACATTAACATTTTATCAATTTTTCACTGTTAATCTTTTAAGCCGGCAGTTCCTCTACGTATTTCTGGTACTTTTTTCATAAGATCAAAAGTTTTATCTTATATGAAATTAAAATAATTATTGAGTGCGGGAAGCGCTTTCTACGTATGGTCATTTCTCTGAAACCCAAACGGGCCATAAAATAACATGGAATACACAGAAAAATATATTCATTACTTTTGTGAAATAAATCAGTCAACGAATTCTCGACACTCTGTTCCACGGCTGAGAATAACTAATCCATATAATTATAATTTTATCCAAGTAAAATGACTGCTTCACATCACGGCAAAATTAATGTAGTGCTGACTTAAATCCGTTAGCATTAAAGGCTCATTCGAGAGATTAGCATTAGATATACACTCATTTCTATTTGATTTTCATTGTTCATTGAAAATTTACGGAAAGACAGCCATGAACAGAAGGAAGATTTGCTGATCAGAAAGTGGGAAATGTACACCTTTCAGTATCCGCGCAATTTTGATGTGTTAACAGTAACCTACGTTTCTTTGAATTATGCGGAAATTGTCTAGTGTATAGTAAACATGTTATGGTTAAAATGAAAGGACAACTACTTCAATAGCTCTGCCGGCTTATTCAGGTTTTTAAGAAGTATATCTTCGGCCCAGGAAATTTGTGCCTGAGAAACAGTTTGGAATTTCTAAACAGAAAAATCATTGTTGCGCGATGACTCAGTCCGTTTTAAACTCTTTCAATCCTTACTGATGAAATTGTATTATTTTATTCATATAGAACAAAGCAGCATATATTGATTTGCGTATTTTGAGCACGGTGTTCAATTATTTGCTATCCAAACTCGTCAAAATGCTCTTGACAAGAAATTCTCTGAAATGCAGAGTATCGCTTCATACTTTTACGTGTAATATTTGATCAGTTCTTTTTTCTTTCCATCAATACTGCGTAAGCTCATGATCGTTCAAGAACTAATAACCAATACAAAACCCAAATATTGACATTCTAGAAATCACAATATAGTTTATACCCTTAGCTATTATATCACGTTATCTATTGGCTAGACCTGGCCGTGAAGGATGCTGGGGGTTTGGCATTTATTTCATTTGTCAGCGAGAAAGATTGTCGATTTCTTGGTAGCTGTTCAGGAGAAATATTAGGAAGCTTTAGATTCGAGTACGACTTTTCACAATCGACGAAAACTTTAAAAAGATATATGAATAAACAAATACTCTTAGTAGCTTGTTCTCGTGTCCGCAGCATTGTTTGACAGAAATGGAAGATCTGTACTTTAGAGTCTAAAAGTCGTACTCATAGTAGAAGTCGTATTCGTACTCGAATCTAAAGCTCCCATTGTCATGGAACGTGCCCCTAAAACTGTTCTTGATTTTTGTCTCTCATAATTCACATCAATTCCCTCCCAACTTTCCTCTTTATCGCCAAATATAGGTAAACGTATGAGAAATGTCAAGGTTGACCCCTAAACACTGTGCATTCGGCATAGCAATACGAGCATATCGCAAAATTATGGTTACTATTTTGGTTTTCATTGGCAAAAGAAGAATATAATTCTCTTCAAAAAGATACGAGTTTCTGTTATGCAAAATTTCAATAGTGCAAGCTTTCATGATTGATGAATAATTTCCAAATCAAAATACATTGCCCAGTGGTGTGAATGATTTATGTCAGTCCACAAGAAACAGGTTTCTTAACGTCCTTAGGCCAGAAACCTGAGAACGCGTTCTGACATCTCGTCTAAAAACGTTTGATTCGACTGCTCGTTAAAACGACAATACAAAGTGCACACATGAAACATTTATGTATAACTACAAATCATTTTACAATACAATAGTCCTTACCGAATATTTCCCCGGCGCGCTAAGCAGAAACGAGGTGATTTGGTATGGACTTCTGCTTTGAGCTAACAAGTTGCGCTACTTCAATAGTTGATGCAAGTAGCGCGGGAAGGTCTATTAATCCTCAAAATCTAGCCAAACAAAACTTTTTGAGCATAAGCATTTCCTAGATGCCTTTTATATATGTATGGATATTATCTACAATGGGATAGAAATAAAGAATTCTTACTGAGGTAAAACACAGCCTTGTTTATTCGCGTGAATAATATTTCTTTTCCGTGAGCCGCTCAGCCAAACGAAAGGAATGTCCTTTAAACTGCAAATACATCACATGCTTTCTCTTTGTGTTCTTTTAGCATTAAAACAATGACATGTTTGAGCTGTTTCTTTGATTCCAGCGAATCATTTAAGAACTTGAAAGCAATGGCAACGTTATCATCTAAGACAAGTCATTAATCCAGCAAAGAATGACTGTCTATACGCGGAGCGAGTCTTTGCAAACGCGTCAGTGATATTTACACTTTGATTATCTTTGCTACGAGGCAAGATGTCTACAGGAAACTGACCTTTTAGTGTGAAATTTGGGACACAGCCTGCACAAAAGAGTGATATCTTAGAAAAGGACAATTAATGATGATCTCTCATCGCAAACAGTGATGATAATAGCGCAAACAGCCAAAAGGAAGATAACTATTTTTGTCGTTTCTTTACTTAATGGAGTCCTCTAAACGCACTTCTTCGTAAAAACAATTTATACTGGAGGGCACCAAACCCTCCGGAAGACAAATAACTACAGACTCAAATGAACTAGAAAGATCGAAATAAAGACACTAAACAAAGAGTTGCTCCCTTCTTTACATATTTACTCGATCATTTTCAAAGCCCGTTTCTCCAAACAGATAATTAATTAAAGAGTTTAATTATTAATGCAATATTAAATTGTAAATCCTCTCTTTAGAGGCAATTAATCATTTAGTTTAGGAAATCTCTAAGCAATGCGTTGTTGTTTCACAAGTGCAGATCACAAAACACTGTCGCTGTCCGCGGGGTATGGAACAACAATTCATAAGACAGTTCCACGCAATTAGTAGCTGTACGGGTAATTAGTATCTTATAACTCACACATTAACATCTCTCATTCACACCAGGAGACAGACACTCATTTCTATGTGAACTATAGCTCGTTAAGTTACCCATGCGAGAGTCTATGCAGCGATTTATTGAGAACCCTAAATAAACAAAAACTCATACAATATTTATAAATGGGCGTGACCTAGAAAGGCTGCCAGTGGCAGTCAGAGCTGGAATTTTGCTTGGAAATCACCGGGAGATGTTGGGAATGTGGAAACCGCTTGCGGAGTTGGGGAAATTTGTAAACATTTACTGATTCCGTGAACAATTGCACATACCAACCTATAGTGCTGTATAATTTGCCGTCAAACTTTCTCAATGTGTGATAATTAGCGTCTGTTTGTTATTTTCAGAAAGTAATAAGTATACCACGAGTTATTCTATATTCTAGAACTCTAGTGTGTTAAACTGGCCATATCCCCGCTAATTCAACTGACGTAAAAACTTACTGTCAGAGCAATTTCGAGTTGCTGCTAAGTAAAATGTAATAGCGGATTAAATACTCGAATACAATAGAAAGAAAAACTATACCTATGTAGGTCGATGAACACTGCGTCGATCGAAAACCATTCACTGCAATCGCTTACTTTAATTTGTTAAACTCTATTTGTTTTTGTTTGTTTCGAGGGAGTTCTTTGTGCCCTCAATGTTTGAACGCGTCAATGGCGACGAAAATAACTGTTACAGCAGAAGTCAAACTATACTCGCTGTAGCACTATTCACCTCCTTTATAATATCCACACATATTCAAAAACTAGAATTAGCTTTAAACTTTTGTGGCTTGCTTTTGTGTTGGTCTAGTTGCTAAATTACTTACAGTGTAAAACGGTTGAAAAGATCTGTTGTAGTATTCTATCGCACAGTGTGGGTCACTTTAGATTGCTCTAAAGGACACTGGACACGGTATCCTTGGAAAATATTGTCATTTTATCAATTGACATGGACTTGAAGAAAGACTAGAGGCCCTTATTATTAAAACCAGCATCATTTCAATAGCAACGTTGTTTTCAGTTCAATCGTTGCAGCGTGGGGTACACGGTTGACAAAAATGGCACTTCAATTCAAACCACGAACCTCGTAGACTATGACAAGCTGGCGTTTGACGTTCTTTGCTATATAAGGTGGTTGAATGGTTTTCTTTTAACTCTTTCTTTTCGCGAGCGCTGATTTATACTGAAGGTGAAAACCACACCCCCCAGCTAAGAAAGTCAATGAAAGTTAGCGAAGTCTCATTAATATGTTTCCACCCTCCGGCTCCTTTCGTTACATTTTCAATCTCAGGAACTCATCATTTCAACTTAAGAAGTTTAAGAGAAAGAAGCCATTTATATAAGGCTATTTGCTAACAGCGAGCCGCCGAACCACCGAGTTGTCGAAGGAAACATACGGTGAAACTGAAAGTATTTCCCCTCGATACAGCTCGAACAACTGTTTAAACACACTGATTCCTTTTTCAGTATCATGTTAACGAGTCTCAGAACTACCCTATGTTGATTTGCCCCGATACCTTGCAGAGATTTGTGTCGAGTTTGGCGGAAGCAAATGTTGTAACGACGCAGTTTATTAATATATATGAAATATGTTGCACGCGAAAAGTTATAGACTATGACAGTTTGAATATAGTGCGGTTCATAACATAACATAATATAAACTGGGGGATTGTACAATTACAGACTATATTTATAAATAGCAGAGTTGTAGATTTCAATACGGTTACAATTACAATGTTTTATAAAAAATCCGGCAAAATGTTATACAAATTGAAAAGCACCTTTGAACAAATAGATCGCGTGTGACTGAAGTAAGAGGTCAATTTTGCATGCCGGCACCGGAAGAACAAATTCAAACTACGAATTCCGTTTCTCGTTACATGCAGAAACTTGCAATAACCGAGCGTTCGCAATGTATCGACTCAGTCGAAACGGCCAAATTCTCAAAGTATTGTATTTACATCTGCAAGGCTAATTTCTTTGTCGACTAGCATATAAAAAGTACAGAAAGAAAAATGAAAAGAGAAATTGGCCGGGTCATTTTAAAGTCTAAACACAGACCAAACTTCAAAGAGACATGATTACGACAAGAAAACTACTAAACATATCGTATAATGTTATTTTACTGGGTAGCTACTAATTAAAGTCGTAGATATCTATTACTTCTCAGTACTATATAATAACCTTATAAAAGTAGAGCCGGAATGAGAGAACGTGTATCAGTTGTATCGGCTACTTCACAGTATAATTTTTATGTAAAATAAATGTTCATCGGGCTTTAAGTCAGTTGCGTTCTCTCACTCCGTCGCACTGTGCTGGTGGCGAGTGTTTCGTTGTGCAATCTGTTGACTGACGCTCGTCAAGACAAGTGAAATACCAATAAAATACAAAGTTGTAGCAACGACGCTTTCTGGTGTGAAAAGTACTTAGCATTACAATTATCACATTATGCCAAATATAGCTAAGCTTGTGTGTTATGGATACAGTTAAAAGGGTTAAAGTTATGTTCCCATGGACTGGGCTGTGATATATATCAGTAATGGGTTCATCAATGGAAATCTACGATATCAATACATTATAAGCATCTGCAGTACAACTAATCAGGCAGTTGTGGACGAAATCCCTCTAATCTCTCATTGGCTGAAGGATAATTCTACTCTAAGCTCCTATATGTAGGCTATTCAGAAATGTTCCCCTCATAAGAAATTTAAGAAAGGGAGGACTATAGAAACAGCGGATACTTTCTCTCTTCAACAATGAGCTTGAAACTCAAGTCCCTTGAAGGACTAATCGTGGTACGGTTTGTTCTGCGAAATAAGTCATGAAAATATGAGTAATCGAAAACCTTTTATCTTTTCTAAAGGATGTAGCTGATTTGTCAAGGGACAATTGAAGACTATGGACTCGTCTGAATTACGAAAAAGGAAAGATCAGATAGCATTCATCGACTATTCCCTTAATACCACGCAACCCGCACACACGTAAAGAAAAGAGACTTCTCCGAAGTGACATATTCATTCTGAAGTACATTAAGGGAGAAGAATGGCTCAGTCAAAACATATGGAGACGAAATTTTGGCAGTTCACTTTAGGTTATCTAAGCACACAGAGTGCTTACGCCACCTGTAATAAGAACAATTAACACCTTAGATAAGGCCAAAACAAACAGCGAAACTCTAACAAGAGACCCCTACCACTCAGTAGACTGGACAGATGAAGTTTCCAGTCGAGTTGTTTTCCTCTTTAATTAACTAACACCCCTAATAGCACAAAACAGATCGTGATATCTGCTTAGAATAATGAACTTCAAAACACGCTAAAAAAAATATTTCAAAGAAATCTATAATCATTCTTATATAAACTTTAAGCCTAAAGTATGTTTTGCTTCCAGTAATTGAAGATGAAGGTCTGCCCTTTCGAGACATTATTCAATCTGAAAACCTCTTTATTGAATGTTTGAGTATAACGACTGTTTGGAAGATCCCTTTATCACGATCTAAAGCTTGAGTATTTGCTGAGCGAGTTTTTTTAATTATGTGAGATGCGAACTCCTCGGAAGGGAGCACATACTGCAAGCCCCTCCGGCCAGCAAAATACGGTAATAACAGAATACATTAGAGATCATAACAGACCTGTGTAAGTCAATAATTCTGGGCGCCGCACAAAACAGATTGCGATTTCTATAGAAAAGAAAAATCTGAATGAATTTCAACAAGGTTGAACGCTGGGCTTAGTATATTAAAAGCTACAATGTATCGCAGCGGTAGCCGTGTAACGATTCTAGGCCATCTCCATCTTCAGTTCGCAATCAAGAATATTTCCAGGTTGGGAGAATAACATAATAGTTCATGTTGTTCATGTCTCGGTGTTCAAATCCTTTTTTCTTCTTCAGTTTTTCTAAGGAGAGACACTGAAATGAAGCACGCGACAAATCAGCAACCAAACACTCGACTATTATATGAACTTTTGTTCAAAAGTGGTTCAGGATTCTATCATTGTCAAATTCAAGCTCGCCAAATTCAAGAAATCAATTGACTTGTTATGTTCGACTACATAAGGTCACTGAGTATTGTTTTGTTTGTCAAACTCATCTCATGTAAGTATATTGTAGAACTCTTTCGAGATAATAGAAACAAAACCTTGCGAAAGCACTGTCTCTTCCATTAACTTCCTTAATGTTTGTTTTCACACAATTGTGGGCATTCTAAGAGCTGCAGGAGGTTTTCATTCGTAAGAATGCCCGGTTAACAATAGCGGACTCTCCCGTTTAAAGGGATTCGGCCTCCCACTGATATCTATACAACGGCAATGGCGACAGCATGGCACCGTGGTAGTGGCATGAATTGATTAAAAACCACTAAAGTGCTGATCATCACGAAATTAGGTGGGGAGGATGTCAACCTAAAATTGATTGGTGAATGTCTTATATAAAATCCTCCAATTAGTGTAAAAAAATACAGTGTGAATAGAAAGAAATTATAAATAAAGACAGAACCAAGTAATATGTACATGTAGATCTGAAGAATTTTCTCAAAGGGAACGGAGTAAATACAGAACTTTCAAATGTTGGGGCGACCTTTATTTACATCCATTTTAATCCTTGCCCTCCATACAGTTTAATAATAGTAATAATATAATGATGACGACGAACGTGGTGTTCTTGTTACCGAAGTGTTTTTCAGAGTGGCCCTGTAAAAAAGAAAACTAACCAGATAAAATAAGTAAATAAATATAAAAGTTACAAATAAAATAATGTGTTATATAGGTTAGAAAGTAGAATTGAAAAAGAAAGAAATACGTATATGGTTAGTGTGACAAACCGTTACGCATATCCAGTAATTGCCGGATGATGAAGCGACTAATCCGTTACCAAGTTTTAAGAGTGCACTGGTGGCATTATCAATGAAGACCGAATTGCCTACTGGAAAGAATTTCAACGGAAGAAATAATTAGTAATTACTAGTCCATGCACTTTTTTCATCCAGACTCGAGAACTGCAAAACTAAATAACACAGAGCGGGGAGCTTTCTAATCACTGAGCCCCAGCAGACCTTATCGTATAGGCTAGCGTTTTGTTATAGAAACAGTAGTTGATATATGTTCGTTTTATGATATGAATATATATGGAAATGAAAAGATGTAGATCTCAGCTAAACATATTTAAAGGGAGATATCTCGATTTGCACGGTTTTTGATAATCATAGTGTCAAAATTACGGTTTTGCTCATGTAAACATTTTATTTTAAGTGAACTTAAAAATTAAGAACTTAAAAATTAAGAACTTAAAAATTAAGGGGGGCACTCAGTATGACGAAGTTTGAGTAAAGTTTTCACTTCAATGTTTTCTCGGTAAACTAAAGCTTAGGATAACGAAAATGATTCAGTGTGAAGTTTAAGCTTAACTTGATATTTCCCAAAATACAATATCCTTATATTCAGGTAATTATTTTCGTCTTTAACTTTAAAGTTTAATTTCTTGTTTGTTGTGCTAAATTTCTTTGAGTGGAGAGCGCGTGCAATAAGTGAAAAAACTAAGTCGTGAATAGAAATTAAAAGGTTCATAAAGTTAATGCATCAACATAACACTGAAAAATATTTGAAATGTATTACCTTTTTATCGATAATGACGTTGCAGTGATTTACACTGTAGCCCTATTGTTTCTGTACTGCACGTTCTAAAGGTTAGGGTATTTTGTATTGTTGGGTGAGCCAATGCTGTGGCTCCACCCATTGCATGTTTAACACATATCTGCCTGCCAAATAGACTAGGAGGGTCTGGATGGGGTTAACTGACAACTGACAAACGGCCTAAATGTTTACACTGTTAAAATTGAAAAGTACAGTTAGCTTATAAATTGGAGATTCAGCTTTGAAATTCAAAAAAACAATACTAATTCTCGAAGATTATCCTAAAGTAGTGTTCTTGGCGGTTAACCGACAAAAATGGACTAAATTTTAACTGTTAACTGACATTTGTACCCCCCTCCCCTCAACAAAGGATTTGTATAACTGCGCATGCCGATCTTGAAACTGGGTTATTGGTGGTAGTAAATATGCAAGTATTTAGTAAAAGACGCACAGACCAGGAGTGTAATTATTGATGTGGAACTGAGAATGTATACCGCCATTAGGTCCAAAAAGTGATGCCGTCTACTGTGGTAATATATGTACAGATTGTAGCCCTACGAATGTATTAATTGGATAAGGGACCGGTCGTTATTTATGGCATAGGGGAAAAAAGGATTTTTGAGACGTTCTCTCAATTTTAACCATGCAAAGGGGGGAACATTCAAAGCAGTATACGTTAGAGGGGGGTGTACAATTTATAAAAATGGCAGAAATAGCGTTTCTGACTCTTCAAAATTCCTGTGTTTTTTGAGTCCTCTAGCTGGTAATACTCTAGCGGGCGTCAAATTATCTATCCCACCAATAATTACAGCATCGCCACCTGTATGTATTCCATTTGATTTCTCATTGTTTAAAATAACCTAACTGAAAAATATTAAGTCTTTTGCTGTAACGTTTTTTATGTTTCAATAACATACCATCCCATGAATGAGCATATATGTAGGTATTAGTGTTTGTGTGTTGAGAATGGAAAGGAAAAAGGGGGGGGGGGGGGGGGGGGGTGTTGCATTGTACACGTAATGTCACGGTTGTCCAGTTGGGTGCATGCATGAAAATATAAATTCTGCGACCCTTATCAAATAGGCCTTTTGCAGGAAACAGTCACGTGCTGATATAATACAGTCACGTGCTGATATAATACAGTCACGTGCTGATATAATACATCGTTATCGAATGAATTGAGCTCGTGATCCCCATGGGAAAGGCGTTGCCATGGATGCTGGACGGCAAGCTATCTTTAAAAACGCTGTTTTAGAAAGATCGACAATCGATTGGAGGTGTAAAATAGCTTTTCAAACAGGTTTTGCTAATAACACTACCGATCTCGTACAAGTGCCTTTAAATAAATGAAGTCAGAGTTGTTTGCCATCAGTACAACCACGTGATTGCATTCCTACCAAAAGGCCATTTACTGAGAAAAGTGTCGTCCTGCGAGCTCTCCGTCATATTCCATATATGGACAATATATTCCATATATGGTCAATATACCTTATTATCACTTATTTTCGCGCGACTTTAATTTCGCGAATTTGGAATATAAATATTTCGCGAGACTTAAATCTCGCGATTTCGACGAATCACCGTTTTTCAAGGTAATTAAATTTCGCGATCAAGTACACTGGTGCTCGTTTTCTCTTGAGGGGAGGTGTTGTCAGCGTCGAAATTGTGGATAAAAACCACCGAAGATCGCCACTTGTGCAAGGGGGACTGGAAATTCCAGTGAAATTGATTGCGGAGATCGACGCTTCTGAAAAGAATGAAGCCATCATGAAGAGGCTAAAGCAGCTGATCACAGAGAACTATAGGGAGCCAAATGCCGATGGAAAATTTGAAGACTATACTGAGGAAGAGTTACAGGAACTAATTCAGCAAGATGAGTCAGACGATGAGGAATAAGGACATGCGTTGAACTGAAATTTGAGCCCTCCTACTCGTATGTAAACTCCTAGCAGACGGAAAACTTAAATAAAGGATTTTATAAAGGTCACTAAATTTCGCGTCTTTAATTTTCGCGGCACCTTTTTTTCGCGGGACTTTAATTTCGCGAATTTTTTTAAATCGCGAAAATCGCGAAAATAAGTGATAATAAGGTATTCCATATATGGTCAATATATTCCATATTTGGAAAGCAGGACAATTTTTTTCCTCGCTTTAGAATGGCGTCAAGTGGTAGAACACGTTCTGGAAGAATGATTAAAACACCGAACCGTTTGGTCAAGTTTTTAGTACCGTCCAGTCTTCCAATAATTACTCTAAACGACATCAATTCTATGGGACCTGGTGGTCTTAATGATACTCCGAGCTCATGTTTCAAACAGAACTCTGCTCGGCGTACAATTCACAAAAACATTCAGGCAGAGTGTGCCATGTGATTGCGTTTTCTCGATCATTCAACCTCTCTCAGCATAAAGACCAGATGATTCGGCCTTTTTATTTTCGATCAGATTATACGTCTGTTGAATTCAATATAATCAGCTCGCACGATAAGTAAAGTTACCTTCGAGTACGTGAGCCATACCCAGTTATCATTGATCGAACTGGAAAATAAAATGACCGACATAGGAAAAAAGGATTATTAGCGTCTGCTATTTTCATCAAGTCACAAGCCAATAATACTGAGTTCCTTTTGCTCTGTTTTTATTTCAGCTCCGCTTTTAAAAATACGTTTCAATAAGATTGCAAGGATCAAATGTCTGACGCCTGAAAAACAACTGAAAAAATAAACAGCTTAATTCATTTCAACTCATTAGCATAATGACTTTAATGACGTCATTTCGAGGATTTGTGTAATGCAATATTGCGACCACAAATGGCTGAACAAGATTTCAAACACTTTACTGCGCCCAAATACACGATATCTGGCTAGGACTTCAATATACGTTGTTGAACACAGCGACAAATTTCGATATTTGCTGAAGCAAGGAAACAAGCATGTCAAGTGTGAAGCGATACGACCGACTCCACGTGATAACCCAACCACAAAAACGTGGTTTGAGGGCAGCGCGACAACCCACCCTTTCTTTGTCCTATTATACAAACACGACATGTTCCAAGTGGATGCCTTGTTTTCATAGAACACCCAATATAGACTCCAATAAAATACTGGGCACCTAAGAGTGACAACCATCAGTTAATAGTTTTTGCTATGTCAGTCTCGAATAACTGCAAGATCGGGCAGCAGGTAATTAGCTCGTGTCGACATTCAGGCATCGATCGCTTTAGTTTCCAACAGTTCTTTTGTGCTCCAAAGAAAAAGTAGGTTTTGTCTAGTTGGCACAAAAGAGCTTCTTAGTCACCATTGTGGCTGTTGTGTAGCCTTTATAGAGACGTTGTTAATAAGTAGCGAGGTATTCAATGTGAGAAAAGAAGTTCAAGATCTCTTGTGAACGGAACAAAGCCATTGCCTCTTCAGCGACATGATCGGTTTAATGTAAATACGCGTGGTTCGGTTCTGCTGTGCAATTCAGAACTCCTCGACGCTTTGAAAGGCTAAAATCACAGCATAGAAAAGAAGCATTTAAAACAAAAGCCCCTGAAAGAACAGCCATTTTGTTCTCTATCAACTTCATAAAAGAACTTTAATTATCCCCTCTTTAATGTTGCTTTCTGCGCACGTTGCCCACTGAGTTTTTGTTTTGATTAAAAATGGAAATGGGTTTTTGGAACAAAGGTACGACAGGACAGAATCGTAGTGACAAATACTAGTGTTTATACAAGAACTAATAACGGAGATGCTTTGTGTTGTTTGTCGAAGTGAAAGTTATCCCGAAATTAAGTGCTTGGGAACACAAAAGAGCACATGGCCTGAAACTTCTGTAGAGCGTTCTCATCCTATTAGCGCCATGCAGTTAATGGAGCATCCGATAAAGTGACTGATTTAATTGCGCTTGGGTTTGCATTCAAAGTTTACTTTCGCAACACAGAGTCTTTCGCTAAGAACATGGAAAACAGCCAAACAGATTTGACGAGGCTGGTTGAAGCAAGTAATTAAACTGATATTGTCTTGTCCATTAGTTGTGCTAGAGTTAAAGGTATTTGTTAGCACAATCATCAACACATGTACTTACAAGCTGTAAATGTCATTACATTGTGAGAGGGATTTGTGTTGTCAGAACTCTTTTGATGACAACTCATGTTTTGAGTAGTCCCGAAGATAGAAGAAAGATTAAAAAGTCTAAATGGTAATTAACAGCTTGACTAATCAGGCTCGTACGTGGAGCAGAACGTTTGGCAATGTAGACCGAAAGTTAGAATGGATTACTAACTGGTCTGCGTTAGCCAGAAGTTAAACAAACACAAATCAACTACATTTTACTAGCCGCCGTGGGTAGCGAGATTGAGCTTAGATAGATATATCAACTTTATTTTGACTGATGTTTTCATAGCTTGATTTCGTAAGAGCAAAAGAGAACAGAACTTCCATGGTTTTAATTTGTTTCCAAATTTCTAAGAAAACGAACCAGGGGTAACATTTGTTCACTGCCGACTGATTTTATTTTTTCCGGGGTGGGAGCCAGTGAAATGTCACCATTATATTACCATTTATGATACGTATAACCACAAAAAAAAAAAACTGAAATGATAGCCGGTTTGCTTTTTTGTCGCGGTAGATTTGTATTTTATCATGAACAGCACTGAAATATCACAATAATACGTCATGAATAGAACTGGATCATGTATAGCCATGAACAAAAACTAGAAATACTTAAATCAAACTTGCGACTGTCTGGGACATGTTCCGGTTTAGTTGTACATTTAAATTGGCATATTAATAAGGGAACTTAAAGTTTTGTTCGGTTAATGGTGCGATTAAAGTTGGCCAATGTCATATTAGAGCTTGGTGAAAGAGTGTTTGTTATGTGCTTCAGCAAGTCTTAGTTGATATGGCGAGTGTCGAGTCGTGGCTTGCTTTGCGATTAACTTGAACACTTGGTAAAAAATAAATTTAATAGACATTTCAGTGAACGAGAGCAGCAAACTGACCGGGCCCGACTTTTGTTCAATAGGACTACTTCGAGTACAATGACTTTATTTTTGCATAACTATGCTGTTATTTTAGCGTCTTAAAATTATGTTCGCTTTTCAATGTGATGCTAAAAATAGAGTTCGTAGCATAGCCCCTTGAAAGACAAAACGAGTTGATGATTTGAATAATGTAGCCCAGATAATCTGTGAAGATATAAATCATCGCAGCGCGAATAACTGTCAAACAAGCTGGTTCTCCACTAGAGGCACCACTCGTAACTCTAACATCCACGTTTTGAGCAGAAATCTCGAGTTAGTGACACGTTGGTTTCTCAGCATGCTCTCGGCATGTTCCCAGCATATTACATGTCAACCATGACCAACATCAACCACATCTTGTGCAAACATATTGGCACCGTCAGATGGCTCTCCAACTCCTTTGTTCTCGGCTCTGATCGCGTGATCTGAGTTAACAATACAATCAAATTTCTCACGTTCTCTGTTCGGCTCGCTGGACGAACAATAACACAAAAGAAAAGGTTTTAAATGTCCAAGATTATAGCATTACACTGGAAAAAAATTGAACCATTTATAGACATTGAAGATCTATGGGAAAAGTCTGTAACAGATGAGTATTTTACACTTTGCAAAATGTTTGCAAAATGTCTGTGAATGTATAAATTTTACATAGTAAATTTAGAGAAATATTCTCTCTGAAAAATGTTTGTAAAACAATTATGTGAAAGCTTACATTTTACAAATATTTTGCAGACTTTTGACATAGTTCTTCAACTGAAGTATGAAATGGTTCACTTTTTCGGCCAGTATTAGCCGGTCATTTTACTTATCACTTCGAGCCGAAAATCACATTGTAAAAGGCAAATGATGATATAAAAAAAAAAAATTTGAAATACACAATACCCGGATGTAGTTTCGTATGAGTTCTACGAGTGCTTTATTTCTCAGTGCAACACTATCGTCCATATAATAAATGCCAGTACAGCAAGTACTGAGGTACTTTAACCGACCCCAAATACATTTTATTTTTTAAACTCTCTTTATACAGCACCAGTTAAGTTGAATCCACCGGCATACGGAAAAACATGGCGGCTATACATGTCACCACAACCCTTGCAAATCTAGCACAGTAAAACACACACGTAGAAATCCTGCTGTTCTCTTCAATGCCAGCATCTATGAGCGGTTTTCAGTTGAGTGTAGTGAAACCAAACGCAAATTACCCACAGCCAGCCAATCATAGGAGCGAGTAATCACAAGTAACTCATACTTGAATGGCTTCCCTGTGAGCCAATGACAAACCAAAGCAAAACCAATTTGCGTTTGGTTTTACTTTGGATTCTGATTGGTTGGTTTACTTTCTCAGCCAATAGGAGAGCTTAGTAAACGCAAAACCAAAACACTTCCGACACTCAAAAGATTTACAAATTCTCTACCGCGATTTTATAACGGATTTAAAGATTTTTGCGCACAAAGGATTGTGGGTAAAAGTACATGTCGATCACATCAGTATTTAATGGCTAGGGGACCAGTAATTATTTACCGGAGGAGGAGGTTCGGCGTGCGCTATAGTTTTTTTGGGGGGGGAGGGGTTACAAGTTTTTTTTGGTTCCGACTTTTTTGCGGGGGGTCATACATACATACATACCTACACGTCAGAACGATATCGAAGACGAAATGCACTTCCTGATAAAATGCCCAATGTATAACAAATTAAGAGAAGCCTTATTTACGACAATAAGACAGACCAAAAAATGCCCTGAGACTAGATGCGGGTGGACAAACAACTATTTTTCACAATAATCAACCCACCAAAACACTACAAAAAGCATCAGCTAAATACGTTTATGACTGTTTCAAAAGAAGAGAAGAAATAATAATTTTACAATAATAGATTTTAATCTCGTTATATATGTAACTAAGTAACTATATATTAAGGTTTCTATTGCTAGGTTGTGATTACTAATTCTTAGTCTAGTTAGAGCAGTTGTGTTTTAGATTTTCTCATATGTAAGTGTTGTTTTAAATAAGCGGTATGTTCTTAATTTGTTTTGCTGTTGGTTTTTTCCCCTATCGTCATTATATACTTCGCTTAGCCAGTGTTGAAATTCATTATCTCTTAGTTTCTAGCTGTTTGATGTGCTTAAGCCATAATTTGTGTTGAGTAATACTGTCTTGATCATACCAAAGATTTCCAAAGCCGCAATGAAATAATATTTCCTTGAGTTTCTTACTCCAGTATGCTTTGTTATTTTCGTTTTTTGTTTCATGATTGATAATTTTTGAACGTTATCTAAATCAACGAGTTTTATCCATAAGTTTATGCATCTATGTTTTGCATCCACATTTAGGGAAATCGACCTAGCTCTGCACGGCAGTTTTCTGTTTGATATTTCTGATTGGTCTGCACCCCATATTTCACTTCCATAGAGGATTATAGGTTTCACTAATGTATCAAAAAGTCGGACATTGTAAGTTTGAGATTTGTCAGTTCTAAGAAAACGTCCCATTTCTTTTCCGAGCTTAAAAAGTGCTTTCAGAGCAGTCTTTTTTAACTCTTCTCTGGCCAAGTTGAAGTTACGGTAGGTACTAAAATGGAGGCCAAGATATTTATAAGTTCTTTCATTTTCTAATTCCTTATCTTTATAGTAAAAGCAGTAATTGTTCATTCTTTTGCCGTTGTTAAAAAATAAGCACTTCGGTTTTCTCGAGGTTCACATCTATTTGAAATTCATTACAAAAATTCTCTAGTTTGTTTAAGTAATTTTGTAAACCAGTACCACTTTTTGACATAATAACTACTACATATCAAAGGCAACTTAGTTGTGCGCCATCGGCTGTGATATCATTATTTGCGTCGTTAATACATTTTTAGACGCCACTTTGAGAGGGGGGGGGGGGGGGGGGGGGGGGTTAAACCTTTTTGGGCAAGGTTCTCAGTAGAAGCAAGTATTTTTAGTGTTTTAGGTTTTTGCGCTCCGTCCGCTCGCTACCTCCTGGTTTTTTTCCCGCTCGCGAACTAGAGGCCGGCTAACTAGAAACCACCAACAAGCGGATTTCTTCACAGGATTTGAGGATGAAACTATCTGCGCTTTTGGTTAAAAACACTAGACTCATAAGAGTTTAAATCTAACAATTTTCGAAACCCTCCTAAAAACTCCGACCCTTCAAGACTACGAAATAGCCGTTTTCCGTTTGCAGTTATTGCCCCGCACCAGTTCGAATAAATACTGAGAGCCCAGTTTGAGCACTGAAATTTTTGAAAAGACTGAAATCACAACTCAGGAAAGTGTATTCTTGTAAAAGTCTTCTTGTAAGAGTCTCTAGCGTTTCCGATTTAGTGTTTTCGTGCGGTTTTCCGAAAACGAAATACGCTAAAAACACGTTGTTTGTATTAGCAAACGCAAAAAATAACTCCCAAAGGCGTATTTTGTACATTTCGGGAGATATATATTATAATTTTGGAATAGCAGGAAAAACACGCCCCCAAGTTATCTCGATACGTTCCTTATTAGGAATACACCAATGCCCCCTCCCCACCCCAAACAAAACCCAGCAAAAACATGTTCAACTGAATCGTGCCTTCGGTAATGTTCTAGGTGGTTTCCCAAGGCCTTATATAAACTCAACGTACTTATTGGAGAAGACTTAAAGGCCTACTTTCAGCTTTACATTTAACCTATTTTTCACGTCGAGTCCGTCATCAACGCACTACTTCCCCATACAGACGGCTGCCCTAAAACTGAGCCATCGAGGTTGGAGTTACGTATAATCGACTGCCCGCAAAACTTCATAGCACTATCAAAATCTATCCAGATTCATAGAAAGAGTCCATGCGAGGCTGAGGCATGGTTATCTTCCAAGAACTACGGATTGGACTATAGATGGTTGCAGTCAATCCCCAGAGATTCAAATGACAAAGGGCATGGCGGCCATGTTGGTGCCCCAACAAAAGAAGCTAACGAAGAATCTATTAACAATCTATTGTTAAAGGTACACCAACATGGCCGCCGTGACGTCATGTGCAACCATCTATAGTCCATTGCAAACTTTGAGTACCAATCTGTATGTTCTTATTTGCCTGGTGTCCGCCAAATGCATGGTATATTTTCACTAGAAACCGTTCTAAATTACCAAAAACTTTCTGTATTTTCATTCTAAACTAAACGAAAAGTATTTCCTATATTTATATATGCACAAATATGCGTTCTATGTCAGTTAACTGTATGCTGTTTTAGTTGCAAAGATCTTTTCACGAAGGAGATCCACTGCCTTTAAAACTTGTGCAAGTATCAAGTAAAAAACATATCGTACTGTAGTGTTCGTTTCTCACAAAAAGGTATTAATCTTGCAATTTTGTAACATTTATGGCATTTAATCCCTGATTTTGATTACTTTTGGCGGATCCTGTGACGTCATAAGATGAATCAACTCCTTCCCAAGAGAAAACTACTACAATAAAATCCCGTAGGTTGCCATTGTGACGTCACAAGATGAATCAATCCCGAAATTCGGGTAGCGTTTATTCTAGTTAATTGCTGCTCTGAAGTATATTAGAAATAGAATTTGGGGCAAAAATAGTTAATGTTGTTTTATGGCGCTACTTGCACTTTAAACTAAAAAATCACACTACTTACTTCTGATGTGTTGCTCGTGAAAGGAGGGAGTCATCACCCCACCCCCTCAAGTTATTTTGTGTTCTTTTCAACTCTACATTATCTTAGACTGTTCACTGAAGGGGCTATGTCATGGTGGTGCGCATGTGTGGAGTTATTGTTCGATTCGGTAAGCACTTCTTATTCATAGAATGTAAAAAGGTGCTAATTGATGTATTGTTGCAATCGTCTACCTCATTGGCTTGAACATCAAAATCTATCAAAACTTGAAGAACAATATCATTTTCTTTAAACAGATTTGAATTGCATCTAGTGAAAACTTTCATAACCTTAAATACGACGAAAATTCAAGATGGGGAACATTTTAGCTTTCTTGGTTATTCTTTTGGTTTCTTCTGATTAGACGAAATATTTTCACACAAAAGGAAAGTAGTTTTAAAACACAGTTTTAGTGCCAGGACTTGATTTCAGAAATTTATCATTTAAGGGCTGATGAGTTGTCAGTATGAAAAATCATTCTAACGTGGGGAAAGCAAGTTGTATCTGGAACAATAAAATTGTGCTAGTTTTTACACGGATTGTTTCTTAAGGTGATTCCCCTGTTTTGCAATGCGCATATCTACTGCGCATGTTGGTGAAATCTAAAATCATAGGTACAGATATCTGTGTTTGGGTGTATTACTGAATCTTACATACCTTAACACTTATTTAACAATCGCAGTGAAAAATAAGTTCATTTGGGAAATAAATAAATACATCAATAAATATATGAAAAATAAATAGTTTTGTTTATCTTCGGATGAATGAGGCTGATTAGGCCTATAGCAAGATATGCTAACGTACCAATAATCCTTCTACACACACTTCTTACTACATAACATTCATATATTCTCTGCACTCCACGCTTAAAGTGCATATAAGCCCTGGCCAATTATGCTTTTTTTTTAAAGCTTAGACCTTAAAAGGTAGAGAAAAAATTCCGAAATTTCTAAATAAAAATGTTTTCATTATTTTTTAGCGACTAAACTTCCAAATGTAGAATAATTTCCGCGCACCTTCGGGGACTGGGACGAGAATGAAACGTGACGTCATCAACAGAACCGGCGTCTCTTCGCGGCTTTTAAACGTTGGCTTATTTGCAAAATAATTGAATAGATAACCGAGAAAGATGATAATATCGCTCTAAACGTTTCGAAGAGCTTTATTCGGCAAGGCCTTTCATGCAATAGCGCATTGAGCGTGTTCTGTTGATGACGTCAAACTAGACCCAGTGCCAATTTTGTAAAGCGCTCTAGCGCGCTTGATTTTCGTCCACAGGCAACCCAAGACACGTTTTTGGGCAACTTTGAACGGCCAATACACCATGACAAATAAATCAAATCAACTTTTTATTCCGGAATCCTTTATCTATGGTCTTCGTAAGAAATATAATTAGCCAGGGCTTATATGCACTTTAACTCACATGTTGATTTTTTTATGAAGGGAGGAAAACCAGAGAAAAACCAGAGAAAAACCAGAGAAAAACCCTCGTAGCATGGATGAGAATCAACAAACTAAACTCACATATGACGTCACGTCCGGGAATCGAACTTGGGCCTCAGTGGTGAAATGTCAGCGGTTATACACACTGCGCCACACAGCTCTCAAACGGAGAGCTGCAATGGACAATTGAGAATTAGAATTAATTTGGACACTTAGAATATTAGCACCCCATGTACAGCCACGCAAATCAAAGCTACCACGTTACTGCGGTCACGCTCCCATTCCAGACTCCCTCAGCCAGTCGAACTGAGTGCGATGTGAGTATAACGTTCATAAAGCACCACGACTCGCTCTACGCACTTTTAATAAATGGCACAGATGAATGTGGTAACACCTGGTACACAAAACTGACTGGATACGGGACAGAACTTGTACTGAGCTCATATCCAACCCTAATAGGGCTAACCGTTTACAAATAACATTACTATCAATACATTTAAGATTCACAATGGAAAGGGCCGGGCTTGCGACTCAATATAAATCTTGAAATGTCAATCTAACGTTGTGTCAAGCCTTTTTACTTACGGCATCCTTGACGTTTGACCATGTTAAACGTCAAAAAGTACAAATTATCTGTCTACGATGATCATCTCATAAATAAATTATCAGTATATCAAAATTATGATTCCAACTATAAACAATGCCAACAATGATGCAGTCCTTGTGGTGTTTCTCATGTCTTGTATGGGTCCATTATAGTTCATGTAGGTTCAGTGTAACGTGACTCACTCATGTCTTGTAAGGGTCCATTATAGTTCATGTAGGTTCAGTGTAACGTGACTCACTCATGTCTTGTAAGGGTCCATTACAGTTCATGTAGGTTCAGTGTAAGTAGACTCACTCATGTCTTGTATGGGTCCATTACAGTTCATGTAGCTTCAGTGTAAGTAGACTCACTCATGTCTTGTATATGGGTCCATTACAGTTCATGTAGGTTCAGTGTAACGTGACTCACTCATGTCTTGTATGGGTCCATTACAGTTCATGTACGTTCAGTGTAACTTGATTCATGACTTTCTCCATCAGTTCGCTCTTCTTATCCTTTGACTTGACTGTAACGTGATGTTTCCTAAGCCAGTCCATAAGAGTGGTAGAGTTCACCTTATGAAGCTAGAAATATAATTTAAAATGAAATTATTAAAGCGCAGTTTGAGCGGGAGGTCATGGGTTTAGGCCAGATGGCTCCCAGCAAGAGAAAAACTGATCTTCAGTTGATGACGGAAAACAATGTCATTTCCTTGAAACACAAAAGAACACAACAGTGCAATACCACAAACATTTCTGACCGCCTCCAATGTTGCGATCTTTGAGACAACTGGGTTCTCTGATTCCATTGTTACTAGACATGAATAAGGTGCACACTGCCAACCACAATAGAGTTTTTTTTTTTTTTCTGATGTGTTGCTCGTGGAAGGGAGGGAGTCATCACCCCACCCCTCAAGTTATTTTGTGTTCTTTTAAACTCTACATTATCCTATACAGTTAAAGCGGCTATGTCATGGTATTGCACATGCGTGAAGTCATTGTTTCATTGGTGGCTGTTAACTGGCTACAAACTGTTAAACCCCCTCCCTCACTGCTTGATTGAAAGAATTTGCAATATTTTCCATGAAGACTTTGACTATATGCAGTTTGTTAGTCATTATTTCATATTAGCTTCATGTTCGTGAGGTTCATCACTTCATATGAAAATCACTGATAATAACTGCCCGACACGGACTGCAAATATAAAGACCGCCACAAGTACTGTACATTGGTATTCAACCCTGCAAACTATGGGCTATCGAGTTAATAAAATGACTAAGAAATGCGATTACATAGAGCTATTTAAAAAAACGCTGGTATAATCAACTAAAGTCGATTAAGGTATGCTAACTGCCGTGGGTAGAGAGTAGCAGCCGACGTTTCGAGTGCTAGCCCTTCGTCAGAGCAAAAGATGGAATTGTGGATGGGGAGACGGTTTATATAGTGTTGAGTGCATGATTACCGCTGAGGAAACATGTACATTGTACTTGGATCAATTAGGATAAAAGGAAACTGCGCATGATCCTAATTGATCCAAGTACATGTTTCCTCAGCGGTAATCATGCACTCAACACTCTATAAACCGTCTCCCCACCCACAATTCCCTCTTTTGCTCTGACGAAGGGCTAGCACTCGAAACGTCGGCTGCTACTCGCTACCCACAGCAGTTAGCATACCTTAATCGACTTCAGTTGATTATACCCAGTGTTTATCTTCTCCGCCAATGCAGATCAACACTAGTTTTTTACAGGAACTAGTCACCCATTGTATTTCAAAAACTGTCACTAGGTGCATCAACTGTCACTATAGGTAGTCACTAGTCAACCCTCATATCCCTGACCTGATTACTGATAGCAAGCTGTGTAACATCAACATTCTCCTGGATTTTAGCCTTTTGACGTGGCTTCTTTTTCTGTGGTTCACCTTCATGGGCGTCACTCTACAAGGTAACCCAAGGTAACCCAAACTGTTACTGAGTGGAGTGCTCAATAAAATCTTTGAGGCATTTACGGTCACAGTAACAACAACAACATCTATTTTCTCATAAGATGGAAACATACAGTAAATAAAGCATAATAAAGAAATACAATTATGAGAAGGTAATGGTCCTGAAAAAAACCCAGTAGTAATGCTATACCACCATATGACATAGCAGATATTCGGTATGAGTGAGAAAGAAATACGGCACGACTGTAGTTCTACTGAAACCGTACCGTAATTTTGCACTACCGTAACTATGCATCAATCTGATAGTTAAAAGAATGAGTGAAACCAAAATGTCATTTCAATGTAACGGCACATGTGCCACACCAGAAGGGAGCCATTGTGGTAAGATTCCCACCCATTCGAAATCCTGTGCTGTAGATTCGACACATGCATACAGCTATTTAAAAAAACAGTGTTGAATGAAAAACCTGAGTGTATATATATATATATATATGGTCAATTTCTTTATCATTAATAACGATTCTACATCAAGTGAATAGTTGAATAGTAGAATGTTTCTTAATTTGAGTGTTGCGTCTATGAGTTATAGAGCCGGGTTTCTATTTCCAATATGGTATGTGTGACGCAAATTGGACGTGAATTTGGAAATTTACTGTTATTTATTTCTCCTTGTGAAAGAAACCGTTTTCTGATTTTGACAACATATTTGGTAAAATCACTGATACATGTATATGCTTCAAACATAACATAGATATTTACAAAAGGTCATTTATCTCACCAGTATGTTTTTGTATAATAAATGAAGACTGGATTTACCTCACCAGCTTGAATTTAATCATTATAAACGTTCTATAACTATATACCCCATGGATACAACACTCAAATCGAGAAATATTCTACTCTTCAACTAATCACTTGATGTAGAATCGAAATTAATGATAAAATGTTTTGACCTTATATTATATATACACTTCAAAAACTCATGAATAATTAATGAGCATTTTGTCCAATCAGATGAAGCAAATCAGTCACGTGCATGCTCCTTTATACCTGATAAAATCTCATCATTCTAAAAAGCCCGGGGAAGGCTTTGATTTCGGTACCAGGGGAATATGGGGTACAAAGATATTACAAAAGAATGCAAATTAGGATGAAAACTTTATATCAAGAATACCAATGAACATGAAATTTTATATAAAGTTTCATCCTAATTAAGAATTCACTGATAAAGACCCAAAGATAGCAAAAAGTGCACGGAACATAAGGTACCTAGATAAAACATTTTGCACTAAATTTACTAATATCAGCAGACTACCGAGATACACAGATAATATTTTTAAAATGAAGTTATCCAACTACCATTACTTGTTTACCGAGCCACTGTTTAGTTTAATTATTAAAACCAAACTCAAAGCCGTAAAATAATAAAAACATGCATTAAACTTACATATTTTGTGCCGGAGCAAAAAATTTAGAGTCTGCCGTCTGTCAGTCACATCGCTTCCCAAGTCTTGAACTTTATCGAGGTAAACTACGACACCAAATCCTTCAAGTGCAGGTTATTATTGCATTGCGAAACGCTGCTTCAAACAACATAGTACGGTAATTTCTTCATGTCCTTCCCTTGAGATATTCGTAATTGCCGGCGGTGATTATTCGAATATTTTGCATGGCGTTGTGAATACAAAGGTTCAATGGTTCATTAAGTAACCATTCCCTTGAGATGTGCGACTTTCTTTCATTGCATTCTTGAAGCGTTTTTGAAGCCGTTTAAAACACTCACAGCACGTGTTTTATCAAGTCTAAAAATTCTCGGGCTTCGCCCTCAAATTTTTAAACTTGATAAAACACTGCTGTTCGTGTTTTAAACAGTACTTTAAATCTACTCGACAAGACCGAAAGTGAGCACGGATAATGATCACTAAATATCTAAAACAGCCATACCTTGACCGTACAGCACAAGCCACTTCTTCGATGTTGATTATGATGAACTCTACCAATCCATATGGAGGTCTTAGCATGGGTATGGATCACTAAATATCTAAAACAGCCATGCCTTGACCGTACAGCACAAGACACTTCTTCGATGTTGATTATGATGAACTCTACCAATCCATATGGAGGTCTTAGCATGGGTATGGATCACTAAATATCTAAAACAGCCATGCCTTGACCGTACAGCACAAGACACTTCTTCAATGTTGATTCTGATTAACTCTACCATCCATATGGAGGTCTTAGCATGGATATCGATCACTAAATATCTAAAACAGCCATGGCTTGACCGTACAGCACAAGACACTTCTTCAATGTTGATTCTGATTAACTCTACCATCCATATGGAGGTCTTAGCATGGATATCGATCACTAAATATCTAAAACAGCCATGGCTTGACCGTACAGCACAAGACACTTCTTCAATGTTGATTCTGATTAACTCTACCATCCATATGGAGGTCTTAGCATGGATATCGATCACTAAATATCTAAAACAGCCATGCCTTGACCGTACAGCACAAGACACTTCTTCAATGTTGATTCTGATTAACTCTACCATCCATATGGAGGTCTTAGCATGGGTATCGATCACTAAATATCTAAAACAGCCATGCCTTGACCGTACAGCACAAGACACTTCTTCAATGTTGATTCTGATTAACTCTACCATCCATATGGAGGTCTTAGCATGGGTATCGATCACTAAATATCTAAAACAGCCATGCCTTGACCGTACAGCACAAGACACTTCTTCAATGTTGATTCTGATTAACTCTACCATCCATATGGAGGTCTTAGCATGGGTATCGATCACTAAATATCTAAAACAGCCATGCCTTGACCGTACAGCACAAGACACTTCTTCAATGTTGATTCTGATTAACTCTACCATCCATATGGAGGTCTTAGCATGGATATCGATCACTAAATATCTAAAACAGCCATGCCTTGACCGTACAGCACAAGACACTTCTTCGATGTTGATTATGATGAACTCTACCAATCCATATGGAGGTCTTAGCATGGATATCGATCACTAAATATCTAAAACAGCCATGCCTTGACCGTACAGCACAAGACACTTCTTCAATGTTGATTCTGATTAACTCTACCATCCATATGGAGGTCTTAGCATGGATATCGATCACTAAATATCTAAAACAGCCATGCCTTGACCGTACAGCACAAGACACTTCTTCGATGTTGATTATGATGAACTCTACCAATCCATATGGAGGTCTTAGCATGGATATCGATCACTAAATATCTAAAACAGCCATGCCTTGACCGTACAGCACAAGACACTTCTTCAATGTTGATTCTGATTAACTCTACCATCCATATGGAGGTCTTAGCATGGATATCGATCACTAAATATCTAAAACAGCCATGCCTTGACCGTACAGCACAAGACACTTCTTCAATGTTGATTCTGATTAACTCTACCATCCATATGGAGGTCTTAGCATGGATATCGATCACTAAATATCTAAAACAGCCATGCCTTGACCGTACAGCACAAGACACTTCTTCAATGTTGATTCTGATTAACTCTACCATCCATATGGAGGTCTTAGCATGGGTATCGATCACTAAATATCTAAAACAGCCATGCCTTGACCGTACAGCACAAGACACTTCTTCAATGTTGATTCTGATTAACTCTACCATCCATATGGAGGTCTTAGCATGGATATCGATCACTAAATATCTAAAACAGCCATGCCTTGACCGTACAGCACAAGACACTTCTTCGATGTTGATTATGATGAACTCTACCAATCCATATGGAGGTCTTAGCATGGATATCGATCACTAAATATCTAAAACAGCCATGCCTTGACCGTACAGCACAAGACACTTCTTCAATGTTGATTCTGATTAACTCTACCATCCATATGGAGGTCTTAGCATGGATATCGATCACTAAATATCTAAAACAGCCATGCCTTGACCGTACAGCACAAGACACTTCTTCAATGTTGATTCTGATTAACTCTACCATCCATATGGAGGTCTTAGCATGGATATCGATCACTAAATATCTAAAACAGCCATGGCTTGACCGTACAGCACAAGACACTTCTTCGATGTTGATTATGATGAACTCTACCAATCCATATGGAGGTCTTAGCATGGGTATCGATCACTAAATATCTAAAACAGCCATGCCTTGACCGTACAGCACAAGACACTTCTTCAATGTTGATTATGATGAACTCTACCAATCCATATGGAGGTCTTAGCATGGGTATCGATCACTAAATATCTAAAACAGCCATGCCTTGACCGTACAGCACAAGACACTTCTTCAATGTTGATTCTGATTAACTCTACCATCCATATGGAGGTCTTAGCATGGATATCGATCACTAAATATCTAAAACAGCCATGCCTTGACCGTACAGCACAAGACACTTCTTCAATGTTGATTCTGATGAACTCAGTATACCATCCATATGGAGGTCTTAGCATGGGTATCGATCACTAAATATCTAAAACAGCCATGCCTTGACCGTACAGCACAAGACACTTCTTCAATGTTGATTCTGATTAACTCTACCATCCATATGGAGGTCTTAGCATGGATATCGATCACTAAATATCTAAAACAGCCATGCCTTGACCGTACAGCACAAGACACTTCTTCAATGTTGATTCTGATTAACTCTACCATCCATATGGAGGTCTTAGCATGGATATCGATCACTAAATATCTAAAACAGCCATGCCTTGACCGTACAGCACAAGACACTTCTTCAATGTTGATTCTGATTAACTCTACCATCCATATGGAGGTCTTAGCATGGATATCGATCACTAAATATCTAAAACAGCCATGCCTTGACCGTACAGCACAAGACACTTCTTCAATGTTGATTCTGATTAACTCTACCATCCATATGGAGGTCTTAGCATGGATATCGATCACTAAATATCTAAAACAGCCATGGCTTGACCGTACAGCACAAGACACTTCTTCAATGTTGATTCTGATTAACTCTACCATCCATATGGAGGTCTTAGCATGGATATCGATCACTAAATATCTAAAACAGCCATGCCTTGACCGTACAGCACAAGACACTTCTTCAATGTTGATTCTGATTAACTCTACCATCCATATGGAGGTCTTAGCATGGATATCGATCACTAAATATCTAAAACAGCCATGCCTTGACCGTACAGCACAAGACACTTCTTCAATGTTGATTCTGATTAACTCTACCATCCATATGGAGGTCTTAGCATGGATATCGATCACTAAATATCTAAAACAGCCATGCCTTGACCGTACAGCACAAGACACTTCTTCAATGTTGATTCTGATTAACTCTACCATCCATATGGAGGTCTTAGCATGGATATCGATCACTAAATATCTAAAACAGCCATGCCTTGACCGTACAGCACAAGACACTTCTTCAATGTTGATTCTGATTAACTCTACCATCCATATGGAGGTCTTAGCATGGATATCGATCACTAAATATCTAAAACAGCCATGGCTTGACCGTACAGCACAAGACACTTCTTCAATGTTGATTCTGATTAACTCTACCATCCATATGGAGGTCTTAGCATGGATATCGATCACTAAATATCTAAAACAGCCATGCCTTGACCGTACAGCACAAGACACTTCTTCAATGTTGATTCTGATTAACTCTACCATCCATATGGAGGTCTTAGCATGGATATCGATCACTAAATATCTAAAACAGCCATGCCTTGACCGTACAGCACAAGACACTTCTTCAATGTTGATTCTGATTAACTCTACCATCCATATGGAGGTCTTAGCATGGATATCGATCACTAAATATCTAAAACAGCCATGCCTTGACCGTACAGCACAAGACACTTCTTCAATGTTGATTCTGATTAACTCTACCATCCATATGGAGGTCTTAGCATGGATATCGATCACTAAATATCTAAAACAGCCATGGCTTGACCGTACAGCACAAGACACTTCTTCGATGTTGATTATGATGAACTCTACCAATCCATATGGAGGTCTTAGCATGGGTATCGATCACTAAATATCTAAAACAGCCATGCCTTGACCGTACAGCACAAGACACTTCTTCAATGTTGATTATGATGAACTCTACCAATCCATATGGAGGTCTTAGCATGGGTATCGATCACTAAATATCTAAAACAGCCATGCCTTGACCGTACAGCACAAGACACTTCTTCAATGTTGATTCTGATTAACTCTACCATCCATATGGAGGTCTTAGCATGGATATCGATCACTAAATATCTAAAACAGCCATGGCTTGACCGTACAGCACAAGACACTTCTTCAATGTTGATTATGATGAACTCTACCAATCCATATGGAGGTCTTAGCATGGGTATCGATCACTAAATATCTAAAACAGCCATGCCTTGACCGTACAGCACAAGACACTTCTTCAATGTTGATTCTGATTAACTCTACCATCCATATGGAGGTCTTAGCATGGATATCGATCACTAAATATCTAAAACAGCCATGCCTTGACCGTACAGCACAAGACACTTCTTCAATGTTGATTCTGATGAACTCAGTATACCATCCATATGGAGGTCTTAGCATGGGTATCGATCACTAAATATCTAAAACAGCCATGGCTTGACCGTACAGCACAAGACACTTCTTCGATGTTGATTATGATGAACTCTACCAATCCATATGGAGGTCTTAGCATGGGTATCGATCACTAAATATCTAAAACAGCCATGGCTTGACCGTACAGCACAAGACACTTCTTCAATGTTGATTCTGATGAACTCAGTATACCATCCATATGGAGGTCTTAGCATGGATATCGATCACTAAATATCTAAAACAGCCATGCCTTGACCGTACAGCACAAGACACTTCTTCAATGTTGATTCTGATGAACTCAGTATACCATCCATATGGAGGTCTTAGCATGGGTATCGATCACTAAATATCTAAAACAGCCATGGCTTGACCGTACAGCACAAGACACTTCTTCGATGTTGATTATGATGAACTCTACCAATCCATATGGAGGTCTTAGCATGGGTATCGATCACTAAATATCTAAAACAGCCATGGCTTGACCGTACAGCACAAGACACTTCTTCAATGTTGATTCTGATGAACTCAGTATACCATCCATATGGAGGTCTTAGCATGGATATCGATCACTAAATATCTAAAACAGCCATGCCTTGACCGTACAGCACAAGACACTTCTTCAATGTTGATTCTGATGAACTCTACCATCCATATGGAGGTCTTAGCATGGGTATCGATCACTAAATATCTAAAACAGCCATGCCTTGACCGTACAGCACAAGACACTTCTTCAATGTTGATTCTGATTAACTCTACCATCCATATGGAGGTCTTAGCATGGATATCGATCACTAAATATCTAAAACAGCCATGCCTTGACCGTACAGCACAAGACACTTCTTCAATGTTGATTCTGATGAACTCAGTATACCATCCATATGGAGGTCTTAGCATGGATATCGATCACTAAATATCTAAAACAGCCATGCCTTGACCGTACAGCACAAGACACTTCTTCAATGTTGATTCTGATTAACTCTACCATCCATATGGAGGTCTTAGCATGGATATCGATCACTAAATATCTAAAACAGCCATGCCTTGACCGTACAGCACAAGACACTTCTTCAATGTTGATTCTGATGAACTCAGTATACCATCCATATGGAGGTCTTAGCATGGATATCGATCACTAAATATCTAAAACAGCCATGCCTTGACCGTACAGCACAAGACACTTCTTCAATGTTGATTCTGATTAACTCTACCATCCATATGGAGGTCTTAGCATGGATATCGATCACTAAATATCTAAAACAGCCATGCCTTGACCGTACAGCACAAGACACTTCTTCAATGTTGATTCTGATTAACTCTACCATCCATATGGAGGTCTTAGCATGGATATCGATCACTAAACAGCCATGCCTTGACCGTACAGCACAAGACACTTCTTCAATGTTGATTCTGATTAACTCTACCATCCATATGGAGGTCTTAGCATGGATATCGATCACTAAATATCTAAAACAGCCATGCCTTGACCGTACAGCACAAGACACTTCTTCAATGTTGATTCTGATTAACTCTACCATCCATATGGAGGTCTTAGCATGGATATCGATCACTAAATATCTAAAACAGCCATGCCTTGACCGTACAGCACAAGACACTTCTTCGATGTTGATTATGATGAACTCTACCAATCCATATGGAGGTCTTAGCATGGATATCGATCACTAAATATCTAAAACAGCCATGCCTTGACCGTACAGCACAAGACACTTCTTCAATGTTGATTCTGATTAACTCTACCATCCATATGGAGGTCTTAGCATGGATATCGATCACTAAATATCTAAAACAGCCATGCCTTGACCGTACAGCACAAGACACTTCTTCGATGTTGATTATGATGAACTCTACCAATCCATATGGAGGTCTTAGCATGGATATCGATCACTAAATATCTAAAACAGCCATGCCTTGACCGTACAGCACAAGACACTTCTTCAATGTTGATTCTGATTAACTCTACCATCCATATGGAGGTCTTAGCATGGATATCGATCACTAAATATCTAAAACAGCCATGCCTTGACCGTACAGCACAAGACACTTCTTCATGTTGATTCTGATGAACTCAGTATACCATCCATATGGAGGTCTTAGCATGGATATCGATCACTAAATATCTAAAACAGCCATGCCTTGACCGTACAGCACAAGACACTTCTTCAATGTTGATTCTGATTAACTCTACCATCCATATGGAGGTCTTAGCATGGATATCGATCACTAAATATCTAAAACCAGCCATGCCTTGACCGTACAGCACAAGACACTTCTTCAATGTTGATTATGATTAACTCTACCATCCATATGGAGGTCTTAGCATGGGTATCGATCACTAAATATCTAAAACAGCCATGCCTTGACCGTACAGCACAAGACACTTCTTCAATGTTGATTCTGATTAACTCTACCATCCATATGGAGGTCTTAGCATGGATATCGATCACTAAATATCTAAAACAGCCATGCCTTGACCGTACAGCACAAGACACTTCTTCAATGTTGATTATGATTAACTCTACCATCCATATGGAGGTCTTAGCATGGGTATCGATCACTAAATATCTAAAACAGCCATGCCTTGACCGTACAGCACAAGACACTTCTTCAATGTTGATTCTGATTAACTCTACCATCCATATGGAGGTCTTAGCATGGATATCGATCACTAAATATCTAAAACAGCCATGCCTTGACCGTACAGCACAAGACACTTCTTCAATGTTGATTCTGATTAACTCTACCATCCATATGGAGGTCTTAGCATGGATATCGATCACTAAATATCTAAAACAGCCATGCCTTGACCGTACAGCACAAGACACTTCTTCAATGTTGATTCTGATTAACTCTACCATCCATATGGAGGTCTTAGCATGGATATCGATCACTAAATATCTAAAACAGCCATGCCTTGACCGTACAGCACAAGACACTTCTTCAATGTTGATTCTGATTAACTCTACCATCCATATGGAGGTCTTAGCATGGATATCGATCACTAAATATCTAAAACAGCCATGCCTTGACCGTACAGCACAAGACACTTCTTCGATGTTGATTATGATGAACTCTACCAATCCATATGGAGGTCTTAGCATGGATATCGATCACTAAATATCTAAAACAGCCATGCCTTGACCGTACAGCACAAGACACTTCTTCAATGTTGATTCTGATTAACTCTACCATCCATATGGAGGTCTTAGCATGGATATCGATCACTAAATATCTAAAACAGCCATGCCTTGACCGTACAGCACAAGACACTTCTTCGATGTTGATTATGATGAACTCTACCAATCCATATGGAGGTCTTAGCATGGATATCGATCACTAAATATCTAAAACAGCCATGCCTTGACCGTACAGCACAAGACACTTCTTCGATGTTGATTATGATGAACTCTACCATCCATATGGAGGTCTTAGCATGGATATCGATCACTAAATATCTAAAACAGCCATGCCTTGACCGTACAGCACAAGACACTTCTTCGATGTTGATTATGATGAACTCTACCAATCCATATGGAGGTCTTAGCATGGATATCGATCACTAAATATCTAAAACAGCCATGCCTTGACCGTACAGCACAAGACACTTCTTCAATGTTGATTATGATTAACTCTACCATCCATATGGAGGTCTTAGCATGGATATCGATCACTAAATATCTAAAACAGCCATGCCTTGACCGTACAGCACAAGACACTTCTTCAATGTTGATTCTGATGAACTCAGTATACCATCCATATGGAGGTCTTAGCATGGGTATCGATCACTAAATATCTAAAACAGCCATGCCTTGACCGTACAGCACAAGACACTTCTTCAATGTTGATTCTGATGAACTCAGTATACCATCCATATGGAGGTCTTAGCATGGGTATCGATCACTAAATATCTAAAACAGCCATGCCTTGACCGTACAGCACAAGACACTTCTTCAATGTTGATTCTGATGAACTCAGTATACCATCCATATGGAGGTCTTAGCATGGGTATCGATCACTAAATATCTAAAACAGCCATGCCTTGACCGTACAGCACAAGACACTTCTTCAATGTTGATTCTGATGAACTCAGTATACCATCCATATGGAGGTCTTAGCATGGGTATCGATCACTAAATATCTAAAACAGCCATGCCTTGACCGTACAGCACAAGACACTTCTTCAATGTTGATTCTGATGAACTCAGTATACCATCCATATGGAGGTCTTAGCATGGGTATCGATCACTAAATATCTAAAACAGCCATGCCTTGACCGTACAGCACAAGACACTTCTTCAATGTTGATTCTGATGAACTCAGTATACCATCCATATGGAGGTCTTAGCATGGGTATCGATCACTAAATATCTAAAACAGCCATGCCTTGACCGTACAGCACAAGACACTTCTTCAATGTTGATTCTGATGAACTCAGTATACCATCCATATGGAGGTCTTAGCATGGGTATCGATCACTAAATATCTAAAACAGCCATGCCTTGACCGTACAGCACAAGACACTTCTTCAATGTTGATTCTGATGAACTCAGTATACCATCCATATGGAGGTCTTAGCATGGGTATCGATCACTAAATATCTAAAACAGCCATGCCTTGACCGTACAGCACAAGACACTTCTTCAATGTTGATTCTGATGAACTCAGTATACCATCCATATGGAGGTCTTAGCATGGGTATCGATCACTAAATATCTAAAACAGCCATGCCTTGACCGTACAGCACAAGACACTTCTTCAATGTTGATTCTGATGAACTCAGTATACCATCCATATGGAGGTCTTAGCATGGGTATCGATCACTAAATATCTAAAACAGCCATGCCTTGACTGTACAGCACAAGACACTTCTTCAAGTTTGATTCTCAGAAACTCCACCATCCATATGGAGGTCAAAGCATAATGAAGCACAATTGATCAATACCCGTATTCCCTGTCGATCTTGTCATGTAGGCTTAAGGCTATTTATGACTTGTCTTTATATAGCTACATTATTTTGCAGTTGTCATATAACACAGTAACCTGTGGCGGATCCAAGGGGTGGTCACAGGGTTCCTGTGGACCCCCCTCCCCCCCTTCTTACACGTCTAACACGCTGGGTTGAGCGGCACGATGCATTTGAGGTCTTCAAAGACCTGTACGTACCAGTGGTCCGGTGCTTAGAGGACATGTGCCAAGACAACTCACAGAACTGGAATCGAGACACGCAGGATGCAAGTTCTTATTTTTTTGCGTGTACTCGGCAGTTTCAGTTTGTCATCACTTTGGTGATAACACATCACGTCATGGCGTACACTAAGTCCCTGTGTGTCGGTTTGCAGGGTAGAGGTACCGACATTGTTAAAGCATACATGCAGGCACGTAAATCTTGTTAAGCAGAGTCTGCAGGACGTTAGAGACAAGATCGACGAATTCAGTGTAAAATACTTCGAAGAAGCATGCAAGCTAGCATATAACGTAGGTGTAACAATTTCAAGCCCCCGAAATGTAGGAAGGATGGAACATCGGACCAACACACCAGAAGAGACTGCTGGACAATATTACAAACGAAATGTGGCGATCCCACTTATAGACCATCTCTTAACGGAATTACAGTCACGTTTTTCGGAACAAGACAAAAGAGCCACTAACATTTTGAAACTCATCCCATCTTTGGGGGAATCCGTTTCGGAGCGAGCACAAAGGTGCGGCTGCTTTCGCAGGCTAATCTGCGATAGACGTATCTAAGCCTTTGAAGGGCAACGACATCAAAGAGACTATCGAGTTGTACATGTACAAGGAGGATTTACCTTCACCAGCAGCTATAGAGGCAGAACTTCACATGTGGCACTTGAAATGGAAAGAGACGCCATCACAAGACCTTCCCGACACAGCTTGATAGTTTATTTTTTCCAAACATTTACTGGCTCATGCGGGTATTCTGTACTTTACAGTGACATCGTGTGAGTGTGAAAGGTCGATCAGTGGTCTTAGGCGTGTAAAGACCGAAGAAAGAATGAACGGACTACTGTTAACTCACATCCATTATGCATGGAGTTGAACAGTGATGCCATCATAGACAGCTTTGCCCGACTCCATCCCCGCCGAATGGAGCTGCTAGACATTTTGTCGTGAATGATGATCCTGTAATACCCCTTGAACAGCTCCTCCCTCAATGTATTGTAAATCATACATACATTATTTTTGTATAGGCCCCTGCTTGGTGCTCAACGCCTACGACCTTCGTGATAATTTACAACAGACAATCCCTAGAGAGTATCCATAGAATTTTACGATACATTGTGGAACTCAAAATGAGTAAAGAAAGACGTGTTACATGTAGATAGGACCTGAAACATTGTATTGCAAGGTATTCAGTATTCCGTTTAGTAGCGCAACACTGCAGGAATTAACAACCATATGGGAGCCATTATTTAAGGGTTAGACACTGGCATGCATGTTTTATTGACAAATACAGGCACGCGCTAACTGTACGATGAACGAAAAATAATGAATACTGCATGAGGCTGAAGGTTGTATCAGGCAGTATGAAGACATTTTGAGTTCATAATATACAGTGAGCAAGTGCCTGTATTTGTCAATAAAACACAAACATAAAGTCTCATAACCATTTTAATATTCCAACTGAGTGCACAGCATACCTGCTTGGATTTTGTTCTGTACACGAAGTAGTTCAAATATTAATCACATAATAACCACATGTTACTAACCTGTGTTCTTTTTCTCTGCAGTACAGTACCACCTCTCCGGCATGCTTGCTGACTCCCGGTTAAGGATGCCATGTTGCAAACTCCATGAGAAACGAATTCATCGGGACTCCAACCAGATGACTGGAATTCCATGGCAACTGTTCCACCAGGACGTACTGCGATCCAGTCCCTGTCCAGCTGTCTTCCTTGCACTGGCAATTCTCTGCTGGATGCTGTTGATGTAACAGTGCTGTTGACAGACCTGTTATCTACCTGCGATGTATTTGGTATTTGATTCCGATTGGTTGCGCAACCACTGCCTTTAACAAAGGCTGGGGTACTTGGGCCATAAAGTCTAACAAGACCCGGCCTAGTATCTGGCAGCAGTCTGCGGGTTGATGAAGCAGTATTTAGAAAGCTTAGATCTCTGTGGCCTGGAGTAGTGCTTATATGATTACCTGAGTGCGGTACACCGTTGCAAACACTGCCAGTGTGTCTATTGGTATCCTGAGAACCAAATGTTCCTGTCATAAGCTCATCTGGGAACCTTGATTGCATTATGACTGACTCAGGTCTCGTCTGAGGTTGGCTGGTGACACTGTCAAAGTCAGATGCCCCTCTTTCAAATACTGACACCACTTCATGTTGTGAAGAGCTCCTTTTCTTCATCCTCGTGCTGTCACTTTGGGCTGTAGAAGCAGATGCAAGTTTTCGTGTAAATCTCGGCATAATACGGGAAGCAGTACTAGATGGCACCAATGAGGAAGAACTTGAGCTCTCTCTCCTAACCTCAGATTCATTTTTGGCTGTCAATATTCGGCCGCTGGTAAACTGTGGAACAAACCGAGGGGTAGCTTTGGGAGTGACATTTATGTCCTGGTTAGGCAGTACAGCGTTGTCTTCGGCTTGATGTTGGCCAGATAAACTCAAAACTCTATTACATGAGGAATTGGCACCCGAACAGTTAACAACCGTACTAGGCGGTTCCACATTTCTAGCTGTAAATATGAAAGGTGTGCAGTGTTTCAGTTGAGGTTTGGTCCGTGTGAGGTTGCTCTGGTTGTCATTGCTTGCACTAAACAGCCTGTTTGTCGAGTACAGTGGAGCTGAGGTAAGTGTGAAGGGTATACTACAAACACACTGCATACGGGAATGGATGTCTTTAATGAAATCTGTGAATATCGCTTGTTGGTCACAACGGGAGGAAACCTGAGGAGCTGTGCTATGGATACAACTTGCTGGGTAGCTGAGAAACGATTAAGGGAAAAAAGCAATTGGATGACAAACATTTAGTTTGGTCAATTAACTGGAGATCTATGAAGTGTTAACATTTCCCAACGAGACATCTTTCAACGGAGAATAACGGAGATCCAAGTAGGCTTTTGGAACTTCGTTTTTCACCAAGAGTTAATAATAGTATGCTATTAACCTCGATGGAAAGCGAGTTGACGTTTCGAGCGCTAGTACATGTACACAATGTACTTCGTCAGAGCAAGCTGAATGGAGATCTGGGCGCGCAAAGCATGAATGGAAAAATGAGAGGTCCATTGCACGGCTGCTAAGTTGGCAAAGCTGTATGCGCTCTGATTGGTCAGAAAAAAATACATGTTCAGCTGAAGTGAAACATTATACAATTATGCTCTCGTAGTTGCTAAAACCCATCTTTAACGTCCATGGAGACGCTCACCGGCAATAGTATGTTATAGGTAATTATCTATTATTTGTATCTTTTGAACATTTCATTGGCTCATTAGCTGACTGCGAAGCGTGATGTTGAGCAAACAGGTGCACCAGTTAATGAGGCCCAAATGGCTAGTTACGATTGCCATGGAGGTCACACTAGTTCGCCCAACTTTTCCATACCTCAAATTTCTCTCACCAAATACAGGTATGAGATCAGATATGCGAAAAATTAAAGACTTCTACGCTGTGCTGTTGGGAACCAAGGTACTTTTAGTTGTATTAAACATGTGTTGCTGGTAAATAACCTGGTCCCTGGTGTGTTAATACATAGTTCCACACCTGTCAATTAAAAAGCACTTCAGACCAATCAGAACACAGCAATGTACCGCACCTGTCAATTAAAACCACTTCAGACCAATCAGAACACAGCAATGTACCACACCTGTCAATTAAAACCACTTCAGACCAATCAGAACACAGCAATGTACCACACCTGTCAATTAAAACCACTTCAGACCAATCAGAACACAGCAATGGTAAATACCCTGGTAACTAAGGGTGCTTTCCATTTACATGAACTGACTGGTCTCATCGGCTTGTTCTTAAATGGAACGTGTCAGTTCTGAGAACTGGTCTAGTCAGTTCCTAGAACTGACGTGTTCCATTTAAGAACTGGCCGGTAAGTTCGTGTAAATGGAAAGCGCCCTAAGTAACTAAGGGGGGAGGAGCTATTAACAATAATAACTTAAAGTGTGGAGGAGCTAATAATAATAGTAACTAAGGGGGAGGAGCTAATAACAACAGTAACTAAGGGGAGAGCAGTAACTAAGGTGGGGTGAGCTAATATCAACAGTAACTAAGGGGGAGGAGCTAATAGCAACAGTAACTAAGGGGAAGGAGCTAATAGCAACAGCAACTAAGTGGGAGGAGCTAATACTGTAGCAACAGTAACTAAGGGGGCAGGACATTCAGCAACAGTAACTAAGGGGAAGGAGCTGATTTTGCAGCTGTGGAACTATCCATCAGTCGGGCTGGCTGGCTTGGAATTGGTGGAGGACTGGTTCTAGTTGGTACAAAAGGAAGGTCTACTTAGTAGTAAGCCAGTTGCAGTGACAGTGATGATGGCCATATTGTGTCTACTAAGGGATAGGACTGGCAGAACTGGCTAGTTCTCCTCCCTGAGTAGGGCCAGTCTGTCCTGAACCAGTTCTTAGAACTGACATGCTCCATATGAGAACTGGTCTTATACTGTAGTATGTCAGATAGGCCCCATGCTGAGGTTTAACTTGCAAACATGCTCATGTAAGAGCCCCCCCCCCCCAAAAAAAAAACATCTTGTTCACAGGTTTGTTGAGGTCCTATTAATAAGCACTTAATATATTAATAAAATATGTTTAATGCTGTGTATAGAGCAGGTAACCGAGCTGTCGGCCAAATAATATTCGAACAATTTAGTGTAATTAGTATGCGGCGGCCATGTTGGTGTACCACTTTAGTACACCAAGATGGTGGTCGAAAACTTACTCTACAAATAAAGCTGTTTTTTCCCATCAATATGATTAGCACTTTAGATATCACTTTTAACATTAAATCAAGTCTAACATTTTAAATTGGCAGGAATATATGGATTTCCTTGACATTAATTTTAGGAAACATGCTGACCTGGCCTGTCACAAAATTCAAAGTACTGTAACTCAAAAACAAATTGACGTAATTTTTTCGAAGAATACTGAGAATACCGATATCTAAATCATATTAAAAGAACAGCTTCATACATGTATATCTCATAGTTTAGATTTTAGAATTTTGATGACGTCACAATTGCAAAGGATCTATAGGACATGCCTCAAAAACTACATCCCTTAACGCCCTAATAACAGTTACTATTCTACTGCCTTGTTGAAGGATACGTGAAAACCTTGCTTTTCAAGTAGAAGAACTGCACGTTGTAAAACACAGACTCCTGAGCCGGTAACCTGTAGCCATACTGTAACACAAGGAGCTATTCAGCAGGATATAATCTTGGAGGATAAAATTCCCTCTGCAATTTTATTCTAAAGTTTTTATTAACTCTGCAAATCAGTTTTAAGAAAATTTCGAAATACAAAGGAAATAGTAAAGTCAGTCCTCAGTTCTAAATTGTGAAGATTTTCATTCACCTTTTATTGAACATATTGGCTGCATGACCACTTCACTGTGTTTTCTTTCATTAGACATTTCTAATTTTCTTTTTCTGATTTGCACTGTTACAAAAAATCAGTTCCAACCTGAATTGCAGTTTAGCAATGCTCATTTTAAATAGTTTTACACACCTTGTCAAATATAAACTAAACAGTGAAAATGATAAATATAAAGACAACATTTTCAATATGATTATGCTCTTGAAATTAGACATATATTGCATAGTCTTGGTTGGGTAAAAGTGTACTATTGTCTTTATGACCAACTAACACATGTTGGTCACTCAAAACGGCCATTTATCGGTCGACTGTGGAGCCTAGAGATGACTTATTGTTCATTTTGAACAATTCTGTTAGTCAGTTTAAACCCACACACAGCAGTGCTCAATAATGCAGACTGGTTATTTTCTAATGGTGGACAAAAATAATGGTTAACTTATGGCTCACTAACGGTGAAGTGTTGGTAAAGTGTTGGTCATTCATTGCCATTAATTTAGTCAGCCGACAGTCAACCAGGTCAACCTGTTGGTAATAATTAAAATACACTTTTGGTGCATAGAGTGGTGTTTGATTGAGTGTCAAAAGTAATTTGGTGATTGCTTTGGTTTTGCATTTCCTTTTGCTTTTCCATTGGCTGTAAAAAATGTAATTTGATTACCCTATCAATCACAGACAGTATCACAGTTGAAATCAAAGTTATTTCTAAACTAAATCCAAACATTGTTTTGGTTAGTTAGAGCAGTTTTTGATTGTGTTGTAAAAACAACATTAAACCACCCTCAACACCTCATTGAGATAAACGGATTAGTGATTATCGCGATACTTGAATAAATGGCCACGCTCGTGGCAAATTAATCCCAAGCTGGGTGGTGTCGCGTAGTTGATGTCTTCATTCACCAAACTGAGCTTGACGCTGGCATACAAAGCACATTTCACATATCGAGGCTGTGATTACGCAGTAGCTTTTCTGGGCGCAACATAAAAGGAATTACACACCCAATAACGGGAGCTAGTAAAAACGCAATGAGCAACTGAAGTAATTCATGACTGGTTTTACTCAAACCAACCACAAGGAAAAGTAAGTGAAATCATTGATAATTACATTATGTACTTTGCTACGACAAGTAAGTAAAAGCAAAACCAAAGAAATCACCAAAAAACGTTAGACACTCAATCGAAAACGGATCTATCACGATGCATTTACGTTTCCTCTTGATTGGTTGCTTTTACAAATGTACAACTAGTAAAACCAGTCACACAAATTACTTCAGTTTATGGTTGTTTCATTGCGTTTTTCCTTTCTCCTGTAATTGACTCAGTAATTACTTTGGTTTTGATTCTACAACACTCAATCAAAACCTGCTCTTTGTGAACAATAATCAACTACTAACCATTAACTTCCAGTGCTTCCTTAAATCTTCATAACTCGAAAAAGGGCAGTCCTCAGGCATTCGATGACAGATTCCTACAACTCTTCCCTTCTTTAGACTACAAAGTCGTGTAAAGTAAGGACAGAGATGTACAAGGCAATGATAGAGCTTAGTAAGTTGTTACACACATCAGGGAGTGTACATTAGAGTGGACTACATGTAAAGTAAAGACCAGTAAAAATTAAAGACTCTGGAACAACCTAGGGGAATAAATCCAATACCCCTTGCACCAGGCAGATAAACCTTACATAACTGTTACAAACACATCTGGCTGGCAATAAATGACTTATGACAGGCAACTAGTTCCTGTAAAAACTAGTGTTGGTCTGCATCGGCGGTGAAGATAAACACTGGTATGTAATCAACTAAAGTCGATTGAGGTATGCTAATCGTCATGGAAAGCGAGTAGCAGCTGACTTTTCAGGCGCTAGCCCTTCGTCAGACTTACCTTGGCAGGACATAGCACAGGTCATCCTGGACTGCCAAGTTATTGATATGAAATTCTTCATCTGTTAAAAACCGCTGCAGTATTGTGGTAGTTCCACAAAAATGCTCTGGCTGTAATTTAAACAAAAGATAACTGTTACTTTTAAAATATGTTTCTAATTCATCAACATACATGTACATCTTATTAGACAGTTTAATTGTGTAGAATGGCTGCATATTTTTATGAGTCACATACATGTAGTACAGTGCAGTTAGCTGCCTCACTTGTTTGCTCAGTAAATAATTGTTGGTAGAGCATAATCTAGAGTGCTGGAGGTCGTGGGTTCAAATCCCGGCCGTGTCCTTGGGTAGGGACGTATAATTACGCTGCTGGCCTTGTCTCCTAGTATACTTCTAATCAGTATTTGAAGGGGACGTGAAAGAACCTGCTGTGCTGGCTACTCGAAAAAGAGCAGGGGATTGTCACCTGGTACAGTGGCCTGCATGACCATGGTACTACAAATGTAAGTAACCACACACTGAAAAATTGTAAACTGCATGACAGCTATCAGCACCGTATATTAAGCAGTCTGTAACTGACAGGATGTCAGTAATTTGTAAAGTGCCATGAGACTGTGGTGATATGGTGCTAAATAAATAATTTATGGTCATTATTACATGTATGTTAGCAAGCCTGTAGGGCAAGTCAAAAATATTATGCAACTACTGTATATGCACTAGGCAAACAATGATCATATAACGATTTATGAAAGAGATATTGTTATTGTGTAGCATGAGAAAACCTCGCCATTTTATTGGCCTAATCCGCTTGGGGGTTTGGGATTCATTCACCTCAGGTTCTGCATGAGGGTGCTTGGCATATAAATCCCATATCCGGCTCGCTCCAGGCCAATAACCCTTACTTGCATAATCATACATGGTACATATGCAATGTACAGGCATTAAACTGGAAGCACACATGCTTTTATAGGGTGATTTATGGTGAAATATGTGAGCATCACAGCATTAAATAATTAATGAATTTAGATTGTAAGCATCCTTATCTGATACAGTCTGATGCAAATTGGATTGATTTATTCAATCAAATAAAACTTAAGTACTGTTGTAGTTATGATGCCTGAGCAGACTGCATGATGACCGTACAAAGTACATTTATCTTGGCTGCTTACCTTAGAAGGGTGCAGTTTCACACTAAATGCCTCCAGTCCAATGCAGATTTTATCAGTGATGTTTACCTCCAAAGCTAAGGACCAAAAGATAAAATCACTTCATTTCATGAATAATACATGTTACTGTTGCAAGTCAAAAAAAACTTCAGGTTAAATTTGTCCAAACTATTTTTTTCAACCTAGTTTCTTTTTATCAACCTAGTTTCTTTTTTCAACCTAGGTATTTTTTTTTAAACCTAGGTTATTTTTGTTAGCTATCAATCATTCTAAAAGGGATCCTTTTTTTTTCACTACTGGAAAACTCATATGACAAACATATGAAAAACATATGAAAAACATATGAAAAACATATGACATAATGACACACAAAATCTACAATTTTACCATATACAAGAGCAAACATATGACAGGCATATGACACACACAGAAAACAATATATGACAAACATAATATGTCTGAAAGAAGAAACATATGAATTGCAAAAAGTTTCCTTGACAGCACATATGACAAAAACATATGACAGGAATATTCAGTTCAATAAACATATGACAATAATTAACATATGACTTACCAGAAGCATATGAAATGTCAAAAAATTGTTGTTGGCAGCACATACGACAAAACATATGATAGGATGATCAGTTTAATAAGTACCTAAATACATAACATATGACAGTACGAACATATGACTCCAAAAAAATATTCAATATTCTTGCTGGCATAACATAATTTTATGACAAAACATATGAATATTTAATATTCATGAGATGATAAACATATGACAAAGCAATTTGATTATGTAACATATGACTTAGAAAACATAAAATTATGATCTGGTAGGATTTCTTCTAGTATATGAATAAGAAACATGACACTTAATGCAGTATCTTGGGTAAACATTAATAATCAAATAAATACTATACATGTGTATATATACATTGTACATTGTACTTATAATAATATATATTATATTAAGTGTTTTCTTGAAAACATTATTGTATGATTTTTTTAAATAATAAAACAGCAGTAGTCCACTTAAATCCCAGGACTAGTAAAAAGTGCACCTGGGCTAGTAAATGTGATATCCACTAGCCACAGGGCTAGTAGGTGTTGAGGTAAAGGATTATTATTATTGAAACAAAAAAATATTTAAAAAAATAAAAGTCAGTCACGTGCCAAACGTGCACACATTCTGTTGAAGATGAAGGACTGGAAACTACATGTAGTAGACCCCAGGGCTCATCACAGGGGTTCCATCACGGACAGGCCGCCATCTTGACTGTGCATTCGCAGACACATTGTAAATAAACCCTGATCAGTGCTGGAGTTAGCTGTGGGCAGCTAGTAACTTTTAACCGTCACTAGCCCAAGGGCCAGTTAGTAAAATAGTTGAGGTCGAGCACTGAGATATGTTCAAATGACTACTTTTATCAGTCGAAGATCGACTTAATTAAGAGATTGACAAAGCCATGTCCACAGTCCAGTACATACTTCGGGAGTTCGGATTTCCGACTCTGGGATTGGGAAGTTGTCTGAAGACTACATTTGTATATACTTCTTGTTTTGTCGCCATTTAGTAACTCTTGCCTGTCTTGGTTTCAACTGATCGACATCGATCCTCCATGCATGGACGGCGCTTTCCCCAAGGCAAACGACATGGAATTAATTTGTTTATAACTTATGCATTTACCTTGGCTTAATTTGGCAGCATCCGGGTCATGTCTGGTAACCCAATCACAGGTACATGTATGAAGCACATTTTTGGCGCTCAACCTCAGCGGTCCTCTTCACGTGAAGTTTGTCAGTTCAAGTTTGTCTCTGTCTTTTGCTGTGGTTTTAGCATTTAATTATCAACCACTTTCTTTTAAATAACAATCTCCAGGATTCCTCAACAAGCGAAGGTGTTGTCAAAGCACGTCGATTTATACAACTTTAGAATCGATTTCAGTGTTAGTGTTAAATATTTATGTGCAATCCGCGCAAATTTCCACCACTACTGGGGAACGCTATAAACTCATGCATCTGTTGAGTATTTACAATCAGAATGTGAAAGAGCACTAAATTATTTGATTCAATACCTCAAAACCATAGATAGATATATTCATCAGACATTCCTCTACATGTATGCATGTCTGTGTCAAATAAGTACAGCTCGTATATTGAATCCACGTATTAAAACATTGAAATCAGTTGTAAATAAATAAATTTATACCGTTATAACGACATCGGCTAGATTGCAGAATTCGAAAGATCACTTGGTGTATTTAGACTCGTTGTATGAATGATTTGGGGTTGAAAATGGGTAGGATTCTTTTTAATTTCAGTGTTAGGTTTTTAGAACTTTGTATGAATGAACCAAGTGGTGGGGTATTCTGCAATTGCTCCGATTGCCCTTGCCCCATATGCCAATGGCCAAAGGTTTTTGATTTTGCCTTTATATAGGGCTAGAATTCCTCAATTCCCAGGTGTAACCAACCGAGCTAGGGAAGTCGTGAACTGCCTATGTAATGGTTTGGTCTGCATATTAAAGCTAAATTACACACACATTCTTAACATAATTATATACATGTATATATCAGCTTACATTGTACATTTTCAAATAATCAGCTTTAATATTCCAGGTTACAAAATTAGTGTTGACATTCCGTAATTAGCACCCTTTTATTGTTCTCTTGCTATAGCCAGGAGTAACAATTAAATTATAACCCCCCACTTGTACTCCTGACTCTCTCTGTATATATAAACCAGAATATACATGTAAAATAAGTACCTATATTATATAGCTTATTAACCAAGTGGGATATGTTTATATATATACAAACAGAGAAATGTTTGGAAAGAATCTTACTGGAGCCAATGGCAAGCAATCTACATACCAACAAGGAGAGGGTAGAAAGCATTATTGGTAAGTTAAAATAATGTGCCCTGACTTAGCTACCGACCATTATTTAATGGGAGTACAAAGTTGTTAAAACATGAGTTTTGTTCCTTAATTTTTTCAATCCCCATAAAATTAATCCTTTCACTTCTTTGTTTAAAAAAATCTTACCCCCTTCAGGTTTCCAATGCTTTTTCATACTACATGTACATGTATATACTCTGTATGGTTTTTGTCCAACCTGGTACTCCCTGTAAATAATGGCCAGTCCCAATTAATAGTAAAATCATTTTACTTAAACCTTTGACTACTAAACCGCCCAATATGAAGCATGTAACTGTTTATAGGCCTTGTTGTATAATTAATCAAATGAAAAATGAAGCAAATCAACAATTGTCTTTATGAATCTTGAAACTATTCTCACTTCCACATTACAGGATTTACAAAGCACGGCCCAGCTAGGCACTGGAATGGAGGCAAACTCAAGCAAACCTTAAGAAACAAGTTGGCTGCCATTAATCCTAGGGCGACTCATGGCCAGTAAATTAATATTTTATTGATTATACTAAATTATCTCTTTGTTACATTTATTATTTACATTTTTGAAACTTATGAAAATTATAATAATATGCTACAGTACATGTAATTGTATCAAATTTATATAATATATACCTGTAAACAATTAATGCATAACATAAAAAAAAAATTAATAAATTATGGCAAACCTGATGTACAATGTAGATGATGAATTAAATGAACACATTGATATTATAATGCACTGTACTATAGTCATGGTGTTGCAATAATAATAACGTTTTGTAACTGGTACATGGATTGAGGATTCCTGAGTCAAAAATCAGTGTCTAATTTGCACCAATATCTTAAAGATTGACTCAGTTTTCATATGTTTGTCATATGTTTTCAAATAATGAATAATATAATAACATATTAGTTTATATTGCCATATGTTTAATGTGTCATACATGTACATGTATGTTTCAAATTAAATGTATATATGACATGTCCAGTCATATGTATTTTCATAACATAATTATTCATATGTTTATTAATTTTCAGAACTATTATGATATGCATATGAAATGGACAAAATATCATATAATATTTTAAACATATGACATTTTTGTACACCCTTTTCATATGTTTGTCATATGTTTTTTTCATATGCAATGGTTGTCATAATTATGTTTGTCATACATGTATGTTTGGTTGTGTGTTTTTGGACATATGAAATGGACAATTTCTAAATTAAATGTATATATGACATGTCCAGTCATATGTATTTTCATAACATAATTATTCATATGTTTATTAATTTTCAGAACTATTAAATGGCATATTCTAAATTAAATGTATATATGACATGTCCAGTCATATGTATTTTCATAACATAATTATTCATATGACTGTTTATTAATTTTCAGAACTATTATGATATGCATATGAAATGGACAAAATATCATATAATATTTTAAACATACATGTATGACATTTTTGTACACCCTTTTCATATGTTTGTCATGTTTTTTTCATATGCAATGGTTGTCATAATTATGTTTGTCATATGTTTGGTTGTGTGTTTTTGGACATATGAAATGGACAATTTCATATGTTCTGCATTTTAATCAAACATACAACAAACACATGAATTACATATGAATAACCTATGATACACATATGAAGTCTCATATGTTTTTCATATGTTTGTCATGTGAGTTTCATATGTTTTTTTTCCAGTAGTGTTTGGGGAGTCATAAAAAAAATGGGGTTTAGTTTTTTTAGGGGCATATTCTAAAAAGAATTGAGCAGGTTTTCGTATTCTACCTCCCCTCCTTCCCTTTTCTTTGTCCCGCGCGCCACTATCTTCCTTCTACCCCACCCTGATCCCCCTTGCCACCATGACATTAATTAATATTACACATCATTATTACTTACTTTGTTTCGTTCCAGACGAGACTCGAACCCTGAACCATCGGCTTGGAAGACCAGAACTTTAAAACTTTACCACAGAAACATTCGATGATGTGGTAGTCATTTAAATCACTAATATAACTACAACGTCTGAGGTCTTATGCAAATTACAGTATTGTACAAAAGTCATGCAAACATATTTTGACGAATTTCGCTCTTTGTTCCTACGAATGTCGCCGAAATTTCGTCTAAATTCCGGGTAACTTTTCGTTCGAAATTTCGACGAAGAATCAATCAGATACGCGAAAATTCTAATGCCAAGGCGAAATATTGCCAACATGCGAGCGACATTTCAACGATATTTCGTTTATTGTCAAACGAAAATCCGGATCAGGTTATCGAAATATCGTTATCCAAAATATCGTGATCCGTCAAGCGTACGTGTCAATTGCACAGTTTTGTATTTTAACCTTTCTTTCACCAGGATTAATGCGTGACAAATTCGAATTCATGACAAACAGTTTTACAAACGTACAGTAAGATGGTTTTGGTAAATACCCTGCGTGCCAGAGGCATCAAAAAGTCAAGATTCTTATATTATAATAATAAAAGTCCCCGTCAATCGTGAACTGTCAACCAGACGCGTGTCTCATTTCTGACACAAATACAGCGGGGGCGTAATTAATTTCCATTTACGCGAACTGACTGATCTGATCCGATGCATTAAAGCTCTTTTAATTCAAAAGGAATTGCACTTTCCCAGTAGAAGTTTTCTGGTAAGAGTATAGAAGTTTTTGCACGTCTTTCAATATGACAAACGTTGCTTCAAAACTCTGTTGATGTTCAGTAAAATATCAGACTGACACGTTCACGCCTGACTGATTGCACGTGGAAATTCAGAGGTGTTTGTAAGACTTTTGCACAATACTGTATGTACCGTATTCACTCACGGATAAGCCACACCCCGGGTTTAGCAGCTTGATTCAGGGAAAAAAGTTTTTTGTACCTGTAATTTCAGCTCTGAAATAGTATAAACTTCATGTCTACATTCTTAGATATACAGTGTATGATTTATCTTTCCATAATGTTTGTTTTAGCGGGATCTGTTCATTCAGGTCACTTTTTAGATCCGATTTTACATGTCAACGTAGCCTGTGGACGTGCTCACGTTTATCCGTAATAATAATAATAATAACAACGATGTTTAGACAGGGTGCCCATATCTCCGAGGAGTTTTTCAATGGGGCCCTGCGTAACATAACTAATAAAGTAAAATAAAGTTTAAAGAGAATAGTTACAACTAATTAATAACAATGATAAGTAAAAATTGATAAAAATGTATATACAATAAGAAATCTAAAAAGTTAAAAAGTAAAATGCGCTTTAAAATTGGCTAATGAGTTTGAATCTCGTATTTCGGATGGGAGGGAATTCCACTCATCCAAAGCCTGATAGGTAAAACAATGCTTTCCCCATTTTTTCCATAGCTTAGTAACCAGGCACCTGTTGGAAGAGAGAGAACTTAAGACACTAAAAGTTTTGTTTTCGCTGAACGAAGTCAAAACAACATGCAGTAGTTTGCTTTTTTATCAGCTGTCTGTTGCTCTATGATATCTAAAAGGATATCTGGAAGCCATCTATTGGAGAAAAACTTGTTACTCAAAGAGAGGACTGGAAGATCTGTTCGACAAATTTGCTGTTAAAGTGCAAAGCTTCAAAGAAACATTAATTGTGCCATTTAGCGTGGTATTTATCGCTTGCGGAGGAACAAAATAATATTCACAACATAAACAGATCTGTTTGGAGCCACCAAACCTAAAAAAGCAATGGCCATGCACTGCTTACTTTCTTTTGGTTTCAATGGTGTAGTATTTATTATTATAGCTTAGTATTTGTTTTAAATGTTAATTTATGGAAATTTCCGGACCTTTTGTTCGGTAGATGTTCTCGCAGATAAGCCGCACCCCCGATTTTAAACGAAGATTTCGGGTAAAAAGGTGCGGCTTATCCGTGAGTGAATACGGTATTCACGCATGTGCACTGCTAACGAAATCGGACTTTGCAAAATATAACACTGACGATAACACAGACGAAAATACAGACGAAGTTTGTGTTGACTCTGCATTCTTTTATGAAAACTCAAGGGAAGTAAGAAAGCTAAATTCAGAAACATATATTGTTTATAGATGATCAGGTTTACATTACGGCTTCACTCGTACTTCGAAACAAACTGTGAACCGAACCGACTTTTACAGAGTAATCACTGAGATAAATAATATAAAAGCGAATCAACGCTAACATTGACTGGAAGAAGACTTCTACGAAAGAGCTAAACAGTATTTTAAAGTAACGAGTTCAAAGCAGGATCTTGGACTAAACCTCGTATTCGTTAGACTCAGCTTTCCAAATAGAATAACACGCTGTGACTAGAACAAAATGGACGTACATGTATGCATTCCAAATAACAAACTTCTAACTCCTGACATTAAAGAAACAGTTTGTAAATTATATGTATCTATATAGTGCTAATTTGTGACTTAAGACATCACAGGTAAACAATAATTAATAAGGGAAGAGAAATTCTACTGTGATTGAACCCATAATAAGAAATAAACTAGGTTGAATCAAAATAAACGAGGTTAAAAGTAACATATAACCTAGGTTGAAAAAAATAACCTAGGTTAATTGAGCCAAAATAAACCTAGTTTATTTTTTAAACCTAGTTTATTTTGGTAATTCAACCTTATTTGTAGTCATCTTTTTTTCAATGGGTGCTCACTAATTTAGGGTGTTTATACAATGTAGCTATATAGTCACTTTTTTTTTACGGCTAAGTTAGTCACTAAACAACAGATAAATATTAATAATACTTCTTTAATGGTCCTCTGAACCACTACAAAATCTATCCCTACATTTAAAAATACCCTAACCGTCCACAACGGGTGCTCACTTATTTAGGGTCTTTAGAGCTAGTCACTAATTTAGGGTGTTTAGAGCTTAGTCACTAGTTGTTTTTTTACGGCTAAGTCACTAAACAACAGATAAATATAATGCCTCTTTAATGGTCCTCTGAACTAATACAAACCCTACCCACAGATTTAAAAACACCCTAACCATCAACAACTGGTGCTCACTTATTTAGGGTGTTTAGAGCTACTTTATATAGTCACCAATTTTGTTTTGTTTTTACGGCTAAGTCACTAAACAACATATAAATATAATGCTTATTTAATGATCCTGTGAACTACATGTAATACAAACCCTACCCATAGATTTAAAAACACCCTTGGCTAACTGTCAACAACTGGTGCTCACTTATTTAGGATGTTTAGAGCTAGTCACCAATTTTGTTTGTTTTTTACGGCTAAGTCACTAAACAACAGATAAATATAATGCTTATTTAATGATCCTGTGAACTAATACAAACCCTACCCCTAGATTTAAAAACACCCTAATAGTCCATGAGCCGAGTGCCCAAAAATGGCAAATTAGTACCACTCGAGGGGGCAAATGCTATCATACATTTTCTGAAAGCTATTGACCTGAAGATCAAGAAAATATATGATAGCCCTGTCATATTTGTAGCTTAAGGGTGTCACGTGACCTTAAACTCAAAATTATGCATAATGAGCTGATATACACCATGAACTCTTTATTTATTCATATCTCTCTTAAATTTTAATGTAATGATGTTGTTATAGTTGTAAACAGTTGGTTTCTCAATAGGCTTTATTGCATGTATAAAATTGTATTAATATTCCTCATTGGGGTCACGTGACAATGACGTCATTTTCAAAAAGAGGTACAAATTAAAGATAAAGCGGAAATATAATATTATAATTAACCAATAAATACAAAATTCCAATTGTAAACAGTAAAGCTACATTAAACTAAGTCTTATAACGAAACTTGACCTGTTTTTTCTTTGAATTTGTTATATTATCACGAATGTTACGATATTTTTGTAAACCGGAAGTAGTTTTGGGTACCCTGTGCTAAATCCGAATATTTGGATATTTCAGAGTTTTTCATCTTTCCAAGCAAATTTCTTCAATGTAAGACATGCAACAACAGTGTCAATGCTATTGAAGTCGTTGTATTTCTTTAAGAGCCATTGATTAAGTTAAGTCAGGAGTCAATTTCTTTCTTTTGGGTGCTATATCGAACGTTATATCGATGCTATACCGAAAGTTGGCATTATCAGTTATATCTGCTCTCTGCCTATCGACAGTAGGTAACACTAGACCTCATACACTCTTTATCTTCATAATCGTCATCTATGACTTTCAGATTATCACTGTCCTCGTTTGAGCAGTTCTGACAATCCTTAAGTTTGCACATACATGTCATTGCACTTCAGTCCATTCATTAGACACGAACAACCAGGCAGCTTGCATGAGCACACACATCTGCAGGACAATAGCTGCAATACAGCTTTTGGAGCTGGGTCAACAACCATCCAGTCTAGTGCAAGACTTTAGCATCATCAGCACCATCCGACACCAGCCTGATCCAACCGGTGATGGAACGTCAGGGCATCCGACAAGACTTTGTCGCCATATTCTTGCCTGGTAGTTGGCGCGTTGACAGTGCTTATGCAGACAGTCAGCACAAGGAGGAAGTTGATTTGAGTCAAGGTCACCTTTCCTGGCACAAATCAGCCTGTACCTCAGCTCGTTGACATCCTCAGTGCCAGGGTTGGAACTGTACATCAGACAGGTAAATTTGTGTAAATGACAGAAAAGCTCCTCAGAGAGTTCTGATTGCACTCCTAGCTGCTGCATTATTTCTTGTGATGACTGGTTGCACTCGAGATCCCTAATTGCACCAACTTTACCACGTCCGGGACAAGCGCTAACGGTATCACAAACAGTGAAAGCATGCAAACCTGGGAGAGATTTGCAAAATGACTCCCCAGGTGCCTGTGCAACCTTTTCGATGTCGACGTACCTTGTTCGTATTTGTGTACCACATTTCTGATACATAGAACAAGGGATAGTACTGTTGAAGGCAAGGCAAAGTACAAAGACATCTGTATCCTCTGATGCAATGACGATTGACTTGTAACCTGTTGTAGCAGCGTGATCTGCATGGAATAGAAGCGACGTGTGTCTGCTTCCTCCTGTGTCGACTTCAGGTCGTCTGCTTTCTCTACCTTGTCTGTGGTTATCTTACCGAACAATCTTCCTCACAATGACAAACAAGACTTTTCCTTGTAGCTTTGCCCTGTATTTGTCTTGCTTCCACTCTGTTGCTTGGATCGGCTATGAACTTTCTCCACTGCTGTACTTTGTGTCCAGAAGTAATATTTTTGTATTGCATCCCAGAAACAGTCGTTCTGTTTTGCCTTATGGAATCCAGCCTGTAAACATCAAAGACGATATCAATCCGCTCACTGTCGGGACATTCATGAAGGCCCATGCAGAGAAGATCATCTTCAACTTCTGAAAATGTCTTGTGATCACCCTTGAGGCTTTGAACAACACTCATACCATCGATGATGCATGCACATGGTCCAGGGATTCTTTCAGCTGGAGGAACATTCTTCTGGAGTTCTTTAGCGAGTGCAGCCTTGATAGTTTTTCTTAACGAACCGTCTGACGTTGCCAGTGACCATGGCAGTGGTCCAAGAGGATGGGCTAAAACATCCCTCATCTTGAGGCTTCTGCTCTCATCTATCACGATCATTTGCCCAAATAAGATGCGATCTGCTTTCAAGATGATGTCTTTACCACTTTCTTTGCGAACTTACATCTTCTTGTCAAGCTAGCTGAACGTTTTTAACTTCTATTTTGTCATCTTATCGTGGAAGTTATGTTCGGGTGGACAGCTTTCAAGTCTCTGGTCGCTAAATTCTCTGTAGGCTCGTTCTCCGGTATCTCTGGCATGAAGCAAATCTGCCTCAACGTGAGATGGAGCAACCTTCCCTGTGGAGAGACACACAAGGTCTTGTTGTTCACTGCAAAATGGGTCGATCCAATTACTCTCCAACATTTCCAACAGTGACTTCACATCTGCTTCATCCTTAGCTACGTATTCTAGTACGTTGTAGATCTGCATGGCTAAAGTGGGACTTCAAATCCAACATGTCTCTCATGAGTTGTCTAGGAAATATGCTCCTGTACTCAGCAACCATGTAGTATCTGCTGACTGCTCCCGGCTTCAAACTGAATCCCTTTGTGCCTCCTGGTCTTTGAGTGTCTTTATTGACAGTTTCTTCACATGCCTGATCAACTGGAATTCTTCCGAATGGGTTTTCTGCACCAATGGCAACCGAAAAACTCCAGACATAACATACTCATAAACATCAGGATGTTCTTGGTCGAGGTAGGACATCTCCTCGATGTAGGCTGATAAGTATCTTGCGTAATTCAGATTATCATATGCAAAACACCAGGGTATCATTGCTCTGATACATGACAAATGTAAATTCCAATCTCCCGCTCTGGAACCTCTCAGAAGCCCTCCATGTCGATGTACGACATCCAGAAGGCTGAAATTAAGGTTCCCATTCTCACAACGAAGGTAATCTAGGTAGACGTCAAATAGCTCTATAGAGCAAACAATGTCTTCTTCCAATTCCTTCTTACAAACGCTGTTGCGAAGGCCCTCCAAATCGTTAACCACATCTTCTACCAGTTGTATATTGTCTCCATGGCAAACTTGCAACCACGATTGGAAGCCTTTCCACGCAAGGTGGAGAAGTACTTCGTACATCAGCTTATGAAATCGGACAGACGGCCGTCTAGGACTCCGGAAACCTTCAGCAATTACTCCAGATTCTATACAAAGGTCTCTAAATCCAGCATCTTGGAATCGCTTTCCAATAATGGAGAGCAATGTGCATATTGTATGGAACACACCCATCCTAGGACAATGTCCCGAAACTGATCACTTCTCTTCCAGATGACTTCTGCAGCTTTTGCATGAAGTGCCTGGTCAAAAACAAGGATACATTTTAGAGCTAATGCATCTTTTATCTTGACCGACTGCAGCAGTACCTCATAAATAGTTGATAGATTAGTTGCTGGTGCATCTATCGAAGGAAGGTATCCCACGTTATCTTGGGACACAGTTACATCATCATGACTGGAAATATTAAACCCTGTTCAGCCCTGTCGGCTTCATGTAGACGGGTAAACACCCACAGCAGATTCTTCTTCCAAGCATTTTGTAATACCTCTACAGATGTCACCTCTACATATTTTCGCGCAGGAGGTCCAACACGGGCACCAGCATTATATACTGGGAGCAATAATGGAGGCAGCTCTACATTTCGTTTTTCTTTCTTTCACGACAACAGGATCGGGTGGGAGTTGTGGACTAAACACTTTTGCCTGTACAGAAATTCCGTTTACCTTGTGAGAGGTGCCACCATGTACCGGAAAGCGTCTCCTCTAACCTGTCGATATTATCCCAAGCCACTGTTGTGCGGACAAATGGCTGGATATGTTCTGGAAGTGGAACACTCCCATCTGATGATCTAGCCATCTTGTGTAAGCACAAGGCTGTGTCAATCTCTTCGATCTGCGAGTAGGAAAGCCCATGGCCGCAGCGATTTATAATTTGTATCAGCTCTACGTTGTTGGTTAGAGACTTAATTGCATAAGGCAGTAAGATGTGCTTTGGGGTTTTTTGCTTCCTACAGCTTACCCCATACACACAGTCTTGGCCAAAGGAATTGATGAGACGTTTAACCCTAGAAGATGTGTCTTGCTGCATGTCTAGGTTACCAGTCAGGGAGTGTACGTCTTAAAAAAAAAACATTCCTAGACAATCGGGGATATCGACAGCACTTTCTTGCAACTCTGATGGCTTTGGGGGCCATGAAGTGCTTGTCTCAATCTCAGGACTTTTCATGGTAAAAATGCTGCGACACTTACGATGATATTCAATTCTTGGGATTTCGGATTCATCTGTAGCAGCTGCGATGTCAAGAAGCGGTTTATGATCTCTAATTTGTGCTGCCTTTACCAATGTTCGCCATGATTCAATGTCTTTTAATTTAGACAAGCTCTGACTGTCAAGGTCGTTTGTGCAATGTATTATGCATTCTGCCGTGTATCTGTTCGGAAGCGCTTTGTAATATTATTGTGCACGGCCTCCCTCCCTTGTTTTCGCTTCTCTGAAATCAAGAGACCTATTCTGATTACACATTTTTTTCAGGTTCATTTCGAAAAAACAGACTTAAAAGACCATCAAGTTTATCATAGTAATGTCCTAAATCAGGAGCCCATTACCAGGAGGGTCCATCTCCCATACTAGGTCTGTGAGTCAGCGTATGACCGGATTGAGCTATATTTAGAACAGATCTCACGGGAGTTCACGTGCCCACACTTTCGGAATCCAATCAAACCATTATATTAGTCAGGACAATGCAGCGTTAGTAAAATCACCCTCAAAGAACAATAGATCATTCTTAATCTCGATAATTACGGCAAGCATATGCACGATCGCAGCAGAGTCAGAAGGCAGTTACCCGGGAAACATGTTCTAAAAATAGCTCAAACCGCTCATACGCTGACTCACGTGTATAGTATATATGGACGCTCCTGGTAATGGGCTCCTGCCTAAATCAATAATTTGTATGAACTATAAACAAAACTGGACTATATTACACAAATGTTGCCTATCAAATACCGAAATAATAAGAATTACAACATTCATAACACACTGACTTCTCTGTAAAATAACCGTAATAAACAGACATAGAAGACCTGTAAGTTTATCATAGAAATGTTCTGAATCAATAATTTGTATAACTATAAACAAAACCGCTTCATGTAAACCTCTTTTTGTTAAAACAGTTATAAGATATTTGGCACTCTTTTAACATCACAATACAAATATACTTCACGAGACTGGCCACGAGATGGTCACTGACGCTCTGTAGAAGAAATAAAACATAACTTGCGATTTCGATGGCTCTTATATAAAGACTTTCATAATATGGAAACCGATGTAACATATCTTAAATTTAAGGAATTTGTTTCGAAAGATGAAAAACTCCGAAATATCCATATTTTCTGTTTTACCACAGGGTACCCAAAACTACTTCCGGTTTACATAAATATTGTAAATTCGCGATAATATAACAAATTTATAGAAAAAAACTGGCCAGGTTTAGTTATAATACTTAGTTTAATGTAGCTTTACTGTTTACAATTGGAAATTTGTATTTATTGGTTATTTATAACACTTTATTTCTCTTTACCTTAAATTTTCAGCTCTTTTTGAAAATGACGTCATTGTCACGTGACCCCAATGAGGAATATTAATAGGATTTTATGCATGCAATAAAGCCTATTGTGAAACCAACTGTTTGCAACTATAACAACATCATTACATTAAAAGTCAAAAGAGATATGAATAAATAAAGAGTTGATGGTATATGTCAGCTCATTATGCGTAAAGTTCGACTTTAAGGTCACGTGACACCCTTAAGCTACAAATATGACAAGGCTATCATATATTTTCTTGATCTGCAGGTTAATAGCTTTCAGAAAATGTATGATAGCATTTGCCCCCTCGAGTGGTACTAAAAAGTGCCTCGGCTCATGGACTATAACCGTCAACAACTGGTGCTCACTTATTTAGGGTGTTTTAAGAGTTAATATAAGTCCCTAATTATTTTTGTTTTGTTTTTTAAAGGCTTATAAGTCACTAAACAACATAATTATAAATATAATGCTACCCTACATTTTAAAAACCCTAAAAATTACTGTTTGAGAAAAAATAACCTACATGTACAAATGTAGGTTACAAAATAACCTACTGGTTTAAAAAAATAACCTAGTTTTGACAAAAATAAACTAGGTTGAACCAAAATAACCTAGTTTGGACAAAAATAAACTAGCTAGGTTTAAAAAAAAAAACTAGTTTTGACAAAAAAAAACTAGTTAGGACAAATTTAACCTGAAGTATTTTTAAAACTACAACATTACTTATAAATTCAATGTACATCTACATGCACATTTATTTCATTGTACATGAAACAACTCAGTATTAGCCAACACAATTTGCATTAGTCTTAACTGCGGCATAAATAGTTATTTTTCACTTGTCTATAGATAATGAATGGACTTACAGACAGCATTCAGTTTGGAGGTCTCTAGAAAATCACGACCTATAAGAAAAAAAAATATATATTTGAATGTCATAAATTAAATCAGATAAATTTATATATTAAAAATACATTTATTATAAATAATTATATATTAAAAAATTGTGTTAACTAAATATAAATTAAACATGTTAAATTACACCTAATAAATTATTAGTCTAAAAATGTGCTTTATGTTTATTTTCGGTACATGTATATACTTCATGCTGGTGTTTTGTTCCATATAGTCTCCCTGCATAATCGTTTTCTCTACTGTTTTACAGTATTATGAAACGAAACACTGCCATGAAGTATACACATGTACATGTACCTTATTTTCTGTGTCACAAGTGGAAAATTGCATAATAGTCCATTACCATGCTACATGTATCAATGTGGGATAAATGATTTTCTCAGATAACACACTGAGACAGCTACCATGCTGATGCATGAAACTTCAGTATTCTATTTATCTTTAACTTCTTCCCAACCATATTCTTGAAAAGGAACCTTGATAGTGCCCCCCTCCCCTCAATATAATCATTTCAATAATTATTGGTAATTTGCTGCAATTCTTGCTTTGTAAATGGCAAAACAGAGCACATTCAAACAGTGACGACAATGGAAAGAAATGTTCTGCTCCAGAATTGCAATAATCAAAACAATGTCTCGAAACTGGATATCTGAGCAGATTTATGCAGGCAGATATTAAAGTGCCTAATAACCATTTTCCAATTTTTATAGCTTAGAACCTCCAAAAAGTGTTAAGTTTAACAGTTTTATTTGCCAACAAAAAAAAAATGAATACAAAAGTAATTAACAAAATGGTGAGGAAGCCCAAAAAGAAACCAGAAGGCTTACAGTATGTGGCATTGGGCTGCCTCTTTACAATATGTGTATATAAAACAAAGTGGGAGTAGCACGAAAACAAAAATAACAGAATGGAGAAAATCACACTAAGATAACAATTTATACCAGTATTGAGATAACATGTATATGAAGAAATTAATGAATAAATAATAAGCGATTTCAAAGACGGGAGAAGAGATATTTTTTCAGCTTGGATTGAAACGAGGGAACGGTCATGGCATCACAGGGCTCGAAATTAAGAAAAAAAAGGAGGCATAATTTTACGCCCAGCTTAAAAATTTTAGGCGGAATTCTCCAAAATTTAGGCGGAATGTAATGTAAACTACTTTCCCGCGCGAAACAAGTTGTTTTGCATGACAAAAGGCTATGTTTTGCATGCCAAAACCTATAGATAGGAGCTGTCAAACTTTGACATTTTGCGGTTTAAAGTTCAGACTTCACACGCCAAACGTCGCCGCGTAATTAGTAAACTATCCGTTTCAAACTTGAAACAATAACAACAGACAAAAAAGTTTACACTAAACGCTTGCTTGCAAATGGTAGTAATTTTTTCAAAAAAATCAAATAGTTTTAGAGATTTAGAAATAAGACCGATAAGAAGATCTAGGCGTAATTTTACGCCTAAGTGGGAAACGTTAGGCGTAAAACGAAACAATCTAGGCGTATTTATGCCCGTATCGGGCGCAATTTCGAGCCCTGCATCACTAATGTCTGCGTTCAGCGAATACTTCTGTGAAGAAAGTTTTGGCTTTGAGTGAATACTAAATGTTCTACGCTTGTTTGAAATCATGTAAATGTAACCTTTCCTGACCCATGACCGTGTAAGTAAAAGTCTCTTACCAAATTCCAAAAAGAATACTTTCACTAAATATCTTGCTGCCATTTCTGTTGAAACTGGTGAACAATTCCCAAATAAAAACCTTCCAGGTTAACACTGACAGCTCTCCAGCTAGGTTCCTTGTGACAGTTGTCCTTGGAATTGTCATAAATTCCCCTTGGAAACATTGTTCAGCCGTTGGAAATGCAACATTGTAGCTCATCAAACAAAGTGAAAAAAAGTGTATGGTGCATGCTTATAATGCAAATTAACTCACTGTTAACAATTATTCACCAAAGCAGAGGTGAATATATAGTGGTGGATATTTACCGAGCCGCTTTTCACTGACACAGACTGAGGTGAATTGTATACCACACTGCAGTATGTTATAACCCCCAAAATGGGAATTTTAATTTGCTCTTGACCTACCAATATTTATTGATCAATTGGTAGGAAGAGCAAATGAAAATTCCCATTTTGGGGGTTATAACTTGTATGAGAAGGTCTATTAATTTTCAACATGTTGTCTCAGTGTTAAACTTCCAAATGGTCCAAGTTAAAAAAGTCTGAGTAATAAAAAAAGACAATTGCAAGAGATCAGCAGAACACATCCCTATTGTCTCTATTGTTTTAATTTTTATATGTCAACGTTCTTGAAATTAGGAATACCGGTAAGTGTGATTTACTGATAAATATGTACACCTTAAATCAGGGTAAAAACACAAAACAAAGAAGACAATGTACTAAATAAATGTACATGTAAGAGATCAACAAATTAGCAGGGTCCGAAATTGCGCCTTATTTGGCACCAATGCAACAACATTTTGAGTGTTGGTGACCAAAATGTCAGAGTTAAAGTTGCCAGCTGGTGACTTAACTAAAGTCTGCACAATGTTTCACAATGTCCCAAAGTCATACGATGTTTTAAGTAAATTTATTCAATAAAACATGCCAGCAAATGTTCTTTGTCGCATGTCAGGAAGAAGTAGTCAGGAAATCACATCTGACACAGGCCAATTGTTTACGCGTTTAACTCTGCAATCACAATTCACTTGAAAATCGCTGCATCAAACCAGTTTTACAATTTTCAAGCCTATAATTTTTATATGTGTTTTGAAAGCTGTTTACCCTTTCATGAGCATAGGTTCGATTCCGTGTAAACTTTCAAAACACATTGGAATTCTTTAAACTAAAACTCCAAGTGTGAAATTAATTCTCAAGAACAAATACCATTTTAAATCATCGAGAAACCAGGCTACTTTATTTATTACTCTTTAATATTTTAAGTGCCGATCAAGACACTCACAGCCAAAATTAACGGTTTACGAATTACCGGGATAAAGTTCAGATGTTATCTCAGAACTATTCTGAGCTACATTGTACATGTAGACCAGAGTCGAGTATTCCCGCTCAGTACTTGTGTAGAGTATGTCTTGGAAACATAAAAAAATTGTACCAACTTAATTAGTACATACAAATAAATTAATAAAATTGAATTTTAATCAGATAACGTTTGTCACGGACACAGTGTGTTGACCGCACGCCCAGCCATTAGTGGGGGAGGCTTTGGAGAAATGACACCCCAACGGCTGAAACTGAGCCTACTGATAGGTACACTAAAAATATTTGTGTGTCAAAAGCTGCCACTATTATGAAGCGAGGAATAGCGACATGACAAGGGTCATGGATGTTTACACGTTTGACTTTGGTTTCCTTAATTATTCAGATTTTATTTTCGTTGTTTTGGTTTTTATTTTCGCCATTTTGGTTTTGTCGTTTTGGTTTTTACTTTTGTTGTTTTGGTTTTATTTTTGTCGTTTTGGCTTTTATTTTCATTTGTTGTTTTTGGTTTTTCATTTTTGTTGTTTGCAATTCATTTTTGTTTTTATGTTTTGGGGATTTGCAAGCAGTAAAAATAAAAACAAAAAAAACAAAAAATAAATTCCGAAAAGTCAAAAAGGGTTTGCAAACGGTAAAAATAAAAACTGAAACGAGAAAAATACAAAGGAAAATGAAAACAAACAAAAATTAATCCGAAAAGTCAAAAAGGGATTTGCAAACGGTAAAAATAAAAATGCAAACGTTGATGAATCTCTGTGCAGATTTTAATCATCAATCAACCTTCCAATCAGACTTTTTTTTACTGTTTCAAGTGATATACGCTACACTAATCAGACTTTTTTAACCTTTTGAAATGTGAAATTTACCGATTTGGTCCTCAATTTTTTTACCAATTGAAACGGTAAAGGTGAAATCGGAATCAGTAACGTTACCGTTAATCGGATCGGAATTACCGACCGATATTTGGTCGCCTTCCCCAAATTGAATTCTTGCTTGCCTTGAATAAAGAACTCCCCAGCTTTGTTCCAAAGTGGAGCCAGTCTTTGGGTGAGTGTAAACGACAGGCAGTACTGAAACAAGCTTCTGGTGAGGCTGACTTCTTCAACAAACTGCAATAATAATAATTATTATTACAAGAATAGATTATGACTTGACATAAACCATTGATCATTAAATAATTGTGCTGTACATTGTGTAATAATATTCAGTATTGCACAATCATTATAAAGTATTGCAATTATGGCACAGAAGCAATGTTCGACACCAAAAAAAGGAAAGTGTTTGGACTTGCTTATTGCATAATATATAAAATTATTATAAGCTGAACTTGTTGCCTCAAGAGCACATTTGAGGAATAGAATTTATATGTTTAAGGGCTCAGAGAAGCCCAAATAGTTCCTCAATATGTTTGCTTAATAAAATGAACAGAAAATACCTCATTTGTTCACATTTTGGCTCAGGTCTGAATGAGTTATATTGTAAGGTTGTCAGTGGATTTGCTAGCAATCTACCAACATCACCTACATTGTACATGTTGTACATGTAATCTTAGGTCTGCCAATAGTTCCTTCAGTCACTTTAAAGAGCTATGGAAAAAGGGCTTTTTATGCATAATTCTCATTCAAACCTGCACGTCGAGTGCCTTTGCTATCAGTGCTGAGCTCCGTTTGCAAGGCAATAAGAATACAAACAATGTTGTTTGGGATTAAATGGTATGTGTTACCACATAGCCGCTTTATTAATAAAGCAATCAAGAACTATATTGTATTATTAAGTTCTATAGTGCATCAAAACCAGGCCTAATGCAAAGGTGAGGGCCAAACAAACGCCACAGCCCTGACAGGGGCCACCCCACCCCAGCCAATCAGAATGGGTGCTTTGACCTGAAGGCCATGACCTGAGGGCCACAGGGTTATTAGTTTATTAATTTAGTGTTACCCTTGATAAATAAAGTTGGATTGATTGATCGAGTACATACATGTACACGTAGCTCGCGATCTTGCTATAATAGTAAAACAAACTATAACATGGTATGCTGGTCCATCATGAAATGAATGAAGCAATTTGATTGGTTCCCTGAGCAGTTGGAATCCTGCAGTATGGGCCACTCAGCCAGACCGTTTCCACCCAAAACGTTTAGCCAGCAAACATCATAGCAGGAAAACAGAATGTAAACTGATATAATTATCACAGAAAAAGTCATGTCAAAAGATAGATAACAAAAACCTTTTGTCAAAAAGCAATGTAAGCAAAACAGGCAAAAAGCAATGGCAATAATATTATTATAGATAAGAAATAGAAATAGTATGTTCAGAGTTTCACAGATTCATTTCTGGATGCACCAGCCTAAACACCAAGGACATTAAATGTCAATTTTATTTAGACTCACCTGGAAACAATTTTCCAAAATCAAAGCAAGCTAAGAATACTGGAAAGTATAAGCTCAAGTACTTTTAGCCAATGAGATTGCATGTTCTTTAAGGATGCTCCGACCCATAATTATTTATATTTATAAACTGTCAGATAGCGGTGGGTGGAAAGTACAGGTCACAGATCAGGTCACAGGTCAGGTTGTTAATTCTAAGATAAATCCTAACCCTAGCCACAAACCTATAACCCTAACCATCGGACGAGTTCACAGGTAAATGATGGGTTCTCACTCACCTGGAGCTAGGGTTCCCAGGTAAACAAGAAGTGACCTGACCTGTGACCTGATCTGTACATGTACTTTACACCCGCCGGTCTGATAGTCATAAAACATGACAGGTACAGGTATTTGAGAACAGTCATAAGAGAAACTGAAAGCACAGGCCAAAAATGCATGCTTTCAACATTTTTGTAGACAAGTGTTCTCAAATGACCAGAGCATCTTATAAAATAGAACTGCTTTACATATGCAGCTATAGATTTGGACATGCAGGCAAAGACAGCAAAGGCAAACTGAAGCCCAGGCTGCAGCCCCAGCTGACTGATGCTGGCACTTGGTCAACTGTCAGCCGACTAACAGCTTGGTTAACTACAAATGTAGTGTAGCTAGAATACTGCATTGGCCAGCTGACAGCCATTTTTGGGAGGTCATACATGTACCATAAGATTACATACCTTTAGATGAAGCTTTCCAATAAGCTCTTGAAACTTGGGGCAGCTCCATGTTGATTTCTGGAAATAAATCATTAATTAAAATAAGAATTAATGCAAGGTTTCTATAAAAAATGCTTCATAAGATAACATAAATTATTTACAGGAGCAAATCTCAAATAGGTACAGGTACATGAAGGCAATAGGAAATCTTAAATGTTATCTTAATAGGAATTAATGGACAAACATTTCCCTAAAATTTAAGACACTCAGGTCCCTGCATATATAACCCTAACCCGGCAGTAACCAATGCTTCAGGAACCCTGTAACGCAAGGCCTAAAATTCATTTGCAAAAAACTCCTGTTTTTTCAAATTCTGGGAGTCATTTTCAGTTATTTTTGGGGACCATAATTATATTTGTGTACATGTATTCAATGCCAACACCAGAGACCATTGGATTATTTACAAAATATTCTGGAAATTGAGTTTTCTTTTTGGTGATTACATGTACAATGTATATGATTGTACATATTACTGCTGAAAACAAGGAAGCTACATGTAGATCTTCAAAAGGCCTGTTCGACCTAGATTGACACCACCTCTTGGAGATAACTAGTAAACTACATGTAGATAAAGTGCAGTGGCCATCCAAGTTGCAAAAAGTGCCCCATTCAAAATGGTGGACAACTTTCAGGAACACAAGAACTAGTTGAAGGAAAATATATTAGTGGAGTCACACTAACGCTTAGTACAACTTTACAATATTATTTCGATCAAGCAAACATTTAGTATGAAATGCCGAAACACGAGATTAGCCGTGTTTCTGCTGTTTAAGGTTACCGTATACCTTTGCGGCATGTTTTCTTAAAAAAAAATTTTTTTGTAATTCTTTTGAAATTGATGGATTGATCTTCATCTTTCCGAAAAAAACATTTTTAAACATGCAAAAGTTTGTGAGATATTACAGAAAAAAACGTAATTTGAAGGAAAGTAAATAAATCGCTTAGGCGTGATAAATCCCTCTGATCCCATTACGTGTCACAGGCACCCCGCTGAATTTTTGCGGGAAACTACATCCGGAGCTTCAGACTCACAGTGAGCCGTCACTCGTGAGTTCAGTGATTTTATAGCGTTTAATTTACCGGTATATCGATCGTGGATATGTCCAGAAGAGAAAAGAATAATCCTTGGATAAAAGGTAAAAAAAGAAGACTCAAGATTAAAGAGAAGGAGCTCGAGAAGGAGCAAAGTTTCAATACGAAGAAGAAAGTGATGCTTGCGGAAAGCGACAAAGGCTTGTGGTTCGAACAGCCTTCATGTTCGACGACTCCCACTTCGAGTTCTATTAGTACTGCTGCAACTCTTACGGAAAGCTGCTCAGCTAGTAGGCTTAAACTTTTGCCAGGTACAAGAAAAGAGACGGAAGATTCAGAGAGTAGCAGCGAGTCTGCATCCGACTCCGATTCTAATGTCTTGGGTGACTCACAGTTTCCAACCTGGGCCGTGGTCAATCCAGGAGTTCTAAATCGTGAACTTGAGCGAAGTTCAGCCGGTAGATTTTGCGGAACTGAAGGAATCATCGCAGCTAACATAGCAGGTTTAGGATCAACATCAATGTTCGGAGCACGAGGTCGCCTGCCACTCGCTTGTCTCTTCGCTCTTGTTTGCGGCGTTGCCTTTCGACGCGATTTAGTTTTCGATATCCGGCCCTCTCCCTTCTTGGTACAACCCGTTGATTTACCTTTCTTTTTCCCCTTTTGCGCATTCTCTAGTTTTGGCCATAACACAACGCTCTTTTGAATATTTGTGACACGACACTAGTATGTATGTTTCTTATGCAATTTGAGCCACGTACTAATTTCCCGCGAATTTCTGGACTTGATTCATAAGCTCCGGGGATCCTTACATATAATTGGCTGGTTGGTTTAAGTGTTGACGCTTGCTTTGATGAGGTGTGATGTGTTTCCTAACCTTCAGAAGCCAAAAACGCCGATAGATTTTTATGCGTATTCACCGTCTTTGGGTGAATTTATAGGGTATGAAGACTTGTCAGATCTTGATGAAACTTGGCCTAGTGTTAGAGGAGCTACATATGAACCAAAGTGTGTGAGCGTTTAGCGATATTTTAATTATTTTTCTTATAAGAGTACTTTCCGTGATGAAACACAGAAACTATTTCGATTGAAACTTTGAAGATGAATTGCATTTGAACAAAGTAAAATATAAAAAAACGCTCACACACTTTGACAGGCCATCACGTGCTGATTGACATTATGCAGCGGAATCGTCTGTAGGCACGAACGCGGAGGGACATAAATTAACTTCTGTGAAAGCCCAGATCACGGTGGGCACAAACAACCATAAAAACGGCATGAGTTATATATTTTAAAAAGTTTTCAACGTAGACGATTGCGTAGGTTGGTGTAGAATCGTAAAAGGAATATAACCTGATAATTTAAGCTATGTTAGTACTATTATGATGTCACAATGACGTCATTTGCCCATTTGTAATGCGTTTCTTATAACTGTTCATTACCTCTAAAAACGGAATGTCGTATATTGTTAAAATCTCCTCGTGGTGAGAATGAAAGAAACGAAAACCCGATCTCGATTGGTTAAAGAAATCAAAAGTTATGAAAGTTTGAATTTTGCTAATTTTCCCGCCAAAATATGGCGGAAAATAAACAACACAAAAGCATTTATGAAAATATCGCTTCATTCATCTTTCAGAGTTTTAAATACTGTTGCATGACATTTTGTCCAGCCATAAAATACGTTGGTGGCTAAAATCGTATGTTTTTAGAATTTTGATTTTTTTTGTCCATAACCGGCTTAAAATGAAAGTCATATTTTCGACAACGTCATTATGATGTCATATTATTTTATACATGCCCTTAAAAAAAAGCCTTTGATTGATTTTCGAGTTTTAATGATGAAATGTACTAGTCTGGCAAACAAAAGTCACATTATTTTCTTTTCTTGATTTTTTAACAATAGGCAGCCTTATTTAGGTACGACTCCTGACGTCACTAAATGTCACGTCATAGCAACAGTCATTCCTCTATAACTTTGGCTGTAATCGTCGTAGAATGTTCAAATTTTCACCAAATGAATGTGTGTAATGAAGGCCTTTTTATGGAGTAGTCTGTTTGTAACATTTATTAAAGGGGGAATTTCACCAAAAAAGGAGGCATCGCTTATGACGTCACAACGACGTCATCATACGAACATAAAACACCTAAAATATGTAGTTTCATTTTGTTACCAAGTCACCAACGTTTCTTCAAATTTAAACTATAAGTAAAGAAATGGTGCTAATTTCAATTATTTGGTCACGTTTAATTGATGCCGTTTTTGATGTTCTTTGTGCCCACCGTGGATGGGCTCTTGTTTTTTCTAAATTCAAGCTTCAAAACTTGGGGTGCTGCTTATCTACGGGTGTGGCTTATACACAGGTGTTTACAGTATTCAGATTCCGTTAATGATTAAACGTGATTAAGCTTATTTACCTTCCAAAACACGCTGATTCGCAGCAGTTGTCAAAGCATGTATCTAAACAACCAGGCATTCTTTGCAATTTTACACGTGGGAGATTGGCACTAGTTAATGAAAATCCAAGATGCATTTGAAATAGAGTTTCGCCAGAAAACCTTTCTTGCTCTAGCGATTAAAGGAAAGCGGTTCCTTGGAATTGTTGTTAGTTAATGGGGGAATAAAAGCGGAAGAATTCTGGAGTGATTTAAAGACTGTAGGTTAAAACATACATACACAAGAAATGACAATTAAGGCATTAAGTTGTAACCATATTCGACCGAATTAAAGTTGCTATTTTATGACAATCTGATGAAGTTTTGCTTCAAGTACGAGCGTTTATGAACTCCAACAAAAGATTATTCTTTTTTTTTTAAGAAGTAATTGCCGTCAAGTACATACAAGTGTTTATGAACTCGGACAAAAGATTTTCTAATTATTTGTGCAGGTGCGGCTAATCTACGGTTGGGGCTAATATCTACGGGTCTTTACGGTAATTAAGACGCAGCTTGTCTCAGATGATGCATGAGTCAAGTTTTTACTGTTTAACTGCAGTCATCTTTAATTCACATGTGTACATTGATTAATTGCATTCGACGAATGAGAACACATACTAATCTTGCAGTGGACTCCCTGTGGTCTACCTGTGCTTTCACAGGCGAAAGAAATCGAGATTTGTGTATGTCCTCATGTCCGTATGTTTGTACTTTTTAGGATAAATTAACTTGGCCGGGGAACTGGTAACGACACGATGCTCAGAGCAAACGCCATGTGAACATCGATAAGGGTTTCTCGATAAGTGTATTATTTTCCCAATCCAATGCAATAATGTTTAAAAAGTTAGCAAGTACGATTTATCAAAGATGCATCCCCTTGTATATTAACTTATAAGTCAAGGCATTCACAATTTGCACATTTAAGTTAAAACCAAATATTTATGATCAGGATTATTTACACCCACAGTCTACATGCATTATTGCAGCAATCTTTCACTCTTTTGGGTTACCACAGGAAGCCCAATCCTTTCTCCTACAAAATAATATGTCGAACGCACTTTGATCATATGATTACTTCTAGTTTATTTATTTACTTTGGTCAAAAGATGTAAACAAACAAAATACAGAGATTGACCAGGAGTTAACCAACACAGCATTAGCCATTTACTTATGAAAAATAAAGTAAAAATAAATGCCTTCTAATTACACATTCAAGCACGCCAGTCTTAAGGGCCCATTGACATATTTAAATCGGCCGTTGCTATGGAAAGTTTGAAGCCTCGTAAAACCCGGAAAATTAAAGAGTGGACAATGATTATTGTCAAGGTGACTCCTAGGGTAAAGTCTTGTAGTCTGATGACGTCATCAAGTGACGTCATGATGACATCATCAAAATCAGAAAATTTCTAAACTCTCCAAGGATTTTTGATCTACTTGTAATTTATGAATATTTTTCGAACCTACGAATAAAGGCGCATAAAACCGAGCATGCGTTTGCCATTACGACAAAAATTGAAGATTTTACAACACTTTTCAGTCCAATTTTAAGCATTTTTGGCGAATGAAAAGCCATAACTTTGGCATTTATTGTCGGTTTCCAAAATCCATGCTCGATTTTGTGGAGAACGTGGTCAACAACATTTTAATGGGAAAAAGTTTGGTGTTTAGTGAAAGCGCGCATTTTGTTTAGGATTTTTAGAAACCGGAAGTTAATAAATTAACGCATGCGCAAAAGTGCCTATTTTGTGGACGTGAAATAGTCGCAGAACTGTTGTTACAGTAAAGTCTACAATAATTGGTCGAACAGGATGTGCATTTTCTCCTATTTCCTCCGACAATGGCCAGTTTTTGGGGTAGCTCATTGCAGATTGGAGTATTCAGCCAAGCTTGATTGTCTGCAATGAGCTTTGGACTGTGTGGCACATATGCCAGGAACCCATTTCGCGGCAAACCAAAGAGCCAATAGAAATCGAGCTAAAATTAGACCGAGTTTCGACAACTTTCACTTGAAGTTGAATCTCATGGCGTTCACAACAGTTTGTTTTCCGACATCAAAAATACTTTTTTAAGGATGAAAACTGACCTGTATTTTAATTTGTGGCACTAAGGTTCAATCACAACTTTACCAGGACCCCGGAGGCATTATCTGGAGACAAAAGTGTGCATGTTTGTGGACGATTTGAGTTTGAAAACCTGCCGGTCGAAATACTCGACTTCTTGAGTGGCCGTACTTTTCTTTGTGTTTTTAGAGGCCATGTTCTCGCTGGAAGCAGCGATTTCAGCTTCTATATCTTTGACAACTGTAGATACTATTTACTAGATGTTCTTTCAATCTATGAACAGCGGGAAGAGCTCGGCTACATTTGAGAGTCCAATACTTCATCGGCTTTCAATAATTCATCGGCTTTCACTCATCACTGTGTTGGCGGCGCCGTACGCTTGCCGTTACATTTTTGCTCGGTACAAATTATTAATTATTTCCCTTTCTCTAGGTTCAAGTACAGTTAGGCGCCTTTCGGATTGAGTTTCTTGTCAAGTATTATTGTCTTTCACAGGATAAACCATGCTTTTCATTTTCCAGCAACAAAAGCGCTAACACCCGCTATACCTGTACGGCTTGCTCCGACTTTTGAACACTTCCAGTTTATACTTCATTCATTCATGAAAACCTTTCAGGTAAACCACGAATAAAACTTACAAATTAACATGTGTATTAAAGTATTAAAACTATCGGGTGGCCGATGGACACGCATAAAACTAACTTGAGAAAACAGCCGACTCATATTCCCCAAGTCGGCTGTTTTTTCAGGCTAGCATAAACCGGAAGTCAAAATCGCATCTGCTCCTGCGAGCATAGCAACGGTGTTGCATAGCAACGGAATATGTCAATGGGCCCTTAAAGTGCCATTATGATCAAATCTTGACTATCAATGTTTTTGCATTATACAGTATAGTAGAGTTGCTACATGTACAATGTATGTTATTACCAGTCCAAACTGATTTTCAATACAAGGATGGGAAATATTATTTTAGACAGTTTATTAGTTTAGTTCTGAAAAAAAAAAAGAGTTAAAAATGTTGAGACATATTGGGGAAAAAACATGTTTTTTTAAAGTACATGTAAATATATCGCCTATGCCGTTATAATCCTTTAATCCTCTTAAGTATTTATTTGCTTCTCATTGCTTATTAACAATAACACTTTTTGGAGAATCAATGATTTCCGCATATTCTATACTTCATAAGCTTTCCATTGATATATGGGTTTCTATAGTTTTTATAAAAGCGGAGAGCGTACAAATATTTTAGCGATAGTCATGTGCGAAGGTATATACCGTAACCTTAAATAGCTTTGAGTCGTAGATTAGGGAAATTAAGCCTTCGATGATAGCCACCAAATAGCTTTAAACCATTGGCAGCTAGCCACCAAACGGCTTTGAGCCCTCAATGGCTAGCCACCAAATGGCACTGAGCCATAGACGGCTAGCCGGCAAACGGCTTTGAGCTGTCAATGGTTAGCCACCCGGCATTTACCATCAGTGACACCAAACCACCGACATTTAACCTGAAAGTCACATGTTGGTGGCTCTGGTGCCAGCAACGGTTGCAGAACTTTTGAGTGGGACTGGGTATTTCATGTGATACAATCAGATGTACAAAATAATGTATATAATTTATAGTGTATATGATCATGGCTGTTACACTAATCTTAGTGCACCAAGGAGTAAACAACAAGCTAGTGCAATGATCTCATGAATACCTGAGATATGATGAAAGTTTGTTTTCCATTCTCCAGACATGGGGAAAGAAGAACTCTTGAGTCAGTAAATATAAGCTCCCTGAAAATTGGAAACAAAATAAAATTTTATAGCTACTGCAGTTTGCAGTAATTATGACATCACAATGAAAGTTAACAGAAAAAGACCACTTCCTTAATATGCTTATCCCTAAGTACCGGTAAGTCGACCAACACCTAACCCCTAACACAGACTATAATTATAGTCCAAGATATATGTAAAATGTACATGGGATTGTATAACAAATTTGTTTCCATTCAGAGCAATTTCACGGAAGTTGATTCATTTTCCAACACAAGCACACCATCCTTGGAAACCCAGGAGATTTTTCTGTTGCTTTAATTTCTCTCACACAGTAAAATACTCCTGGTAGTTATAACCACTGCTGGTAGAGCATGTTCTGTCAGAGTCAGTCTTAACTTGCCCCTGATTGAACGACAGATCAAAGGGCTAGAACTTACACTGTAGACAACAGAATAACCCAGAGAAATGTACTACTGTGTATTAAGCTCATCATGATCATAGGCTCTTAAAAAAACATGCTTTTCATAATTTTTATTATGATTACATGTATGATGGATTTGACAAAGATAACTTCATTGAACAATTTCCAGAGATAATGCTGTAGCCACTGAGTCCTGTTTGAGTGTCTAATTACTAAAGGCCAAACAACTTGTGGTTAGCAAAACCTTAGTTCTTTCTGGGACAGGATGTGTTTGCCCAACTACATGTACATGTACATTGTACCAACAGGGTTTGGAAAAAGCTTTGATCTGTCAAGTTCGGCATGACATTTTGACAAGTCACTGCATGATGGGTTAATATTAGAAAACTGTCATATTTAATGTATATTTTTGTCATTTTCTTGCTCCCCTACAGACCTCTCTATTTAATCCCATGACAGACTCTCATAACACGGTCTAACAGTGTTCTAGTGGTCTATAAACGGTTCCCAGGGGTACATTTGTATTTTCTGGGAGAGAAAAGGATCGCCAGAAAAATCCCCTGGGTTTCTGATGATGCAAATTAACACACAGAAACCCATTTGCTTGCACAGACTAATCTCTTAAAAAGTGTTCTGGTTGCATACATGTAGCTGCATGAATGCATGTTGGCCCAAGGGTCATGCAGCTTGCATTACTTGCAAGATAATTTGATTAGAATAAAATACAATAATAATATACAAATGTAGTTCATTACGAAAGGTAATACAGTGTACATGTATAAGAATATAGCACTTGGAATGTTGGATTCTACATGTTTGATTGACGGTCGGCTAAATATACTTTTTGCTCACGACTTGAAACTTCCAGGGTCGCACTTCAATGAAAACGGTAATAAATGAGCCATCTTGATACCAGAAAATAATGTGTTATCTTTTAGTTTTAATTAAAAGAAACGTTTACTTTGGTTGTTTTTTTGCTAAAGGATGCATAAAAAAAGGTTTGCTTTTCAAACAGAGTGTTGAGTACGGTATACTGGAATTTGTCAAAAACCTTCCCAGCTAGTGTTCATACATTTGTATAATTTTTAATACATCAAGAACAGGGGATTTTCTTCTTTATTATCAATGCCGTACATGTAGGTTCCAAATCCAAGTCCCCGCTAAGTCGCGGTCGGGACGTTACAATGGTGAGTGTATTAAAAGTACAGGTCACAGGTCAGGTCACTTCTTGTTTACCTGTGAACCCTAGCACTAGGTGAGTGAGAACCCGTCGTTTACCTGTGAACTCATCCAATGGTTACATGTAGGGTTAGGTTTGTGGTTAGGGTTAGGATTTGTCTTAGAATTAACAACCTGACCTGTACTTTACACCCGCCAGGGTTACAAATTATGGCTGGTACATAAGTCTTTTGAGAAAACAGCTGTAAAGATAAGTTATAGTATCTTGCCCAGCAAACAAGCTCAGTGAATACAGCACTTTTGGGTATTACGCCTTGAAGGAAGGGGGAAGGCATAAAACACAATTTATACATAAATTATTAGGTATATCATGTTGATACTCACTCAGTCACTGTTACAAAAGACTGTGAAAAGTTTAAGATAATCTAACTTATTTTAATACCTGCAGCAGTGGGGTTGAATTGTGCTCATCGCTCTCTCCTCAGCAGTTTCAACTAACACAGCGACAAGATCGTCCAACTTTGGTAATGCTCCAAAAAACAGACCAGTAAACCTATTCACGCCTGTCATTTCTTCACTTCAGCTTGTAAAATATTTCTGTAACAAACTTATTAAAGCACGAGACTCCAATGTCTGGAAATCCTGTATAAAGCCTCCAAAACCAATGCCTGAAATCCTATATATCTAAAGCCTCCAAGACTCCAAGAGGCAAGACCAAGTCCAATCGACCAATGCCTGAAATACGGGTGGATATTAAAAGCCTCCAAGAGTCCAATGACTGGAAATTTTCCTGTATAAAGCCTCGGTAACTTGAATCTTGATAAACGGCTGAGAGCTCCAACTCCAAGTCCAATTACTGAATGTATAAAGCCTCAGGCTCACTGTATTATTTAAACGGCTGAGCAGTGATCGCTGACAGTGACAGAGCTTCCAAGAATGGATTGTAATCGTGCTCGAGGAAACGTTCATGAAAATGACCGCCGCCACTTTAATCTGGCACAAGCGCGCGCGCGTACGGCACCGGCGCCCGCTGAACCGAAACTGGCGGGAAAAGGCGGGAAATGTTCTCCTACACAGGCAACCCAATCCAGAAGCCGGCTTTGGGTGGAAGGGACCCACGACATAAAAAAATAATAAACACTTTATATAATGACTGGCCCCGATGGAAACAGTGAGTTTTGTTTCCCGAGACTCTCAATGTTTCCCGAGACGCCAGTCGAGGGAAACATCGAGAGTCGAGAGAAACAAAACTGACTGGTTTCCCGAAGCGATACATTCAGTGTCTGTCTTGAGCGTGCGATCTTTGTTTCTCTCAAATCACAATGCCTGTAGATTTTACCTTTTTGAAAGGCTTTCAATGCAACATGTTCGATCTGGTAGGGTTTGGTTACGCAAGAATCACGTCAAAATTTTGATTTTGAAAAACTTTCAGTGGAATGAGAAACAAATCGGACCTGGTCACTGCCAATCAGAGCGCGCGATTTCAGTGGACTCAGTACAGGAAAAAAGGTTTTTATCGAAAGTCCACTTCTGGTTTTATTCAAGATGCAAACTGTGTATATAGCATTTTGGTAAAGTAAGAACAAGATCAGCAAAACAAGTGTCAGATAAACTAGCCTGAAAGGCACATGAAAGAAAGTCTAGAGGTTAACCCTATGTAGAACGCCGGCTTCCTAACTTAGCAAAATAAAAATAGTAAGTTGAAGAGTAAATATTGTAATAGTTGAAGAGTAAATTAAACGGAACTGACGAAATGATATTTCTAAATTTCCAAATAGGATTTCAGATTTTTCTTAAAAAAATTGAAAGCTTTCAGCTTCTACGATGTTCTTGAGTAAATTGTTCCATTGTCTTATCACTCTAATAAAAAATTTTTTTTATAACAGACGACGAACATATCAGGGTGCGTTTCCTTGGAAGCTAGAATCCGAAATTAGAGTTCTTGAATCCCAAAATATGGATTTTGCGTTTCTTTACTAGAATCGAAAAACGGATTTTGAATCCGTCGAATCCATAGTCAGACTGGATTCGACAGGTTTAAATCCAAAAACGGATTCTTAGCATTCATGATCCGAGCATTTCTTTAGGAAAGGATTCGAAAAAAAGTATGTGTGACAAGCGCGGTCTTCGTCTTGAGAAACTGGAAATGTCATCTAAACAGAAATATCTAGGGGCTGACATCACAGAAAAACTTGACTGGAGCTTTTAAAGGCCCACTGCCACAAAGCCAACAAGTCTAGCCTCTTGCTCTGCTCCATCGGAATCTAAGTATTGTACCCCTAAAGTGAAGAACATAGCCTGTAAGGCGCTCGTGAGACCCCAAATGGAATATTTCAGTGACATTACAACCGGTTACCGCTGAAGAGCGTTCAGCGGAGAGCCGTATGCTTTGTCTAACAGGATTATCACAGATGGTCAATTTGCATGCAAGTGTAACGAAGACGAATAAGAGAATCGGCGGATGACAGAAGCTTGAGGAACGCAGGACAGCAGCTCGTCTTACCCTGATGTTGGTCGTGACGCAGCCTCTGGCGTGAGCCTGGGTGAAACGGCGTCCAATGCAGATCTTGGCGGTGTACGTATAGTAGCAAATGTGTAGATGTTAAGGTGAATCTCAGTAGTAAAGCCAAGTAGCCGTACGTACAACTAGGCAATCAACAAATCTTGCTTTAAGGAACATCCAAAACTAATATAATACGAATTGTTACATACAGGTTCTCCTTTTTTCCGGCAGGCACTAGCTATCCCGGAATGGAACTCTTTGCCTCCTTTTCTTTGTAAAGCTACTGAATAAATTTATTCCACTCAAACTCTTTAAGACTGGCCGATATCAAATTAGTATAAACCAACTGGTGGACTACTACAAATCCTGCATTCTGATTGGCTACCCTACTATAGGTATATTTGTGATAGCCCATGGTAGAGAAAAAACCGCACGCATTTTCACGATTTAAAATAACATGTTTTCAAATTCAATTTATTTTTTATTTATTCTTTTCTACTGTCCGACTAGTTAGTTTATATCCAATAGTGGAGTTTGCACAGTTATTTATAACTACCAGGATGAGCGAGTGGAAATTTATTAGTAGTAATTTAATTTAATCTTAGTTTTTATTAATCATTGCTATACTATAGCAGGAGCCCTTAATTTACATTTCGACAGAACCCTTTCCGGCAGAACCCTTTCAGAACCCCTACAAAACCCCTCCAGAACCCTTTCAAAATCCTACAGAACCGCCATTTCCATCCTCCTCAACACATATCATTGTCCTCTTCTTCCTCCATTGACAGTGCTATAATAGCATTATATAGGCTCCATTGCGCATGCGCGTGTATACAACGGTCGTCTACAAATCAGTCGCGCGCTATTAAACGTCACTTGCCAACATTGTAACGTTTCTCAACTGGATCTAAGAAGTGTATTTCATTTCGTTTGCTATTTCGGATTGTTCAGTTGTAACTAATTGAGATATGCTAAAATGATAATTCACACTGTGAATAAGACTGTTTGCTGACAATGGGAGGTATCCAAAGCAAAGTGTTCCGTAATAAGCCTGGATACACCAATGAGGTAACGAGACTTTCTTTCAATCTTATTACAATAGCTGTAAGGTTTTATTTATCAAAGTTTAAAGGATTCTGTCAGCTAATTTTTTAATTATCGTTTATGCGCGTGGAAACGACATTTTATTTCTGAATGTTTTAAGAATCGGTTACACACTCTTTGGAGTTCCACGACGCGGTTAAAGCTCCCGGTTAAGCGCCGATCCGTTCTGCCGGATGTCGAGGATTCAAAACCCCGGCTGGCGTCGTAAAATAACTGAGTAGAAGGTGCTGCCTTTGTGAAACAAATAGTTAGACAACCAATTTTATTTCATCACAACATTGTTATGTATAGTAATATAAATGTTACAAAAGTGATGATAGGGAGTTCGAGTCTACTAGAAGATAATATTGTACGCATGTGTAGTCGATGCTATAGCGATGTTTCGTGTGTCGTCATCTATTGTCATTAATGTGCCAACCAGAGATCCATTGGTTCCTAATACAACGCGGGCTTTACAAATCATGGTTGGTACATTAGCATAACAATTGCAATGTTTATCAACACGAAACATCGCTATAGCCAGCTATCGAGAATTATTAGCTGTGTACATGTATTCTCAGCTAATCAGAAATAAGATAGTGAGTTAAATGTATAATAATTGTTTTTAGAACATCAAATTTCAGCGGGCAACTATCAGCCGATAGTTCCTCAACACACATACTCTATTGTTATAATATACTCTATTGTTTAAATTATTATATGGAAGCGCAAGTTTTGTACCGGTTATTTTCTAAGTTTTTTTCCAGCTGGGAGGCATTCGATTCATAGGGTACCGCAACGTTCTAAGATAGCCTTTTCGAGATATGAAAGAAATGCTTATCTAAGTATACCGATAGACACATTATGGTTCCGGTTTCTCCAGGTGACCTGCGCTTCCGTAAGAAGAGAAGTCGAGAAATTTTCTGCTCATCGTAGAAATGCAATATATCGTGAAAATCAGTCAATAAACAGGGTTACGCACGGCGGGTGTAAAGTACAGGTTACAGGTCAGGTCACAGGTCAGGTTGTTAATTCTAAGACAAATCCTAACCCTAACCGCAAACCTAATCCTAACCATCGGACGAGTTCACAGGTAAACGACGGGTTCTCACTCTCCTAGAGCTAGGGTTCACAGGTAAACAAGAAGTGACCTGACCTGTAACCTGACCTGTACTTTACACCCGCCGGGGTTACGCACGAGTATGTTCAGGAGAATGAGAACAGTGATGCGTCTCTTCCCAACCCCCGTCAAGTGTGAGTATGGAAACACTAATGACAGTCCCTTCGGGAATCAGTGAGTTTTGTTTCCCCTCGATCCTCGATGTTCCCCGAGACGGTTTTACTACCTGATACGAGCGAGGTTTATTGTCTTCTCTTCAGGAAGCTGCTTTTCAACCCATAACGCTGCCAGCGTTGCTACGGCATTTTTAGCATCGTTTTGTGTCTTTCTTGCATCCTTTTCAGCTACCAATTTCTCCCTCTCTTGCGCCGAATAAATATATAAATTGTTTCTTTGAAGCTGGTTCCATTTTGAATGCTTTCTCAGTTTCGACGAAAAATGGTCAATCTAAACATTTTGGTAAACAAATATTTCCCGCCTTTAGTTAGCCAGTGGCGCGCGCGACACATCACGGCCATATTCTGTCACGATGTGATCACGTGGCGGCGGGCAACAATTGATGAATTGTTGCCTGCGCGGGAAACATTGGATTTTGATGACTGCCACGTGACCCTGAATCAGCCAATGAGAGCGTTGACCACGGTATGCAGGCTGATGTAAAACACTGTCTATCACCGCTGATGTTCTGGGTTCGATTCCCGGTTCTGGCCATTTGTTTGGGTCCACTTCAAAATGGCGCTCAACCTTGAATTAGACCTGGGACTAAGTAGAATGACGCCCAATGTTATCCGAACTAAAATGTGTCGAAATTGAGGGTGGTTCGTCCTTTAGCTTAGTGGTTACACGCCAGCTCTTCACATGGGAGATCGGAGTTCGAATCTTGTCACAAAAGTTTTTCTCATCGCTTACCTGGGCACTGTATGTAAGTTAGGTTTGTTGTTGATTCCTTGTCTATATTCGAGGGATTTTCTCTGGGCTCTGCGGAATTTCTCCCTCCGTAAAATCATTTCGTGTATCCTAACAGTTACTGCAGCGAGGAGAGTGAGAGTAGTAAAAGCAGATCCACATCAGCTGCCATAATAATTAGCCTGCTATAACAAATACAATATTATTATTATTATGGAATATCATCCCAGTTATATCATCCCATTCCAGTTTAATTATTTTGACTGTTTTATATGATTTAATTACTAATTATTCACTGAAGCCGAAGGGAATATTGGTGAATATTTACCTGTGATTTCTCCAATTCCCATGCAATCTTCGCTCGAACAAAAACAAAAAGCGCAACACAACTCGGACTTGCTCGCAGTCTATACTACATAGGTATTCACGCCCGCCACTATGCGTGCCATAGGGCGGTTTTATATAGTTGACTGCATAAACGGATGATATTTGATGATTATTTGACTCCAACGTACACAGGAAGGTGTCAAACTAATGAGGTCGCGGGATGTACTCTTCTACTTGCCAAGGCGTTGTCAGCAAACCATGGCCCAGTCTATCAGCCGTCAATTCTAATTGCCATGGTATCTGGCATCAATAATGTTGGTTTTAAGTATCCCACATGGAATAAGCGGGCTTGAGAAATGAAGAGAATAACGCGCAGATTGAAATAGCTCATCCCACATGGATTACGTTGACGGGTATAATGAAGACAGGTCAGTTTTCACCTGGAAGCGCAGGGCTAGTCCTGCCAGAGGGGAGCTGGAGTTGATGCTTTTGACCCTCTCACTTCCAGCCTGCTTTCTCTTCTAATGTTCCCTCATAACGCATGCAGGGAAATTTAGAAATATAATAAATGAGTAAAGTACACAACAATGCTATGCATAAATGTGTCAGAGTATTGGACAAGTATGGGAACATATAACAGACGCAACTTATACACCAAACAGTAATATGGCATTCCAGGAGCATCTAACAGCCGCAACCTATGAACAGACAGGAACATGGCAGTCCTGGAACTTCTAACAGTCGCAACGTATGAACCAAACATTAACATGGCAGTCCAGGGACATCCAACAGCTGCAACCTATGAACCAGACAACGATGACAAGAATCGTTGAAACCGAACTAAACACAGCATCTTACCATGCTGCTGTTAATTACCCTATATCATTATGACGTCACGGCTTGTTTATGAGGGGGACAGAATCGACTTGAACAATAGAATTTTGAACTAAATCTGCTCTGCTGAGGAAAATTTAACTTCGAATTGTCTGGTACGTTTCCAGATATCAGCTGTATCAATGTTTATCCCACAATATTTACCGTATTTGGTGGCTGTTAACGCTATTCTACGTTCTTCAAAATGCATTTGATAGCGGCTTTGTGTTGTTGCTGTTTTGTCCCTGTTTTGTCCCCCTCCCACGACCGTGATCCTTAGCGTTTAAACAATAGATTGTTTTGATATGACGTCATAGTGATATAGGTCAATTGAAGTTAGTCCTCACAGTTACTTCAACCTCATCAAGTTTAAACTATAAACTATGATGGACGCTGGAATCAACAAATCCAGTTTGTTCAGCCTTCCTTTTACGTGAGTTCACTAACAGTTCATCAGGCCACTTGTTGCAATCTGCCAGATGTTTGGATACAGTGCATGTCCAGTGGTACACTCACTCGTAGCCCTTCACTTTACCACAATCACATCAACAAACAAGTTAGACACATCCCAAAGGAGCAACAACATTATGCTGCCAACAATTTGAACTTGCATACCTTGCTTACCTTTTTATTGTTGTTCTTCATTTTAGACTGATACTTCTAACAATAGTTATAGAAGATACCAACACTTAAAGTGCATGCATATGAAGCTAAAATTAAGTTGAAAGGCATCTTGCTTTAGAGCTCAGTTTGAATTAATTCGTAGTAGAATATGTGAGATAACAGTTAGGACCAGATACCTGGACGTGAGGAGCGTATCAATCCACATGGGTGCATGTCAAACGGATTTATCATGTTATAATTAGTTTTGGCAGGAACCCATTACCAGGAGCGTCCATCTCACATACTAAGTCTGAGTCAGCGTATGACCGGATTGAGCTATATTTAGAACAGATTTCGTGGGAGTTCTCGTGCACTCACTTTGAGAATCCAATCAAACCATATGCATAGTCAGGACAATGCAGTGTTAGTAAATCACCTCAAAAAACCACAAATCATTCTCAATCTCGATCATGGTGGCAAGCGTAGATACGGACGGCAGCGGAGTAAGTGAGACAGTTACCCGGGAAACATATTCTAAAAAAACAGCTCAATCTGGTCATACGCTGACTCACGGCTATAGTACATATATGGACGCTCCAGATAGTAAGGGGCTCCTAGTTTTGGGATATATATATACAGACTATAGAGAGAAAGACAACACACAACTCCTCACAGGTCCTAATAAAAATTGTATTAAAGACGTTTCGGCACTTCGTCTTTCATCAGTTAAAAAGTTAAAAAGTGAGCTTATTTACAAGCTGAGTCTATTTATACTAAAAAAGAAACAATCAAGCTTAACTAAGTTGTGCATACCTTAGTTTAAATTACAATAGTTGAAAATAAACAAGTAATAAATATGCAGTTATAAACAATGCAGCAGGTGACACCACAATATATTTATACCTCTCTCTCTCTCTCTATTTAAGAAATAGAAAACATTTCCCGTGTTTCTATAGAGTTATAGAAACACGAGTGGGAGTTTGGGAGAACGAGAAATGGCAGTGGGAACACGAGCCCGAAGGGCGAGTGTTTCCACAGCTATTTCGAGTTCTTCCAAACTTCCACAAGTGTTTCTGTAACTCTATAGAAACAAGGGGAAAATGTTTTCTATTTCCTTTATAAAATAAACGAATATAAGCACGGAAAGGCTCGCTTAATTTGATAACCAAAACGTAAATTCTCACAACTAGCTCAAGCGCGCGCTCAACTGTCTATGTTTCTATAGAGTTATAGAAACACGGCTTACAACCAATCAGAGCGCGCGTACTATCGAAACTATTTTATAAATATATATATATATTAGAAAAAATCATATATATATATATAGGAAGTGGTCTTTCTCATTCCTCCTTTTCGCTTATTTTTTTAGGGAGCCTATCCTGCCAGATTGAAAAAGATTTACATCATACTATACGCAATGTGGCTCAAAGGACCCCTGCAGCTCCTCTTGATGCCGTTCCTGAGTGACTGGACTATAGGCCGCATAAAAGTGCTCGGCGACAATAAGCTGAGTAAATATCTGCCTAAAACATGTATTCCAGATTGCCTTGGCGGTAATATTAGACTTACCGAGGTCGAGTACAGGGAATGGTTAAACGCCGCGCCTGCGAGCAGTCACATCATGAGAAGTATGGGCCCCAACGTTGTCATCCGCGATATTCCAGGCAATTTTCCTGTATATCGCGGTCCACGATGACGAGGTTTATTATTGTCTTGTGTTCCATTAAGCTTGATTTTTTTAAACAAGTTTGTATATATACATTTATAGATATTTTGCAAAATATATGTTTAAGTAAAGTTGGTACGATACTGTTGCATTCGCTTTCTGCTGAGAAATACCTTACGTTGAGTGACCCTGTGGTGTACACTGACCACAATAAAGATCATTATGCCAAGCAAAGCCAACTATTATGTATTTGTTTTCTTTATAATGTTGGCAATTATAACAGACATTATAGTAACATCATGGTGTGCATCCACAATATTCAAAATAAAATAATTATTCATCATTTATATCCCGAGTGGGTGTTGCTTTCCCCGATTAACCGCCCTCCTCCGATTAAGCGCCCCCTCGACTATAAAATAAGCGCCGTCCCTCGATTAAGAGCTCACCCATCACTAGCATAAATTTAAATACAGAAAGAGTTCATTTCCGCTCTGAGTTTATATCTCAAAACCAATGAATGAACAGAGGATGGTTTATTACACAGACCAAAGTCTCCAAAATTAAAGTTAATTTAGGTTGAAAATGGAAATCATCTTCTTTTCTTACAACCCACTTTATTGTTGATCGTTGATTACTTTGAATTAATAACTTCAAAATTAAGTTATACATGCAAAAAAAAAACATTCCGAGTCCAAACCTTTTTAACTCGTGGGTGCGCGCAAGTTATTTGGATGGTTGGGGAAATCGTGTCGCTCAGTCACTCACTCACTAAGATGTTGGCAGAATGGAACGCCTGGAATGCAGATTGATAATAGCCATCGATTTAAATTTATATAATTAAAGATTGAACAGATTCAGTAATTGCTCTGTCAATTGACGTTTCTAGAATCCTCGTTTTCAGGTCACCATCGCGTTATGTTACGTAATATTTCAAAGCCAAGTGATTGTTTTAGACGTAGTTTCTAGATCCGAGTGCCATAAACAATGTCGAGGAGCCGTTTTATGGAACGGGGATCTAGAAACCACGTCTAAAACAATAACGAGGCTTTGAAATGGCTTCTCACACATCATCATTCATGACACAGAGGACAATGATATAAAAATAACACAACTAATTAAACAATAAAAACAGAAGAAAAAAAGCGAGAATTCCACCGGATTTGTATATTCGTATTATTGGCTACAGCCAATCGATCGAACTTCATCGCCGGATCCAATCCCAAACGCTGACAATTCTTCCAAGTGGTCTGGTGATCCAGAAATTTCTACTGTAATTTCTCGCAAGTGAGAACAGCTTTTCTGCTGTTTTTAAATGTGATGTTAGAGATGTTTTATCGAGAAGTACTTTACAAACATCCAGATCTTATTAGTGCCTAGCCAAATGGTAGAGAAATATGCACTTTAAACCAGACCCACTAAGAAAGAAATAATAAATAATTATACCCTGCAAGTTGAAACTCTTTTAATTTAAAAAGCTATAATTGAAATCTTTACACATTATCTTTCACGTGAGAAGATGAAATATAAAATTATGTACGACAACATTTGTGCTATTTTTGGTAAAGTGTTTTGCCCTTGGAAACATATATTTTTAAGAATATACTTACAATCTTATCCACCAAAATAAGTGAAGAAATTTTACCGCGTGCTTTTGAAACTTAAGTTTTCGAACCGCAAAACTATGATTTTGTTCCCATTCCCCACGTGGCCCTTTCAAACTCCTTGAATACTCAAATTTAAGGCCCATTTAAAATGACGAACTTTTCAAACACAGAATCCAATGCTAATGAGCTAAATCTATTGTTATGCTAATAAGCTAAATCTATTGTTTTGCTAATAAGCTAAATATGTTATGACTCATTAGCAATCAATTCGGCGCATGAAAAGTACGCCGTCTGAAACGGGCCTTAGCTTTTTAATAATAATAATAATAATAATAATAATAATGATAATAATAATGTTTAGACAGCGTGCCTATATCTCCGAGGAGTTTTTCAATGGGGCCCTGCGTAACCGAAAATAAAGTAAAGTAAAGTTTAGATAGGATAGTTACAACTGATTAATAGAAATAATAAGTAAAAATTGATAAAAATGTAACAATGAGAAATCTAAAAAGTTAAATGTGCTTTAAAATTGGCTGAATTTCGTATGGGAGGGAATTCCACTCGTCCAAAGCCTGATATGTAAAACAATGCTTTCTCCAGTTTCTTCTTGCTTGTTTAAAGGAGAACTGAACCCTAAATCAATCCGTCGACTATACAAACTTGTATTCAAGAGAAATAAGTTCTGCAATTTTATTTCTTTGTGGTGCGTCTAAAGAGAGGAATACGATTTGAAGGTCGAAAAATAGCCGATTCTCCGTTGATAAAGCCAGTTTGTATGGCGGCTCAATTCAGTGCTTTTCCCCCGTATCGAACGTCATGCATGCCAAGGAAACACAACCACACCTTCAGCACAAAGAAAGCACAATAGTGCGCAATAAACCACTTTAACGATCTTGCGCACGCAACTGGTACAATGCACATAAAATCTGATTAACAAGAGACTGGCGGGCCACACAGACTATTTGGCGGGCCACATCTATTGTTCTCTGATGCGTACGCAACATCGTCAAAATGGGCTACAGGACGTTTGCATGATGGCGTCACATACTACAACTACCAGAACTCTTTGCGCGGATTCTTTTGTTCCTTTAATTTCGACCGTTGTCTTGGAATTCTCAAAGGAGTTTAAAAATCTGAATGAGGAAAAGAATTTGAAAAGGATTCTGGTAGTTGTAGTAAATTGACGTCATAATAGAAATGTCCTATGACGAGAACATGACAAAACTAATTTATTCCCCGTATCGTACGTCACAAATTACAGTAATTGAGCCGTCTGTACTTAGCGGCGGTTGGGAGGAAGATTTACAGCTTTTCTTTCCTTTGACGCAAAACACAGTAAACTAAATTTTGGTACGAGTCTTTTCATGTTTAGATCTACTCATTGAGCTAAAGTTGGTTTTAGGCTTCAGTTCTCCTTTAAAGTGCCTATGAAATGAAAAAATCGATCCCGTTTTTATTTTATTATATTAAATTATAGACTTCCCTTAGCCATTTTGTGCAATTAAAAATCAATTTGGAGAGCACGAACATAATTTTATTTCGTATCGAAGTCAGGCGGAATTGCCAAAATCTGGCGACAATTTTTACGCCGTTAAAGATATGTTAATCACATGCGTGACGTCACTAGGTTTGCGCATTTATATTCACAAAGCCGACTGCAAGGATTCTATAAAAAAATATGGCCATCTTCAAGGTTTCTCAAAGTATTACATATTTAAATTGAAAACTGGCCAAAAATGCACTTATTTTGTAGTATTTATGGCGACGAATATATGAGTACACCTTGTGACGTCACGCATGTGATTACCATATCTTTATTAAACGGCATAAAAATTGTCGCCATATTTTGGCAATTCTGCCTGACTTCGATACGAAATAAAATTATGTTCGTGCTCTCCAAATTGATTTTTAATTGACTAAGAGAAACCTAGAATTTAATAAAATAAAATAAAAACGGGATCCATTTTTTCATTTTATTGGCACTTCAAGATGGGCATTGTTTCTCTGCCTAGTGTTATAATTATGTATATCTTTATTTAATAAGATATTAAAATCAAAGTCAATGTTTGTAAACTAATGTACATCTATGGGCTCGCCGCCGTCGACTAAGCGTCTTCCAGCCCAAAGTCTGGAGGGCTTCTGTTGAGGACGAGAAAGGAGAGGCGTCTAAAATCACTTTAGCAGCCTTATTCTGGACAATTTGTAGACACTGGTAACACTGTCTTTACCTCCCTCCTCCCCCCCCCCCCCCCCCCCAATACGATATCAGCGTAATCTAAAATTGGCAAATCATTTCATTGTATAGAGTTAAACGAGCGCGCCGGGGTATACGTAGTAAATGTCTAATACATCTTAAAAGCGCTACCCAATGCGTTGATTGGCCTTAGATATAATTGGACTTAGCCATAGATTAGTTTAGATACAACTTACATCAGCATTCAACCGTATATTTGCTTTCACATTGTTGCAGTTGAATCAAGACTTCTTCCTTTTCTTTTCTCATTGATCCTATTTTGATTCTAAATTGCACATTCTCATTCACGCTGTCGCTGTTGCTATCACTGATGTGGAAAGGCGAGGGGAACAAGAAACAAACGCGCTCTCTTTGCCATCTTCGTCAGACTGAGTTACTGAATTATCGCCTGCACGAAGCTGTTAAACCTCAAACCGAAGGATCGCATTCAGTTGGAAGAAGCACAAAATCATTCATAGAACGACCCTACATACACCTGCACTATAATGGAGAATTTAGCATAGTTTAACACAGTTTTCAAGTGATCTTTTGAAGTGGCCGGGTATTCTATAGTTTAGCAGAAGCACAATTTTTCAGCTTCCCCTTCTTACACTTTTCGTTATCTTTTTCCTTTCCTTTCTGCAGCAGTAATTGTAACATGTTCTCAAGTTTCTCTCCGTACCACAACTATTCTCGCTCAACCCGTGTGTTAGTTTTCACAATTTATTGAATCTAGTTTCCTTAATCCAGCTTGTCGTACTACATTTCCTTGGAAAGTGTTCCGACAGTTTCCTCGTTAATTACTACAAATTTCTTGCATTCTTTAGAGTACACATACATCTCTCCCTCCCTAATGTCAAACCATAGACCATGAAGTCTCAGCGATGCATTATTCAGTCTTTGTCGTATGAAGCCGAAGGACTTGAGGTTGTGAAGCTGTTGCAGGACATTTACCTACGTAAAATGAAGAAAGAGATCATAGTTTCAGTGTTTGGAACGCCGTTATTCTACTGAAAACAACAATGAATGAACTTTCACCTTAATGGCAAAACCACAGGCAACCCAATCTCATGATATGTGTATTTATACGCTTACAAATATCGCTTGAATAGTTCATATTATAAATCCTTCCAAAACATGTATGTTACACAAATAAATACATTCACCCTACAATGTTTCAGTTGTGGTTATTCATACCTCTGAGCTATTCTAGGGTCGTTTCCACTGGTTTTTTTTAATCCTCTTTCCCTCCCTGAGGATTCGGGAAAAAACAGCGGAAACGACCCTAAAATAGCTCCGTCAGAGGTATGAATAACCACAACTGAAACAGTGTAGGGTGAATTCGTGCATTTATTTGTCTAACATACATGTTTTATAATTATATGAACTATTCAAGCGATATTTGTAAGCGTATAAATACACAAATCACGAGATTGGGCTGCCTGTGGAAAAACCACCTGTATTCTTAAAATAACCGACAAATCAAATCTCGCTCGTGCACTCCTGTTTGGATCTGGATTAAATGTCCATTGCACATGCTCTAACAGCTGAACTATGGTCGCTCAGATCAACAGTTAGACTAAGTGAAGTCTTGATTCTTTACAGACAACCTGGGATACAGTCTGTCATCATGTGAATTTGTAGCTGGCTGTACAAAGGTTATACCTTTATACAACCCAAGGCTTGCCATTGGTACATGTATATCAATAGCAGTACAGTCTAGGTCAGCGTACTGCTTGGGGATGGGAGGGGAGGGGGTCTAGGGTCACTAGAAACCCTATCGAGACAAATGTAATGGGGGCTCTAGCATATCACTGATTTCACTAATGTATGGATTCCATGGTTTACATCTGAAGTAGTAAAGATGGAGTTAAAATGATACCACTTTTTTGTTGCACAACAAAAGAATGTAGTGGAGGCCTTCGTTCAGCCCTCAGCCCTCCACTACATTCTTTTCTTGCACAACAAAAAAGTGGTATCAGTTTTAACTCCATCTTTACTACTGGGATCATAAGATCATAAGGATTGAAATGCTGTCGTACGACGATACCATTCTTTGACCTATTTATCCATTCGATTTCGTAGACCATGAACGAGAAACGAAGACGAAAAAGAAAAAAAAAAGAATGAATAGAAACTGTCATTTCGTCTCTCTTCATTCTTTTTTACTGCCATTCGAAATCCCTTAGCGAGCCCTCTACGTCTCCATGAGTCTTACGGTCCTTCAATTCTGCCAATACTTTCGAGAAGCAATTCTTGATTTTGCGTTTCTCTTTACTAAGTTCACGTTGTCGTCGTGGTAAACCACACATCGTACAAAGTCCGTAGATAGTTCGACAACCACGACCGCATTTACGACATGGATATACGAAATCTTTTAGTGAGCCCTCTATGTTTCTATGAGTCTTACGGTCCTTCAATTCTGTCAATACTTTCGAGAAGCAATTCTTGATTTTGCGTTTCTCTTTACTAAGTTCACGTCGTCGTGGTAAACCACACATCGTACAAAGTCCGTAGCTAGTTCGACAACCACGACCGCATTTAGAACATGGAGCGAATGGGGTGCTTCCTCTTAGTATCTGATAGTTGTGCTGAGCACAATATTCTGACACCTTCGAAATCTTCCTTATACATTTCGTGTCCTTGCCTCGCATTAACCAACTACAAGTTATCGTCTCAGACATCGCGCGATGTATACCTTGTACTAGTTTATCTCTAAACGCTTTTTTAATTTCAACCTAACCCTAAATAACTAAAAGTCCTTTGAGAGCGGAAGTCGTATTTACGTTTGGCAGAGCAGCTGCCGTATGTTAATTATGGCTGGTGAAATCGAGGCAGAAATCTACATACGAACCATACATTCCAATCCGACCCTAAAATTCCGATCCGACCCACTTTTTTTATTTTTAAGATTTTTTTATTTTAAGGTCTCTTAGGAATTTTTTAGATTTTTTTGGAATTTAGGGTCCGATTGGAATTTTAGGCCGTTTTGGAATTTCGCCCACGCCGATGAAGTAATGTGGTAGACAGAAATTTGCATACGAACCGCAAAACAACACGGTAATTTATACGAACTAAGAGCATCTGTTCTTAGCACAGTAATTTATACGAACTAAGAGTATCTGTTCTTAGCGAAGTTAAAATAGAATCCGCGATGGTTTCTTTCATAGGAGATGTTGATTCTTATCCCACTAGACTGCCAAGTTTTGCTCTCATTTCCTTTCGGATCTCCGAGCGAAGTTCTTCTACTTTTTTTGACCCTCTTTCTTGCCTATTTCTTTGCCGTATTTCGAGCTTGAGCGATTCGTATTTCGATCTTTCATCGATAACGCTTCCGAACTCGGCTTCTGAAATATTACCATCGGCTAGAGCTTTTGAGACTTTGACTTCCACGGAATTGGCCTTAGCCTTTGCCAACATAACGGTCTTTTCGTGCTTCGAGACGCGAATGCCAAGTTTCTTACTTGCAATAGACATCGAGGCCGAAATGACGGCACAAATGAATCCAATGCTTCCTAAGGAAATACCCACAGGTATCCCGATTCCGGTGAACGTTAAACCTAACGCCGTAGCGGATAATGCACCACTCAAGCTACCTGTGGCCACAGCAACCCCGTGAACGATACCACGCGCTCGGGCATATTTTTTACGAACTACTTCGTAGTGCTTTGCCTGCCGTTCGAGTTCAGCAAGCGTATCACATACTTTCTGCAGTCGAAAGCTATCCCAGACAAAACAGTTTCAGATGAACGTAGATTGGGATAGATCGGCGCCGTTGGAATTGTTTGAATCGAATCGCTTGCCATCGCATATTATACATATGACTTACTCAATCTTCAATACGTATCGTATGGGTCGACCACGGAAGTCTACCACGTTGCCTTTCTCATCACGAATCGTCAAACGAAGGCTGTTTCTCATTGTCCCTAGAGCTCGTACGACTTGTGGATTCGTTGTAGAGTATGTTGATTTTGTGGATTTTTCGCTGTCGACATCTAAGCTAGCCAGGACACTCGATCGCTTTCCTTCTAGTAGTGAGAAACTGGAATCCACCACGTCGCAGTGGGCATATATTGTGTTGATATCTTTGATCACCAGGTCGTATTTTCCAACTTTGAGTGATACATTTCCATCTGCTTCTTCATTTCCTTTGATACTCAATAGTTCGCAGAGATTTTTACTAAACTTGATTGGTTGCTTTACCTTTATGAACCAGACTTTTCCCTTGTTTGGGTTCCTAACACTTGTGATGTCAGCCTCGTCTGCAGGGTCTAATAGGAGACTGATCGAACGTAGATCGTAAGCCCCCGGCTCAATTTCATGTGGAAACATCATGATACCCCACGAGAACGAAGCCTTCTCTTTTAGGTTCCACCAGCTATTCTCGAAAGTGACCTCAACTAGCGAAATATTATTGATAAGAATTGGATCGTCGAAGTAGACCGTATGGTCAGCCGAGGTGGTGGTGACATTTAAGATCACCATCGTATATATTAAAGGCATAAACTTCATATGTCATACTTGCAATAGGCTTCAATAGTTACGATGCCTCTAGTTTTACCAGACGAAGATGATGATCTATCTGCTGAGGACATGGCGGAGATTGCCAGGGGTGGTCCAAGGCTTTCGAAAGCTGAGCAGACAGCGCTCCTTGTCGATGAAAACGCCAGGATTGCCAAACTGAATACCGATTTGTTGACAAAGTTCAAGAAAAAATACCCACAAGCAGACTTTCACCAGTTTTATACCTCTACGGACATAGATGGTCCAGGCAAATATTCAACGAGCATCGTATTTCAAGATGGAGATACTAGCTACAACGTTTACGGTGATGATGTCTACAAGCTACCTGCGAACATTCAAAAACGTATTGATGATGCATTGCAGGGAGGTTTCCCACCAACCATGGAAAAGACAAAAGCGAAGTATCCAGTTCCAGCCGTTCCATGGGGGGACGACCCAAAAGACATAGTCCCTATCCTACGAACGCTCAAGATCTACGTAGCGAAGGATCGGTCCTTCATGCTGACGCCACGAGATATCTTTCAAGAGTTGGACCAAGTTTTCTACACCGTAAAACAAGCGAATGAGTGGCTAGATGCTCCACCAATGAGACATTGGCAACAACAGCTATGCTTCGTCCTTTGGTGTGCAACGGCAGGCTGTGGGGTGTCGTTTGACGACCATCTTTCAGATGATGCACCAATCATCGACAACGTCAGGAGCTTTTACCGCTTCCATGTGTACTACACAATCAGGCGATTACTGTTCGAATTGGGGGTCCCACTTCCCAGAGATTCGGCCTTCGATAAGAACGACAACGCTCCATGGAGTTCCGTCGCTTATGACAGGCTCAGAATAGAGTTTGGAGTCGATAAAGTTGACTTTGCCCTGCGCCGAGGGGCCAATGGTGGATTAGGAGACGTATACGTATACATCCATGGAGGGCTGGTGAATGCTCAAGAGAAATGGGGGGCACACAACACTTCATACGATTCGAAGTGGCCTGGGGGCAGTTTCAAGTTTCCTGAGGAGAGTCGCACTACATACGAATTTTCGTTAAGGTTCATTCGTAACGATGCGGTAAAGAATCAACGCAATTGGTTCGTTTCACAAACTGGTCACGGATTGACGAAGGCCGGGCTAGCCAGAATCAACTTATCTGCAATGGTCTACGTATATTGTGTTCTAGGATCCCAGGCTTCTTTGCGCAATTCAATCATAGGGACAACGACCTTATCCCTCAATGTTCAGACCGATTGTGGTGTAAAGTTGGAAGAGGTCATCGCAGAAAAGAAGGTCGATAGCCTTTTACGATATCAAAAAGCTTTGCAGCTAACGCGCGTTCGTCTCGACCTTGCAGTTGCTAAGGACTGTTTGTTAATACCCAGCCGTATGATTATTAACGATGAGAGCGTATTAGGTTATAACAACGAACTACAATTAGCATCCGCATCTAACGTCCACTTTGGAATAAATGACCATATCAACCATAGAGGAAAGCCCCCGAAACCACCACGTATGGAAGGTAGTTCACGAAAGAAAGATCTACCGCATCAAGATGTCGTTGCTGTGAAGCAGCCTATCCCACAAGTAACGCAACCTCGTAGTACCGATGCCGTTGTGACAAAGCACGAGATCAATTTGGGGCTGATGGTTGCCACTGCAGCTGGAGCCGGATGGACGTTATTTCGCTGACTTAAATTGCTCTATTACGATCACCACCACAGCTACGATCAACATCCAGATGTTCTTCGCTAAGAATCCTAATACCTCGCCAGCCGTGCGAAACAAAAAGCTAGCGATTGCACCAACCATTCCAGGTAGAATCTGCCCTAGCTTCTTTCCTAGACCTTTCAATGCATTGCTGACCCCACTGGCAACATTAGCAAGGCCCCTAGATAGCATGGAAGCCACGACGCCAATCACGGTGCCTGCCGCAATCGCAATTCCAAGCACTCCAACACCGTACTTTTTGAAGATGGCCTTCACGCGGTCTCGCATGGACATACGCTCTTCGATGTTTTCAATATTTGACTCAATCTCCTGTATTTGGTCGTCTATTTTCGCCACTTCTTCCTTCGCCGCTGCACGTTCTGTCGACCCCTGTTTGGATGACTTCACGGTTTCCATTTCCTTAGCTCTTTCTTTCTTAAGTTTGTCGGCCTTCACTTCTTCTTCGCTAACCACCACCTCTGCAGGAGGTCCTAGAGCGTTCGTGAGCGTTTTAGATAGTTTGCCATTAATATTACCTTCGACGTCATACAGATTGTGGTATTTGAACCTAGCTCCGTTTAGTTTCACCATGGCCCTGCCGTACTCATCTATGGTAAGATTGAACTTGGTAGCGTCTACATTTGGATACTTGGTATAGAGGCGTTCCCAGGTCTTATTGGTCAGATCGATCCTTTCGGCTAATATCCGTTCCCCTTCAGTGAATGATGTTTCCGAGGTATTGCCGCTTGGTACTGCACCCTCATCACCTAGATTCACCAATTTGATGTACTCAGATGGGCTGTACCCCCATTTATTCCGTTTGCTCCAAAGATTATCCTGAAAGCTTTTGGATCTTTCTCCTATTTTGGTCTTAACTCTATCCCACCAAGTACTTTGGCCTTCATTCTTACCTGGACCAAGCTCGTTCCATTCTTTGGCAGAAAGATTTTCTATGTCGGCTTGACCTTCCTCAGTCAAAGGATCGAAGTCTGCATTCTCAGCCATGTTGAACAATAACTATGTATGTCTACATATTCAACATGATCCCGTCGATGTTAGTTCCTGCAAAATCGCACAGGGAGCCTCAGGGATTGAAAGCTCTACACAACGTAAATAGAATCACCTTCACTCCATCGGAAGCCAATCCAGGAGAGACTCTCTATGTGAAAGTACCAATACTAGGGGAAAACATCGTCCTCGTTCCGGGTAGTCTCGCGCTCTTGGCTGACCTTACGTTGTCTGGTGGACATGCTAACAATCGCGTGGTGGCTAATGTCGGGCGTTGTCTGGTCTCACGTAGAGTTCTCAAAATAGGAGCTGAAACAATAGAAGACCTTGCCCGACCAGATATTCTACAGACATATTCCGATCTCTATTTGCCCACTATAGAGCGAGATGCGCGCGTGGGACAAGGTATTCAAACAGAGAACACGAACAAGCTACGCTCGAATGCTGGTGACAAAGGCACTTCGGATACTGGAGAAAACTTGCTCCTAGCTGTGTATGGTTCGAAATACCGAATCCCACTAGATGTAGACATCCTGACGCAACATGGAGCTCTTTATCCCTTCGCTCTTCGCAACGCCATTTCGCTCGAGTTGACTCTACCAAGATAGGCACATACAAGCTAAGCAACATCCAGCTAGAGTACGAAGTTGTTGAGAGTGAAATTATCGCCAAGCAAGCGAAAGACGAATATGTCAGTGGCGCCGTCTTCCTGTTCAGGCACGCTGTTCACTTCAAAACCGTACCTATCAACAAAGCGTCCGACACTCTGATATCCCAGCAAGTCGACGTTCCAAGGTTGTCCTTCACTGGACTGCTCCTCCTCTTCGTGGCACAACACGCCCACGGCACACGAGACAGCGAGGCGTTTGACTATCCAGGAATCACGAAGGTCGATATCGATATCAATGGAAGGCCAAACAGGTTCTTTCCTGGAGGCATGCTACCATCAGACGTTTGGGAGGTTGCCAATGGATGGTTCGGCGCTGGCAAAACGTCTATGACCCCGATCAAGTTCTACAATAATAAATTCGTCATCCTGGTTGACTGTCGCACAGTAAATGATCCAGTTGTCCATGGCAATGGCTTGAATCAAACAGGCAGTGGAAAGAACCTCCAGATCCGCATCCATAGGACTGGAGGCAGTGGAACCGTGAACATGCACATCTTCGTACTTGCCGATGCTCAGATCACGATATTGAACGGAGCACTGGAAAACGTATCGTACTAGCATGGACGCTTTAGTAACTGAAATCCCATTCAACGCTCTCATAGTGGGACCAACGAATTGTGGAAAAACGGCCCTTCTCGTAGAGCAGCTTCGTGGAGCATTTCGTGGTAAGTTTGACTACGTAGTACTCATATGCCCCACGTATGCCCACAACACTACCTATCGTGGATTCGCCCATCTAGATCCTCACTTCTTCGTGATGTGCCCCTCACAAGATGCCATCAATGCCGCGCTACGAGTTTGTTCCACCTTTTGGGCAGGAACCAATACTCTTTTGATACTCGACGATTGCGCTGCATCGAAGGATGTAAAGCTGAGAACCGATAAGCTCGTGGAGATGGCCTTTTCCGCTCGTCACATAGGCATTTCTATTTGGGTGTTAACTCAACAGTTGACAAGCATATGCAAACCTTTTCGAGAAAACGTGGCGGTGGTCGTGGCCTTTCATACGGCGTCGGCTCTTGATGCCAAAGCACTATTCGAGGACTACGGTGGTGGGTTGAAGGTGGATGAGAGGAAAATGTTGACCTCAGAGCTCAAGACCCACAAGTTCGCTCGCACATGTTTCTGTCTCCGCCATCCTTTCGAAGTAGTGTTAGAGCTTCCCGCACCCGAAGCATACTTCAACGGTATACACCATGGATGAAGAAATCAAAGAACTGCTAGGCGAGTGCGCCGTCGTTTGTCCGCCGGTCGTACTGGAACATCCATCCAAATCAGAGGATGTCGAAGATCGTAGGGAGGCGCTTAAAATTCTAGCAGCAATGGGTACGACAAAAGAATACCTAGGGCGGGACTTTTCTCTAGGAGATATATCTAAACTATCTGCGAAGGACGTTATACGTTTACATAGTAGGTACCACGCCGTAGTAGCAAAGCAAATAACGGGTTGTCTAGTAGACGGAGCACTGCGCCTAGAGACTCGTGCAGTTGGGTACGTAGTCCGACTAGACAGCGAACAAGCACTTCTCCTAGATCTACAAGAAGACCACCTAGTTCGCAACGAAATATCTGCTGTGGCTGGCTTGTTGTCTCTTAAAGCAGGTCGCTTTGTGGCACTAGCTAGTGCCTTGTTCCATATAGCTGACCACATAGTTCCACCTAGTACACCAAGCAGTCAACCTATTGAAGACTCGAAGTCTACTGACATACACGATGGAGGAACAACAAGATCGGATAACTGCAGATCCGCCGAAGACTGCGCCTGAAAAAAAGACCAAAGATCCAAGGCGCGTTGCTGCTGGGAAAGCACTGGCAGAAAGCAATCGCCGCGCTAGAGAGGCATTAAGTCGTGAAAGTGAGCGCGAAGAGGAACAAACTATTCATTCTAAAGTTCGGGACGACGGAAGCTGGTACGATAACGTGTCTGCCAACACTACGCTATCAGCAATTGGCGTAGGCATCGCGTTGATTGGGCTGTACTATCAGTATAAGGGCAGCAACGATACGACACCCCACACTCATTCCGAAGAAATACACGAAGCTAGAAGCAAAAAGTTGCCTTCCATGGAAAATAGCATTTGAACATATCGACAATACAGATACGTTCGATGGCAGAAAAAGGCAAAGTGGTAGAAACAGTAATTGACGCCGCCACATTGGCTGGAATAGCAACTGGTATTGGTTGGGTCGTAAAAAAGGCGACAAAGGAGTCTATGCTTGGCGATCCTTCATCAAGCATCTTGAATTACGTAAAGTGGACGGTCGTATTGGCTGGTAGCATTGCCGCCAAAAAGTATCTCGAAGACCAAGGGATCGTACCCAAAAATTCGTAAACGATGGTAACGATTATCGCAGCGGTTGCCTTTGCGGCAGCAAGCCTTGGTGCTAAATACCTCGACCGATATATTTCTGGAAGAGACCCAGAGGAGACTAATATAGAGATCGAAAGGCACGATAGAGCCCTTGAGAAATACAAGGCTGACGTGGCCGCTTACGAAGAACGACGAGAAAAACTATCCGATTGGGTTCAAGAGCAGGAACGTAAGAAATACTACGCTGCCAAGGATCTAACCAATACGGACCGCGCCCTTGTGCTATACAATACAGTACACGTGGGGCTGCACCGCATACGTCCACAGGACATGAAGAAGCCTCACTTTCCCGACTACTACAGACCTTCGAGTTCGCAGAGAACTACGGAATTGGCAATCGTAGGTGGTGGGACGCTCGCTATAGGATACATTGCTAGTCGATTGTTTTAAAAATCACAAAACTAATTCCGAAGAAATACGCGGCAAAGCTGAAAGTAGACCACCACAACGCACCATGTAGAAGTCGATAAGGTGTCGTACTTGACAAGTTTTCCATCCGATACAACAATTGAAGTAATGCCGACTACCGACATACAGCAAGATGTCGAAGCCCCACGACGAAAATGCGGATTCGCGCGACATAAAAGAAAAGTTGGATCTCGTGGACAAAAACAGGGTAGTCTCTTGTTTAGTTTGGGGCATCGGAATGGGTATGGCAGTGGCGAGCCACATCTATGACAGTATCCTCAAAGTAAGAGTAAATGATTTACTAAGTAAATTAGAAGACTTAGAAGACTTAGAACCAAACGCGGGAGTGGCAACTACCCAACCAAATGCAACAACTAATCCACCTAACGGATCCGAACATGCAATAAATAATAGTTCGGCTCGCTAGTAAGGGTTGTAAAAAAAAAACGGATTCAATAACCCTATTAGATAAAGCTACATGTATATATATCGAAGACGATGGCTAGCCAAGTTTTCAATGCAAGCGACGTGGTCGAAGCGTTTCAAAGGGCAAAAGAAGATGGCCGACCCTATGGGTCAGTTATATCATTCGCTTGGGCCAACGCCAGAAACGGCCCCAATGGGTGTAAATATGTATCCGTGAATTTCGACATCGGAAACGGTCCTAGGCCCGCGGTCTTTCGCTTTGAAAACGAAAAACATGTGGGACAAATATGTCCATACGACGAAGAAGACGTAGTCCGGTTGAATCTCGCCTCTGGAACCAAGGACAAGTATAAAAAGCGAGATCGCCATCCTTGCCTCCAATTCCAAAAGTGGAGCGTCCCAGTGCCAACCCAGGAGGATGGGTTCAGCATAAGGGAACGCGATGATGGGGAATTGGATCTCCCTTCAGATGACGCCTTAAGCCCCACGTTCCAACTAGTGGAATGGCTAGAGGAGGCATTTGTCTACGAAGTAGACAAACTTATCGCAGAGAAAAAAATATGTTTACGCAAGCTACGTAACCGCAGTCCACCTGAAAAGGGTGCAATCGTTGTCACTAATACTAAGATAACACCAATGCTCCAACGAGCTATTTCAAGGAATTCCACAAGTAACGCGGGTGGACGTTTACCCAACCCCCTGTGTCGAATGCGTATGAAATGTGCATTCGACACCGGAGTATCGAAGGCGAGGTTCTTCGATAAGAGTAAGGGATACTCAGATGGGGACCGCATCAAGTACGAACCTCTCGTCGATGCGAACTCTACCGGAGTCAACATTAGGAACATAAGCAACCTCATACTGCCAGGATCCATACACGACGGCATTTGCGATGCTAGCAGTGTTTGCATAAGTGGAATGGGGATTTCCTATCTCTTGGATGTCGACATTGACGTAGTCCAACAGCCACAGAAGAAGGAGCTACACACTCTAGACGATGTTTATGCCCAGTGAACCAATGCGTGTAGGTAGTGGAATGTCCCCTATTGGCTATAGACCTACTTAAAAAAAAAAGAAAAAAAAAAAAAAGAAAAAAAAGGGAATAAGGACAGGTTGGATGGGTTCTTATTCCTTTTTTTATTTTTTCCGACTCACGTTGAAGGTTAGAATGTATAGATGTATGATGGATTCTAAACTTGCGAATATCTTCTATGGTCCTATGGGCTATTGGAAAGGTCACTCTGCAATTGGCAAGCTATCGGTAGCAGCGAAAGCATCAGAAGACGTAGCTAGGAGTTGGTTGGAAAAGCAATCTATATGGCAAGTATATCTACCACCACCAAAACGCATTCCACGACCGCATTGGACTGTATCGAAACCAAATGAAGTCCACCAAGCTGATTTGATATTCTTACCACACGATCGACCTGGGCGTGGACGGAAGCTATACAAGTACGCCTTAGTAGTAATCGACGTAGCTTCTCGATACAAAGAAGCCGAACCTTTAGCATCTAAAGATAGTGGTGAAGTTGCTGCGGCATTCGAACGAATCTATAAACGTAGTCCACTCGAATGGCCAAAGACGTTGCAAGTAGACCCTGGTAGAGAATTCATGGGACGTATGTCTGAAACGCTAGAACTACATGGTACGAAAGTTCAACGAGGTGAGGCTGGTAATCATAGAGCGCAAGGCTTCGTCGAACGAGCGAATAGAACTGTAGCTGAGAGATTGTTTGGATATCAATATGCACAAGAGATGGTACTTACTTCGGAAGGCTCGGATGCGCGTAGTAGAGAATGGGTAGTTCGTTTACCAATGGTTATCAAAGCCCTGAACAGTGAGGTGACTCGACTTACAGGAAAGGAGCCTTCAAATTCTGTAGTGACGCAGCAAGTAGACCTAAAGACTCCTACATATTCACGCACTGTTGGCTTGAGAGAAGAGCGCCTACCATTCGACGTCTTAGTTCGATATCTCTACGCACCAGGAGAATTGGAAGGGGGTGAAAAACGTAGAGCTACTGATCCTGTGTGGAGTTTACAGATATACGTTATTTCGCGAAGTGTAGTATCTTCGGGGCAGCCTGTGCTGTACTACCTCGCGAAGCGAGAAGGGGGAAAGGATGCACCCAAACGTGGATTCGTTCGTGAAGAGCTACAAGTCGTTCCTAGGGATACGGAACTACCACCGAAAGATGTTCTGTTCGTATCCAAGCGCTAGACAGCGTACTCTATTGGCTCAGTGTGGATACCATCAGGCAGAACGTATCTTTTGTCGTAGTAAGCTGAAAGTCCAAGTTTCTGCTGTTCGTAGGTTGCCATACCTTCTGGCACTAGACGGAAGCCTCGGTTTTTCGCCATGTCAATACTACCCTGGAGTGCTGCTTCGAATCGAGCCCACGAAACGTCGTTGTGCCGCCTAGACATACCTTTGGTGGAATATTTCCTGCTACCGCCCACATCGACATACCAAGCTTTAGAACATAGTGCAATAGCGCGTTGACCTTCGAATTCGAGTTTGAAGAGTCCTGGCGTACGACTGCTCCATTTGTCCCAAGCTAGCCATTCTTTTCTGTGGGCTGCGAAATCCTCTCGTAGGTCTGATCGTACGACTTCGTCGATGCTGTTTCCAGAGATGGCAATGTACGCGCTGTCCGTATCCATCTGTATGTATTCGAAATCCTTGCGATCGACGTACTTATCGAGGAAGTCGTAGTAGAACTCGAGCATGCGAAGTTTGGCGAGTTGGTATACAGCGATACCTACTTGGAAAGGACGTTTGATTCGGATCTGGTCCTTTCTACTCTCGAGTTCGTATGCCTCGCTATAGGCGACATTAGTTTGTCGCTCCAAATCTTCGATCATCTTTCCGTAGGCGCTATTGCCGAGTAGCTTGAACACATCTGCCAGCAAAGCTTTACTTTTGTCTACATCTCCTGTCCTTCGCGCGTCAGTGACTTGGTCCACGAACCATTCGAAGATTTCTTCGGGTACGTAGTCTATCGTACGATAGACAGCAGTTACGATCGCGCCATGATCGAGATACCAACGTAGTAGGGGCTCGTAGAGTAGCAACCTCTTTCCAGAGAGACTCCCAACTAGCTTCTTTTCCTCGCTGCGCTTTCTACCCGTCCTTGCGAGGTAGGCCAACATTTGTGGAGGAATTGCTTCCTTGGGGATTTTCTTGTTGTAGAAGAAGGGGGGCATCTCCTCAAATTCCTTCCACAATTCTTTTGGTATCTCGATGTCTACCTCCGCATATCCAAACCACGTATCGTTTCGTAGACGTTCGACAAGACCTTCGACGGCTGGACCTGGCTCTTCATAGTGAACCACCGTTTCTTTTCCACAAGGCATTTCTAGAGCCATCGTAGAAAGATATAGGGCATTGGCATCGTATCCAAGAATCTTGCGACAAATCTTAGTTCCTCCCTGATGACTACGAATCTTAGTCACTCCTGCTTCGTGGCGTCTGGTGAACACTATGCTTGGACCTCCCACGACAGCGTCTTTCAGCATGTGGTAGGCTTCCTTACTTGGAGCGTACATCTCAGCTCCCCTTTCTACACTACCTCGAAGCAGGAACTGTAGCGAGACTCCTGGGATGGACACTGCGTCTTTCAGCATGTCTACTCCCTTATCGTGATAGAAATCTCGCATTCCTTTATCGAGAAAGGTGCGCTCGCAGTCTTCGAACTCTGACCTAGATAGTAGGTGTTGACCTTTCAACTTCGAACCCCACTCTTGATAATCTGGTAATCCAACGTGATGCAACTTGTCGGGAGAGTCGAACCACTCATATGGGAAGAAACTCTTTTGCGATTCACATCCGTAAGCAGTGATCCAACGTTCGTAAGAAGTTCCAGGTCCAAGGTAGTTCGTCACGTCGAGGAAACGGAACTCGGAAGTCAAGAGAAACATAGTGGTGTTGGCTTTCTTTGCAACCAAGACCTTCTTGCAGGTGTCAGCAATAGTTCCTACGAAGTAGTTCCTAATCAGATTGAGATCGTATCGACCGGAGTTAAATCCTAGTACAGGAACTTTGTTGGTCCATTCGTTGATCTTAGTTTGTTGTTCCTTTGATAGGGTGTCGAAAGAGAATTCGGGTGTCCTAGGACAAAACTGTTCTGCGACGACTTCTTGGATTGCCTTCGCTCTTAGCTGGAGTTCTTCGACGAAGGCAGATATAAGTTCTTCTGGATCGCGTCGACAGATGTGAGTTGGAGTGCGATCGTATGTGTCGGCAATTGATACTGATATGGGAACGTGTACGTTTTCGATGGTCAGGTGGTCTGTTGGTTGTCGCCCCTTCGTTGTGTCGAGATAGGCTTCAAAGTCGTATACTATAGCGTGTGGATAGGCAGTTTGTATTGGGGTTGGAACCTGCTCATTTGTCTTCTTTGTGGAGCAGCCCCAAGCCTCCACTACTGTATAGCTAGCTTCTCGTAGCTTTGCTGTTCTTTCGCAGGTCTTACGGTATGAAAATCTATCTCGAGGGAAGCATTTTGGGCAGCCGTGGTAGTAACATCCATGGAATTGGAAGATGGTTTGGGAAAGGGGTTCGTAGCCATCGACAGGAGCTCCTTCGATCCAACGCTCTCCACCATGTCCACAGGCTGCGTGGTGGATATGCTGCTGGCGTGCTACCGACTCGCGCTTGAGCCAGCGTAGGGATGCTTTGCTAGCGATGTTCTCTGGCCAGAAGGCTTTTTCGTATGCCGACTGGGATACTGTGATTGCTTTTCCAGGGCAAACAATCTTCGTTTCGCCACGACTACAACGATCTGCGTGGCGTTGAAGGTTCGAGGCGTTTGTGAACCGTTGCTTACAATCATTGCATACGTAGATGTGCCCTAGCTTGCTAACGTTCTTGATATAGAAGGCGTGCCCGTTGTATATCCCAATCGTCATCGTACGCTTGTAGTGGGCTGCATGTCGCGTCAGATACCAAGCGCCATCCTCCGTAGGTTCGTACACCCGAATGCCGATTCCAAAGTGCAACTCGACTTCCTCCAGCTGGTCTAAGGAAGTTCTGGGAACGTCTTGCGTGAGCGCTGTCAGGCGATAGAAGGCCTGGGCAAGTCTTCGAGCTGTGACGCAACACCTATCTGCTCGTGCTCCTTCATGCATGGCAAGGCAGCGCCACAGACATAGGTTGTCACCATATCGATCAAGGGCAAGCATTCCTTTTTTCTGGCGAAGCCATTGGGGCAGTGGGCCTGTTCCCAACAGAGGCTGACGATCGATCACGACTTTGACATCCACGTAGATCCAACGCACGAAGGCCCATTGGGTATTTGGTCGATTGATGTTGTCGGGATTCAATCGAGCTGTCTCTTTGCTATTGATCCACTCCTCTGCATTGCCTAGGACATTCAACCATGGAGAGCCGGGGACAGTCTTGGAGAATAGCATCACACGCCCGTCGTTGACATTGCGAATGCGATAGGTGTAGCTGTAGCGCAGGTAGAAGCTGGTGGTTACCTTTGCAACTAACTTTTCCATGATCCTAGGGGTCAAATCTCCTGCCACACCTTGGAAGAAGCGCCACTGAATAGTACGGCGGCCTATCTCCACTCCCTCGAGCATTCCATCTCTCTCATCGAGAATAGCACCTGCCTCTCGAGCTAGACTCCGTGGAAGTGGCTCACTACGAGGCTCTTGCAGGAACCGTCGGAAGGCTCGGCGTTTGTGGGGCAAACGTCTTCGAGGATCCGCTATGGACCTCTCTTCGTCAGCTTTTGCCCTTAGACTTGCCACAACCTCCTCGTCCAACTGTTTGGTTTCCCGCGCGCGTTGAGCTCTTTTGTGGGGATTTTCAGGATCGCCTCGAAGAGCTGGAAACCTACCTGTTCGATCGGCTCGTTCGATTCTATTCTCCCATTCGAGAGCGCGAGCCTCAGCTATTGTCTGAGCGAGCTTGGCTTTGTCGAACCCCGAAGTACCTCGCAACCCAAATTGCTTTGCTTGCGCACGCAGTTCTCCTAGGGTGACCATCTTCTACCTTGCGTGTCAATGTCGCGGGGCGAAGAACGCACAAATCGGTATCGATATATCATATGCTAACATTATCTCTAAATAGGTTCACACTCTTGGACTTCTTTAGGTGCAAGGATGTCGCGAGACAATTTGGATGTTGCGAGAGATCGAATGGCAGTAAAAAAAAAAAAAAAAAAAAATGAAGAGAGACGAAATGACAGTTTCTATTCATTCTTTTTTTTTTTCTTTTTCGTCTTCGTTTCTCGTTCATGGTCTACGAAATCGAATGGATAAATAGGTCAAAGAATGGTATCGTCGTATGACAGCATTTCAATCCTTATGATCTTATGATCCCAGTAGTAAAGATGGAGTTAAAACTGATACCACTTTTTTGTTGTGCAAGAAAAGAATGTAGTGGAGGGCTGAGGGCTGAACGAAGGCCTCCACTACATTCTTTTGTTGTGCAACAAAAAAGTGGTATCATTTTAACTCCATCTTTACTACTTCTGAGTATCTTCATGAGGAAGATATTGTGGATACCCACGATAATAACTTGTTTTTTCATTGATTTAACTACATGTATTGTTTACCTGCGACAACTTGTCCAGTGTACTTAGTTTGTTTTCTTCATCAATGACAGCTTCCATTACTTCGCTGGCATTTTGTGGATCATCAAATACCAGTTTTACTCCAGTGTCCTGTGACAGCTCTAATCTCTCAAATCTTGTCAGCGAAGATGCACCATGTTTCTTGATCCATCGCTGATAACTATTATTGGATTTTGAGCTGTCCAAGTGTAAACACTGCATGGCCTAACACAAATTGATAACGAGAGTACGTTAGTAACATTTGGTGTTCTTCATGCTCAGAGATCAAGAGCACTAGTAATCAATCAAACATAAATCAAAAATCAATTTCGTTTTCCCCTCACATTTTCCCCAGTAATGAGCATACTACTTTTATACTATCTCAGTATAAATGAAGTTTACTGAGATAAATAGACTATAAAGACTGAAAAACATGTATGTACATGTTTATGCAAAACTGAGGTCATCTATCTAATGTATCCTCCCGATACGCTAGAGACTGTGATCAGATTACTGGACTCAATATTGGGGGCATCACTATCCCTCCCAAGCCAGCAGCACGGGAGCTTGGTGTAGCTATTGATAATCATCTAAAGCTTAATAAACACATAAATAACATCTGTAAGTCGGCCTCCTTTGCCATTAAGAACATTAATTGGTAAGATCAGAAAACATCTGATGCCAGGCTAATATAACTGCAAGTCTCAGACTTGTCCATGCTTTCGAAACTGCAGCGTATTCAGAACATGGCAACCAGATCACTAGATCTAAAAAAATCTGAGCCCATAACTCCTATACTCCGTAAACTCTACTGGCTACCTGTTAGAGCCTGGATTACTTTTAAGTTGCTTTTAATTACTTTATATAAGGCCTTACATGGTCAGGCTCCCGTTTATATTGCTGAACTATTAAATAAATACAAGTCTTCACGTAATTTATATAATTAAGATTGTTAGACCATAATCTCCTGTCTGTTTCGAAATCTCAAACCAAAACATATGGCAATACTTAATGTTTCCGTTGCCGCTGTTAAATTATGGAACTCGCTGCCAGACCATATGAGACGCATTGATTCTTTAAGTAATTTAAAATCAGCTATAAGGACCTATCTTTTTAATTCTTATTAGTTTTTGATATGTAATTAATGTTGTAAATAGTTTCTACGATAATTTGTTTCATTTTATTAGAATTAATCTGTAAGAGCATTGAGACTTCGTATGATGCTCCAAATACATTATTATATTTACAATATTTACATTATTATTATTACAATGTATACTAATAATCCCGTTAATAATCCTCTTCATTGAGGGGTAACCATTTAGAGAGGGAAGGAGGTACACTGTAGGTAGGTAAGGAGGTAGGTAACCAGAGAGTGAGGGAGGTAGATATAATGTACATTTGTTTGTACATTTTAGGTAGGTAAGGTGGTAGGTAGGTACAGGTAACCAGAGAGGGAACCTCCTTACCTACATGTACCTACAATGACCCTCCCTGGTAGGTACAAGTAACCACAGAGGGTCTGAGGGAGGGAGATACATTGTAGGTAAGTAAGGAGGTAGGTAAGTACAGGTAACCAGAGAGGGAGGGAGGGAGATACATTGTAGGTAGGTAAGGAGGTAGGTATATATAAGTACAGGTAACCAGAGAGGGAGGAAAGGAGATACATTGTAGGTAGGTAAGGTCTGTAGGTAAGTACAGGTAACCAGAGAGGGAGGGAGGGAGGGAGATACATTGTAGGTAAGTAAGGAGGTAGGTAGGTACATGCAACCAGAGAGGGAGGGTGGTGCATTGTAGGTGCAGGTGCAGGTGCAATATAATTATATATATATTGTACATATGAAAAATAAAAGATGTAAGAGCTAGTAACCAAGAAAAAGGAGAAACTATTCATACTCCTTTTCAATTTTGTTGCAATTGGCTTGAGGCTAGCTTTTATGCCTTAATATTTTTTAATACATGCCCACACTTGTCAACATTGCACGATATAATTACAATGTGGGACACTGGACATGGCATGCAGGACATGGGACATGGCATGTGGGACACTGGGCATGCGGGACATGGCATGTGGGACACTGGGCATGCGGGACATGGCATTGTGGGACACCGGGCATGGCATGTGGGACACTGGGCATGGCATGCGGGACATGGCATGTGGGACACTGGACATGGCATGCGGGACACTGGGCATGGCATGTGGGACATGGGACATGGCATGTGGGACATGGGACAATGGGATGTGGGACACCGGGCATGGCATGTGGGACACTGGACATGGCATGTGGGACACTGAACATGGCATGCAGGACATGGGACATGGCATGCAGGACATGGGACATGGCATGTAAGACACTGGGCATGGCATGTGGGACACTGGACATGGCATGCAGGACATGGGACAAATTGGCATGTGGGACATGGGACAAATTGGCATGTGGGACATGGGACATGGCATGTGGGACATGGGACAATATGGCATGTGGGACACTGGACATGGCATGCGGGACACTGGGCATGGCATGCGGGACACTGGGCATGGCATGCGGGACACTGGGCATGGCATGTGGGACACTGGGCATGTGATAAGGGACACTGGACATGGCATGCGGGACACTGGGCATGGCATGCGGGACACTGGGCATGGCATGCGGGACACTGGGCATGGCATGCGGGACACTGGACATGGCATGTGGGACACTGGACATGGCATGTGGGACACTGGGCATGTGATAAGGGACACTGGACATGGCATGCGGGACACTGGGCATGGCATGTGGGACACTGGGCATGTGATAAGGGACACTGGACATGGCATGCGGGACACTGGGCATGGCATGCGGGACACTGGGCATGGCATGCGGGACACTGGGCATGGCATGCGGGACACTGGACATGGCATGTGGGACACTGGACATGGCATGTGGGACACTGGGCATGTGATAAGGGACACTGGACATGGCATGCGGGACACTGGGCATGGCATGCGGGACACTGGGCATGGCATGCGGGACACTGGGCATGGCATGCGGGACACTGGACATGGCATGTGGGACACTGGACATGGAATGCGGGACACTGAACATGGCATGTGGTACACTGGACCATGAAAAGGGAAATGCAGGACAGAAACAAAAAACGTAATACAAAAGAAGTTGATAATAAGTAAAATTGTGGGACGAAAATGAACATCCGGAACATTTTCAGTTAGCAATGCAGGATGCAGAACAAATTACTAAAGTTTGGGAAGGTCCCACAGAATCTAGGACAGTTAGCAAGTAAATTGACATGACATACATGTACCACTACTGTACACAAAAACCAACTCTCACCTTGCAATCTGAGTGTCCACAAACAATCACATGGTCAACCTTCCCCACTTCAATTGCCATTTCAAGGCCAGCAATACTGCCAGAAGTACTGACTTGCTGTCCAAACAACTTGGCATGGGGCAATAAGTTACCAGCAGTTCTCACCACGAACATGTCACCAGGACTGGCATCCAGATAAAGACTGGGCATCATACGACAGTCGATACACGTGACTAGTGCAAACTTTGGCTGCAAAGCAAAGCAAATACATGTGGTTAAATAAATAGGAAGCAGCCTGCTTTTTATGACATACATGTACGTGTGCATGTAGTCATAAATAAAACAAAGTATATCACTGGAATAATGAGTATACAGTATAGCTGTGTAATATATACTAACATGTAGGTAAATAAAAAAGGTCTATATTTCGAATACATATATATAATTATGTGTGCTAATTGATGACATCAGAGAAGGCATTTAATTACTATCATTTCTTTCTCCTTGTGAATGAACCTTTAACATTTTCTGATCAAGACAAAATATTTGGTAAAATCATAAACCCCAAATGTAACATGGATGTGTTTTATTTGAAGGGCTGTGTGCCACAAGGGACCAAGTGCCCTTTCCAGGACGTCTTTCCCCCCCCCCGAAATTTCGATTAAGAATAACAAAAGTGAGTACACATGCAGTAGCTTAAAGAAGGGGCTAGGGAGAATATAAAGTAGCTTGGTTACAAACCCAGTATTCTCATTACCAGAATTTTGTAGCTTGTGGTCCAAGGTCACCCACAAAGACAAAAAGTGTGGGATATTATTTTCAGAGGCACAATCATGGGTCATTATAAGATTTTCATTAGAAATCAAATATATTATTATTTGATTTCACAACTTACATGTATAGCTTTACGTACCATTAATTGTTTTTCTTTAATTTAATTAGAACTAATTTTAACAGCTAGTTTTTCTGCTACAATGTAAATACACCATTATACGTCATTATAAGTATATTTTAGTATTAAGCCATTTTGGAAAAGTGAGAATCACACTATGGCACTGTCTAGTGAGAACACTGCATGCAAATGGTAAACTTACCGAGATTCTGTCCGCCACTTGTCGTAAGGTTGGTAAGAGTGATGGTCGAATTACTTTCCGGAATTGTAACACACCTTGCAGTAATGTCCGCATCTTAACATGAAGTCAACTGCAATGACATTTAGTGCAGCTGAGTGGCTGTACTATAATTGTCATCCTGGATTTAAAAAAAAATCATGTTAATACAGTTGAACCTGTATTAAGCAGCCCAGTCTGTATTTAGGCGATCACTCTTTATTAAGCAGTCAAGGTGACCCATATAATTTCTCCCAACAGCCAATGACTGTAAACTTTATATACCTCTCTTATATAAGTGTAGTCACCCTACGTACAGTCACAATAGGTACATGCATATATCTTTTATTGTGTTAACCTGACTGTATTAAATGGTCCCTCGCTGTAAAACTGTACTGATCAGCATGATCACAAAATGTGAATTTGCATTTAATTAAACATTCAGATGTAATAACTCAACAGTGAGATCACTGGGGCCTTAACTATCCCTAGAGCCTACAAATGCTATTACAGTGTACATGTATTCTTCTATGCATTTTAGCAAACCCAATAACAAGCGGTTGCCCTGTATTAAATGGTCACCAAGCCAATCACCACAGGTAATTTATATTTAATACATTAGTTCCATTGACTGTAGCTAATTGCAATTGGTGTTGGTTGGTAGGGGCAAACTGATTAAGATGCCCATTAGCTACTTTTGTCATACAATGTACATGTACAATATACAGTCACGTACATGTACCAACCAACTTAAAATGGCCAATATGCTTTAGTGATCTAAATTTATCCTCTTAGGAATATGATTGCATCTCACCAGTTTCAGATAATTAATAGAAAAGTTACTTATTTAATAAGTAATAATTTGCCTAAAAACAATAGCAAAAGACATTAGGCTGCAGCAGTGAGCACTAATTCCCATACACATACAGTTTTGCTCGAATATATTTGCAAATTATTATAATTGCATGTATGACATGCATGTCCACAAATCAAAGTTTCAAGCAGAAAATAAAGGAAACTGTATGCATTTTATTTTGGACATTTTTACTGTGAAAACGTAAACTTAAGATTCTTTTAATCACAAATTTGAGAACCTTCACGATCTCTACAAACAATTTTTTTTTTCAAAATGAAACCATTCAATGTTTATTAGTTTGATCAAATATAAATTAAAACTATTATACATGTATGTATATTGCATTTATGAGTATCAACCAATTTATTAAGGTTACCAGATACCTTTTTTTCACAGTCAGAAATGTAGTTTTAGTAGTAGTGTCTCATATACCATTGAACTCCATTAAAAAAACTATTGATGGAGAAATACCAAAAGGAAGTTTTTAACCAGAAGTAAAGGGTTCTGTTTGATTGACAGCAGATCAATAAACACATAACAAGTGCTCACTCGCCCGTAACAACGGTGTGGGGAAAGCTAGCGCATATTAAATTCATGTCTACGTTTATTGAGAAAAGTTTTCCACACACAATTCCATAATTCAATCGGTTGTTGGCCTTATGTCTTCCAAAAAGCAAGCAGGATGCCTTTAGCTTGGAAAACAAAGAAAAAAGCAAAGCAAAACATTAGGCCAAACAATGCACATAATGACTACAAAGCCAAATAGGAGTCCTCGCAAAATCTGGAACAAGGGTTCGTATTTTCATTTTCAGACAGAGTGCCGAGTGGTCCACATCTGAACATAATAAAAGAAGAATTGATAGGAGCCAGCCGAGAGAATATTATTTTGTTTCCAAGAAACCCAGGCCAAGAAAGCTTAGATGGAAACCTAAAGCCTGACAGTGACTCTGAATCACTTGAAATGATCTCGCTTAATTGCCGTGCTGTTTCAGACGCCTGCAAATCACTGTCTCCTCTACTACCTATGCTGGCATTCAAGGCGTCTCTAGATGTTCACCTTGGCTTTGTCCCTCAAGGTCTTTTTGTCTTTCCCATTTTTCAAGTCACACAAGAAAACTAGAACTGGCTATATTAAACATTTTCTCGATGTGGCGCGTAGCTTTGATCAGAAATCAACATTGGCAGGAAATATTGACAGATAGTTGAACTGTGATGAGAAATGATTGGCCAAAGGCTCACTAATTGTTGGAGAGGCGGGGCTTCAGATTCATGCACGACAGATGGCTAGATTTTTTGAAGTGCTATTTTCTATGCTTTTGATTTTCAACCAAAATAGTTATAAAAAAGCTTCCACTCGAGAGAAATTTATTCAATTTGTGTGAAATTTTTACAAAATGTCAATTGATATCGCAGCTCCAAAAGTGTATTCATTTGGGGAATTAGGAAATTCTAAAAAGAAAGCTAATTGATGGCCTTTCTCGCATATCTACTCAGACTATGTTTTCGCCTTTTCACGAAGAGCATGATAACTTTTGAACTAAATCGAATTTTGAAATTCCCCGACACCCTTTTGTAATATTTACGATTCCTCTGAAATGCGACAAAGCAAACAGATTTTAAAACTTTAAAATATTTTCAGAGTCGGAGCTTCTGAAAGCAATCTCACTAGATCAGAGAAACAGGATTGTGGAAAATTCGAGATTTTCAAAGAACTCAAAACTTTTTATGTATTCTTGTAGCCAATTTTATAAGCTTTAAAATGATATATGGATGATCTATCTCTGATGTTTCCTCGATGCGCTACATAATTTAGACTGGAAACGCACCCTGAAGGTTTCCAGTAACCTAATAACTCTTAAGTAACAGTCCACACAAGAGGTTAGCACAATTCTATTGTTGAAATGCAATTTGCTTTCCCCACTTTAGTATTTTCTGTTTTTCATACTCACAACTCATCAACCCTGCATCAACCTGCATCAACCAAGCCGGCATGATCTCAAATAATTTCTCAAGGCAAGCGATGGCTTTGTTTTTGTGACCCACGAACTCTTACTTCGCCGTGACAGTTTTATTTGTATAAATTAAATTGTTAATCCGCTCATCAACAACTCATCAACCCTCTAAAATAAAATCCACTAAAACTGCATTTTAAAAGTTCATTTCTTTTGTGTGAAAACATTTCGTCCAATCAGAAGAGTCAAAAACAATAACCAAGAAAACGTTCAATTTTAAAATGTTCCCCACATTGAAAGTTTGTCATATTAAACGTGTTGAGTGTTTTTCATAGATGCAATTCAAATCTGTTTACGAAATGAGAAAAAAATAATATTCTTCTTCTAAGTCAATGAGGTGGAAGATTGAAACAATACCACAATTAGCACCATTTTACATTTTACATATGCCTACCTCTTGCGTGGACCAATATTACTTAAATGACAAGAACCAAGAATACAAATTAACACCTGCTATCGTTCTATTATAGCCGGAGCAATACTTAATGATAATTACATATAAACTTAAATTACTTACATATGTGACTGCCTACACGTGAGAAGCAATTTTGTGTTAAAACGAAGTTGGCTGCCTGTGGTACGATCTTGTGGTTGTTTTCTTCTCGATGTACAGGCTTCCTCGATCTACCTTATAATCAAATAAAAATACCAAAAATATGCTAGAACATACACTTTGACAAAAGAGTATAATCAAAGTATAGTCTTTACGGAATGTCAATAGACAATAGCTGAAATGTGGCTCACTATTAATCTCTCTCGGACTCGGTGGTATATATTTGTATATGATACTGAACCTGGAACTGGAAGTACAAACGGTCCAGTCATTGTCAATATACACAAATGGCTTACAAGCACATTCATTGGGAGATCCTAACTGAAGTTATATGCTAACCAGTTTAAAAGTGTTTGTAAGGGTATTTGTACAGTTTGTAAATACGAACATCAACAAAAAACTTACGGAAGGTCCGGAAGTGCATTAACAAAACACCGACTCGACTACCCTATCGACTACCCAAATGGACTAAAATGGACCAAAAAATACTATTCTGGGCAATTTGCTGCTGTATCATACCTTCTTTGTGCTGTAGCTCGTATGATATTCATGATTTGCCATCGTTCCGACCAGCTACAGGTGACCGAGTACAGGTAGCCATCTTGAATAATCCCTTTTTTATTTCGGGTTACCTTTGGTCGTTACCTGAGAAGAGCTGGGTAAGCGCTGGGACTTGGGTGGGGGATGGTGGGGGAGTTACTTTGCTCAGAATGGTAGTTTTTTGGGGAATCCATTTGGGTAGTCAATAAGATAGTGTTATTTCATACTCCAAAAACTAACGTTTTAAAATATATTAATTAAAAGATTTAAAAAATCAGAATTATAGGAAAAGTTAAAAGTATTGATCCATATCAGTCCATGGGCCCAGACCACAAAAATAGGTCGTTTGGTACCACTCGGGGGGACAAATGCTATCATATATTTTTGAAATCCTTGTACCTTCTAGTTTATTCTGGTTGGTGATAGCAATGTGGAAAGAGTAGCTTTAGTGCTGAAATGACGTGATATTGTGACGTCGTCAATGTGAACGCGGAGTTCATGAAGGGGTCATGAATTATATGTTTATTGCAGCTTAAAGTGGTGATGAGTCGCGAAAAGAAGTTTAAACAGGATCACAAAAGGTTGCCAGAATGAAAAAGAGCTGCTGACGCATATTATATACATGGTTACCATATACATGGTTACCATGGCAACAGTTTATTTGTTTCAAATCGAGGAATAAATGCTACGAACTAGCGATTTTTCCCTTAGTATCTACTTTCCCCTTATTATCTCATGTTTGATTTTTACGGCCCCGTCAAAAGAGTATGAAAAAGCGTGGATATACTATCTACCTTAATTGCAATCTACATCTTCGTCCTCATCATCAGAAAAGTCGTAATCATCAGCAGGGATCTCCTCCTCTGGTCGGTTATTGCAGTCTTGGAGTCGGCACATGTCAGTACATTTCAGACCACTGGCGAGACAAGTACAGCTTGTTAGCTTGCAGGCCCTCGCACATAAACAAAAGAGGAACTCCAGGACAGCTGGTGGGTCTGGTTCACCACTCATCCAGTCTATCTTCAGCTTGCCATCCTCTTGGACCCATCCGCATCCTACGGGTGAAGGAACTTGTGAGCAGCGTTGTAGATATCTTCTCCGGATAGCTGCCTGGTAGTTCGCCCGTGCAGAGTGCTTCCACAGACAATCTGCACAGGGAGGTAGTTAATTTGAGTCAAGTTTCCCTTTCTTTGCGCAGAATAACCGATAGCGAAGTTCGTTGACATCGCTGGTTCCTGGGGTGGAGCTGTACATCGTGCATGTGAATTGTTGTAGCCTTGTAAACAGATCATCTGTAGCTCCCACTGCATTCCAATCTGTCGGAATAGGTCTTGGAACGACTTGTTTCGTTTGATAATCTGTAATGCAGCTAACTTGCCCTTTGCAGCAAAGGCACTGATGCTATCACAGCCAGTGAAGGCATGCAGACCAGGGAGAGATCGGCATAGTTCTGACCCAAACATCTGAACCACACTTGAGACATCCATGTATCTTGTTCGAGCCTGTTTGCCGCATTTCACATACAATGAGCAAGGAATGAAACTCTTTATAGCCAAGCATAGAACAAAGACATCTGTATCCTCTGATGGTATTATAACTGCCTGGTATCCTGATTTTGCCGCATGTGCTGCGTGGAGTAGTACTCTTGTATCGGCCTCCTCCTGTGTTGACCTGAGGTCTTCCCTTGCTTCTGCACTTCCTGACGAGACTTGCAATTGATAGCACTGATCCTCAGTTGTCACAAAGAGTGTCTTCTCAGCCAGTTTCACTCTACATCTTTCCTTTTGCCATTCTTCAGCGATGAATTTAATTAGCTGTACATATTCTTTGGATTGGATAGGAATTTCCGCCATTGGTGAAGCTTGTGGTCTGGTTTGATATTCTTGAACTCATTGCCTTTCTCAGAACCTCTCTTCTCTCGCTCGGCATTTTTGATCGATTCCTCTTTATAAACGTCAAAAACCACATCGATCCGCTGGCTGTCTGCTCCTTCGTTTAGGGTCATAGACAAAAGACAATCTGCTACCTCAGCAAATGTCTTCTGGTCACCTCTTATCTTCTGAACCATTGCCATCCCGTCGATCACTCGTGCGCAAGGCTGCGGTATCACTTCTGCTGCCGTGATGTTCTTCTGGAGCTCCTTTAATTTTGCAAGCGACGACTTGTTGGTTTTCCTTAAAGATCCGTCAGCGGAAGCCAAGGCCCAAGGAAGGGGTCCGAGTGGATGGCAAAGTACTTCGCTCATCTTCAGCTTTCTGTTCTCGGCGATAATAATCATTTGAGCAAACAATGCTCGATCGACCCTGAGGATCACTTCCTTGGCAGTTCCTCTTTGGATCTTCATATTCTTGGAGAGATCACCAAACGTTTTCAGCTTTAGTTTTGTCATTTTGTCATGGAACTTCACTTTCTGTGGGTCGGACTCAAGTGTCTCCTCGCTGAAAGTCTTGTAAGCCTTCTCTCCCATAGCTTTCTCCTGTATCAAGTCTCGTTCTATCTCTGGAGTGGCGAGCTTACCAGTTGACAGACAAACGAGATCTTGTTGATCGCTCTTAAATGTATTGATCCAGTTGCCTTCCAGCATCGACAGCAACGATTTCACGTCTGCTTCGTCTCTCGCAATTCGACTTGGTTGTAGATCAGTGTGTTGGGTGCTGGACGTGCTCAGATGTAGGCATGTTCTTGAACTACCGCATGAATATGCTTCGATATTCAGCTATGAGGTAGTATTTACCCCGGGGGGTGACTCCCATATAAAAGGGGTAGGGATGCTCGTCGGACATTTTCGATTTGACCCCTAAGAGGAACTAAAATGGGCGTCGCTCAAGCTTATTTTGACCCCTAAAAGATAATAAAAATGTTCAATTGACACCCGACCCCTAAAAGGTACCGCTTTACATAGAAATGTATGTGTTTGATGGTGGATACCCTAAGCGGTACCAAACTCCTGATTTTGACTCCTAAAAGGTACGACGAGCATCCATGTACCCCTCACATAAGGGAGTCCCCCCCCCGGTATTTACTCACCGCTCTTGGCTTCAGGCTGAATCCCTTGGTACCTCCGGGCGTCTGAGTGTCTTTCTTTACAGTCTCCTCACAGGTTTGGTCGACTGGTATTCTACCAAATGGGTTCTCGTCTCCAATCTGGACAGAAAATCCACCAGATCTGAAATACGCTAAAACGTCTGGGTGATCTGGGTGATCAAGATGTGACATTTCCGACAGGTAAGCAGATAAATATCTGACGTAAATGACGAATTTTCTAGCACGAGGCCCACAGCGATCGCCGGCATTATAAGGAGGAACTTTAGTGATTGTTGAAGGGTCAATGCTTCTCTTTCTTGTTCTGGCTACCTCAAGTGTCGGCTCTGGAGGAAGTTGGGGACCAAAGTATCTAGCCCGTACAGCGATTCCAATTACTCTTTGCGACGTTCCTGCTCCAGAGAGTCTCTTCTAATCTGTCAATATTGTCCCACGCAAGCGTCGTACTTATATACGGTTGGATATTCTCGGGTAGGGGAATATCGTTTTCGGGCGTCAAGGCCATTTTTTGAAGACAAAGCGCTGTGTTCATTTCTTCGATTTGTGAATAGGCACCGGTTTAACATCTGGATAAGTACGACGTTGTTTGTCAGCGATTTAACTGCGTATGACAACAGTATTTGCTTGGGGGGGGGGGGGGGGGGTCCGTACCCCACTTACGCCATATATAATGTCCTGTCCGAAAGAGTTTACTAGGCGCTGCACTCTTTGAGGATATTCCTTTGGACTGTCGGGATTTCCAGTCAAAACAGTAAAGAAAGGCCTTGAGTTCCTCTGGGATATTTACCGCGCTGTCACATAGTTCTGAAGGTTGGGGAGGCCATGACATTTGTGTATCATTTGCACGAACTGTATCTCGAATGTATACATACATGTACCAGCTTGTTGGATTTCTTTGATCCTAGATGGCGCATTACGGTTCTGCTCTTGTTGCAAGAGACAGGCCATGTTTCTAGCCAGTTGGAGTCTCGAGAGGTTATTGGGAATAATAAAAATCTTATTGTTCTCCAGTAGATCCTCACACTGCAGCAGACTGCCAAATTCGACTTATAACTTCCTTCGCATGTGTTTCTTGGACGATTAATTAATAATTTCCACAATTCCCATTGAACGCATGAAGGACAACAGTAATTCTCTCAGGTCCACCATCTTGATTAATCTCGGCTTCTCTAGCAAGTCGAATCTTATGTACTCAAACAGTTTCTCGTAAGCTTGGGACTCTATGTACATATAGTTGTCATCGGCACTACCACCTGTGTCGAAATTACTCACTTTTTCGGGGCGTGTGTAATCACGATAGCATGATTTGTGGTAACATGCTTCTGCTGCTACTAATTCGCGCGATACAAGGGCAATAATCCTACCGTCACACTTAGCAACAGCGGTCTTTCTGATAGAGTCATCTGCGCGCAAGTCAGTGCATTGAATTAATGGCTCTCGACTTTTGGAGGCTTTCACATAGTTGCTTTTCTTTTCGCAGAAAATACATATCTGATCGTAAATTCTACTCGTGCTAGGAGCCTGTCGATTAGACGATTTTTGCTCTTGGGCCTCCACCATAGTATCATTATGCCCTTCATCACAATGAGTTTTAGATTTTTTTTCTAATTCCCGCTTCATTGTAAAAACACTGCGGCATTTTCTGTGATACATCACTGGGGAAATTCTCCCTCGTCAACATTCTTTGCAACATCAAGTACTGGCTTATAATTTCGAATGGTTGCAGCCTTCAGCAATGATCTCCAAGAGTCAATGTCTTGAGGGGAAGTTAAATACTCACTATTATCATCAGTGCAGTGAATAATACACTTGACATCTAAACGGGGACGCTTTTTTCTATCACTGGAATCTACCATTCCGCCACGCTTTTTCTGATCTGTTGTATCAAACACAGAAAAAAATGCAGCGTATTCAGTCTTATCTCAATATTTTAGCACACCTCGAATTTCTGTAAGTTTACCAATAATTGGCTAAAAAGTAATAAGTTTACATAAAACTCATACTTTTAGGTTCTTTCATAGGTACTTTAGACTTTGATAGTTCTAATTCGCTTAACTTTTACGTTATACGGCTCTTAAATTGGAACAATTTCAGCAGAACTCAAACAAGGCGGCCGCCATCTTGGAATTACCAATGATGCTTTTCGAACTTCCAAGCAATTGTTTCTCTTTTGTTTTATGTGACTGATTTACAGTTTTGACCTAGCAATCGATGTAAATCAATAATAACATTGTTTTCAATCTTATATGTCGACAAAACAGCTGTAGGGAGTAATAACGCATTTTTAATTATTGATATTATTATTAGCCTCGTTTTCATGCTAAAGCAGCATTTTGCGAAAATTGAAGTTAAAAAACTACATCAAAGCTACTCTTTTACGATTGCTATCAGGTGAATTTCGAAACACCTCCAGATAACCTTTAACCTGATACCACTCACTATTTGTCCTCCTTAGTGGTACCGAGAACCTGCTCTGGCCCGTGGACTGGCTATATAGGCATGCAGCGCAACGAAAATCAATTAAAGCGTTCACTGTTTGTTAAAGATGCTGAATTAATTTCGAACATGAAGTGATGAACTAGACCGAGAAGTTGTCTGGAAAAAGTGTAACCTGAATATCTAATATTAGGGGGGGGCGGGCGGGAGGAGAGGTAGAATGGGGAGAGGAGAAAAAGAAAGGAAGGCTATTCAAGGACTTCTATCAAACGTCCAGACTCAAAACCGGATGTGAAAATGCCAGCTCCGCGCGAGCTCACTTTGCACAGTACACTAGCGAACAACGATTAGGCCTGATACTCAGGTTAGAAAAAGTGTTGCAGTTTTGGCCATGATATTCTGGGATTGAGGAATCTCATCTGGCTTGGAATTAGTGCTCTCGAATCAACTTCGATAGCAGGTTTGTGCTCACCCACGCTAATTCCTTTTCGCGTTGTTTCAGATAGTTATTTCTGCTTCAGGCATCATATTTGACTCATTGATTGACGGAGAATGCCGGATTAGAGCTTATCGTATCTAGAGTCCTTTGTTGAGAAGAGTGCCGTTTAGCGTATCTTTCGATGTGAAAGAGCTGCTTGCTCGTGTATTTCTTTTCAGTGATATATTCTTCTCAGCAGCCCACTCTGAATGAAAAAGCGATTTCATCAGTAGACTTAATCTAACCGAAACGGCTATTTATTATTTGCACTGATTCAAAGTGACACATCCGGATCCAGTTTCTGAGCGGAGCCGGGGTGGCGCAGTGGTTCAGCGCTTCGCCCCTTACCTCCGATCTGTGGCCCAGGTTCGATCCCCGGACGTGGCGCCGTATGCGAGTTCAGTTAGTTCGTATCTCGCCCTTGCTCCGAGGGTTTTTCTCCGGCCGTTCTCCGGTTTTCCTCCCCTCACAAAAACCAGTTGCACGCTAAATTCCAATTCGATTTGTGAATTTTAATAGCCGAGTCCTGGCTTTGATCAGCCTTCATAGTATGGTTGTTTCAGGTCCTGTTATAGAAATTCAGTGTCAGATCTTTTTGTCACCGGCATCAGTTTGAGTAAACAACAACTGACCTTCCCGCTCTGACTTCGTATACTTGATAACACATATAGTTTATTATAATTGTTGTTGTAAAGGGCCCTATCAGAACTAAATATTTAAACTTAAGCTCCGTCCAACAGCTTCTCCAGTTCATTGCCAGTCAATCTTGTGAAAATCGCTGTCCAGTTTACTAGCTTTTTTCCCCCGTAGGTTTTTCTGAACAACCTTTACTGATCTAGAAACCTAGTGAGATTTGTCGTTAAGTTATTTTCGAGAGTTATGAGAGCAGGAAAAGCTAAAAATATGACGTCATTGCTATGTATACATCAGCTTCATATAAACACGGTTTTCAACCAATCCGAGCGCTCATTTCTATGGGTTATTTTATCCTTGATTTTCCAACCATAATTGCTGTGGTTTTTTTTCGGTGTAAGTGATATGTAACAAGAGGCCCTGAGTGGCCTTAACTCGGGCCACCTACCTAATAGGTGAATACATGTAGTTCATGGAGTTCTAGCATATTTTTTGTCAACATGGTTTGTGCAAGGGGAGCTGGATAATTGATTCACTACTCATGCTTGTAATAATTTATATATAATGGAATGGACCTTTTACAGGAATGCCATCATGTGGTTGTACTACTACCACTATACTAATAATAATAATGGTTTATTAACAGTATATCCACGGAGTGGCTCTTCACCTGTTAAATCTAAATTACAATGTGTAATTACAATAATTACATTAAGTGATGTTACTACTAAAAACTACTTATAAAACTATTTTAATTACAGTAATTGCTACAGAAAATAGGAAATTTAATTTGCTAATAATTAATAACTTAATAAACTATATGGCAAACAAATCTTAATTCATATATTTAAGGCTCTGTACCAAACCCGAAATGATCCCGAACCCGAAATGATCCCCGAAACTGTCCAAGCCGCACCTGAAATGATTCCCGACCCGAAATGACCCCCAATCCGAAACGATCCCGCAATAAAACTGGGAATGAACTAAAGGATTATGGGCTTTTGGAAGAGCAAAATTTTCGCTAAACTTCTCAGTTGCTAAAAGAAAGAAATCTCGAAAGTAAGAATGTTTACTAGTGTTTTCTAATAGGACAAACCAACACTATAGCAGACAACGAAAAACCCTTGTCACTCAAACCACGTGACGTCATCACTCATATTTCGCTGGGGAGAAACAGCCAGAACAAGTCACAAAACGTCGAACCGTCCGGTCGAGTCAATATAGTGAAATTTGCTAATTTATAGTGTCATAGAAAGCCATCACTAAGCGGGTCATTAGTTAATGAATTGATCATGACAGAAGCTGTCAATAAAACCGTGCAAGGTCATTGGTGAGTACCCATCACATTTTGATTAAATGTTTTATTCATATGATGTCTTCAAAATTTATATATAACAAGAACAGGAACAAGTAAAACGAAAGAAAACTCTACTAAGTCAGCCCTAGAATCTACATATGGCCGCCTCATCACGTCCAAGCAATAAGCATGACACGTGCTGCGACCAATGCCAAGGAATTCGAAGCCCCTATCACATAATATCCGGTTGGATAGCAAAGTGTCAATGATGAATGGGCAACGCATGCTCATTGGCCAGAAGAAAAAGGTTATATGCATTTTTATTGGCGTAACTAAAACTTGAGTAACAACCAACCGAACAAAAGTCTGTCAACAACTGACATTTCTCTCAAACTGCCTATAGACTGAGCGCAAAAAAACTTTGTATAAACTTTTGTCTCTATTTTGCGATTTGTAACTTTACATGACCACTGGGAAGATAATTCAGGTCTGATCATCAAATGTGCTTACGTGATAACAATTCCATCGACAGGAACGTGATTTTCTTAATAATGATTATCGCTTTGTACAATTCCAGGCGGACCCGTCGATCGATTTGCAATTCGACAAAAGAAAAGTAAAGAAGGCGAGCGAGATACAGGCGATTTTCGCTACGGTCACGTGATCGATGACGTCACGTGGTTTGATACACTAGTAAACTTCTTACTTTTGAGCTTTATTTCTTTTAGCAAGAAGTTTAGCGAAAATTTTGCTCTTCCGAAAGTCCAAAATCCTTTAGTCCATTCTCAATTTTATTGCGGGATCGTTTCGGGTACTGATTGGGGGTCATTTCGGGTTCGGGGATCATTTCGGGTTCGGGATCATTTCGGGTTTGGTACAGCTCTTGTACAAGATCAGCAGTAGTGTTATTAGCAAAACCTGTTTGTACATGCTATTTTCCACCTCCAATAGATGGTTTGCACTCAATCCCCAGAGATTCAAATGACAAATGGCATGACGACCACGTTGGTGTACAGAACAAAAGAAGCTAACGAAGAATCTATTGTTAACTGTACACCAACATAGCGGCTATGACGTCACGTGCACAGGGTCCATCGATTGTTGATCTTTCTCAAATAGCATTTTTAAAGATAGTTTGCCATCCAGCATCCATGGCAACGTCTTTTCGATGGAGATCACAAGCTCAATTCATTTGTTAACAAAGTATTACACCAGCACATGACTGTTTCCTTAGGCCCTGTTAGGGTTTTAGGAATATGGATTATTAGGGTTTTCAGAGAAGGGATTCAGGTTATTGGCAACTAAATAAAATTACAAATTATTTGGGTTGAATTTTACGATTACGGATTATTATCAAGTCGATGATATTTGCGTTTACAAAATAAGGATACAGATTATTTCCAAAATTTACCAAGAATTACAGATTCTTCAGGGCCTCTTTCCTGCAAAAGGCCTATTACAACTGCGCCCAGTAATCATAATAAATCAACTTCATATAACACTGTCTCTGAACTTTATAACTTGCTCAAAAATATTACAATATTAATTGACATGTTTTTTGTGTGTATTTTATATAACAATTCTTTTTACCAGAGTTTTCCAACCCATACTTTTCATGAAAATAGTAGCAGACCATTGACCGTATGATTTAATGTCTTTTGTTTTTTGTTTACGCACTTTGTTTAATGTATTTGTTTATATTTGTCATTCTAATTTAGTTAAATATCACTATAATGCAATCTCCACTACTTTTGTAAATAATAAAGACATACAATCTCCCTCGATGAGCTTTGCTCTTGGAGGGGTATAGAATGGTCAAATCCGAGACCCGCCGAGACCCTTGTTTCAAAATCCGAGCCCGAGACTTACTTCTCTAAGGGGTATAGAATGGTCAAATCCGAGACTCGCCGAGACCGTCTTGTTTCAAAATCCGAGCCCCAGACTTACTTCTCTAAGGGGTATAGAATGGTCAAATCCGAGACTCGCCGAGACCCCGAGAATCCGAGACTCTTTTTTGAAACACCGAAATTTCGAGACTTGATTGAAGTTTGCCGAGACTCACGAATTTTTGAGGGACCATAATCTATACCCCTTCTTGGAGAAGAAGAACTACAATGGCTCGCCGAAGCGGCTCGCTATTGTAAATCCCATACAATATGGGCGCTTTATATATAGTAAATAGACTTACTATTCATTATGCGTACATATTCAGACATTGATGTTGTAATATAGTTTCTGGAACGTTTTTAAAAATTCTTACACAAGTTCTCAATTTTAATGTAAACCAATGTAATTCAGTTTTTAGCTGCAATATTGGTAATAAACTATTATTATTATTATATATTATAAAAAAGCGTTATTATAGAGAAGTTATTATAAAAAAGCGACCATCATATTTTAAGCGTTTTAGTGACATACTTAACACAGGAAAGTCTGATAACGGAATAAGCAGTTATTTTTAAACGCGAGAGCTTCTCCTTTAATAACACGGGTACGGACCGTTTTCACATTAACCCTTTCCCTCCTGCACCGCCCGTAACCGCCCAATATGAAGCATGTACCTGGAAAAAAATATTGCATCAAATCTAGACATGCTGGAAGTACAATGTTTTGATATTATTTCAAGGGAGGCCGGATGACTTCAAAGCGAGAGCTATAACAGGGATCGCTTGACTCTCCCACTTTGGCGAAAAACGCCTTTGTTTTGGAGATCGTGTTTCGTTTCTTCGATTTTCACGAACTTTGAGGAGCTGAAAATCGGCTCAAAACATCCTTTCCATTCGCACTTGAAATCTAAAGCAAACACAAAATCAGCACTCAGTCATTACAGTACCTTCTTTAATCTTTCCAACCATCAGTTTTTTTTGCATAAAACACATCAAGCGACTGTGAAGCACGCTATTCTTAACGCTGCATTTCTCTTCGCCACGTTTTCCTGCACCCACCTCCAATTGCATGCTGGGTAATGGACAACAATTCAACAAGGGCTCCCTCTGGGACTCCTGTAGTTTTTTTTCTTATCATAACTCGAAAATATAGGTCTTCAATTATACTTTTGGCCAAAAATTTGATCACAATACATTAATGCAACATAAATATAAACCTCTAAATACGTAAAATTTACGTCCGCCATTACTCGGACTAGAATGGAGTGGATGACGTCATAGTAGCAAAAACATGGCTACTCTAGTCTAGTATGCAGAAGAAAAGGGTGTTTTTTACATAGAAACGTCTAGAGAGCTTGTACACAAAGTTTGAACCTTATAAAATGCCTTCTACTCGCTGTGACGCGAAGCTGTTGAGTAGATGACGTCACGAAAAGACCACCAAACAAAGGATCGCTCATTTCTAGTCTGAGTAATGGCGGCCAGTCTGAGCTCGAACGTTTGGCTAAAATAATCGAACTTTTCGTTCGAATTTTAGACTTAAGATTTTCCATGATTGTTATTTAGTAGTTTATCCTTCATAATCTGTATCGTAAAAAAAACGTCGTCATAGTCAGCAGTATTGAACTACCCCGGGCTAGCCAAACTTGAACTGAGGGGGAAGGGTTGAGTTAATTAGCACTCAGAATTTCACCAATTGGGCCCAAACACGTCCAGTTGGTTAATTTAGTAAATGGTGTCTTTTGTATACGGCTGATATAACCCTGTGTTTTTCAATGCAAGAAGTTTTCACCGTTTTCACAAAGTGGTGGGCTTTTATGTCAATGAGGTATACGTATGACGAACATCACAAGAGCATGCTTGCAAAATAGCATTGCGCAGTCAGTATTACGAAGTATGGCAGTTTAACATAGAAATTAGGTGTCCAGTTTTTGCATATATTATTATTCTATCAAACTCCGTGAGTGTGCTCTCAATATAGGAACGGAAGTCAGTGCAGCAGCTCGTGAACGTTATCGATATAAAAGCCTGTTTTAGGCGCAAAGCAGGAGGTGAACTGTGCTTTGTTTTTCAATTACTTTAATTTAGTTTAGCCCATTATTCCTGATACCTTTGAGATTAAAAATAAAAACGAACAAAGGACTTTAGGTAATACATTATAATTTGAGATTAAAATAAAATAGAAGGTTTAAGTCTCCGCCATCGTCAAAATGACCTCATCAGTGCAGTCATACGTATCCAAATGAAAAATGCCATCCAGTGATATATTGATGTACGTGCCAGCTTAAAAAAACCACTGCTGCATTGTCATAAGTTTTTATCGTTTTTAAGGGAACAAGGAATGCTTCTGTCATTTGCTACGCGGAATGGCACGAGCGGACATCAACAGGGAAAATAACCGTGAAAGCTGGATTTCACAAGCCTTTACTTGTGTTTGTCTGGCAGGAACGGTGCTTCTGACTTCAGCGATATATGGTGAGTTGATCGATGAAGCCTGGTTTCGGAATATGAAGTTCTGATTACTAAACCGGCAAACTCTAATGAAGATGCCGGTTGTTCTGTAGGCCGTGAGTGGAATTGAACGGGTAGGCTGAGTTCCTCGTCCGTCAGTTCGAGAAAACCGGTTTGTAAACCCCCATCATACGCCACCAAAGCAATGTCAGCTGGGAGACATAAAACTCTGAACTCTGAACACCGAATTTCTAACGGGAACTGAAACAACCATAGGAGCTGATCAAAGCCAGGACCCGACTAATCCACAGATCGAATTGGAATTTAGCATGTTGGTTTTTAAGGAGTGAGAAAAACCGGAGGACCCGGAGAAAAACCGGAGGACCCGGAGAAAAACCCTCGCAATGGCAAGATACCCCGGGGATCGAACCTGGACCACAGAGATGAGAGGCGAAGCGGCGCTTTATTTAGCCACTGCTCCACACCGGCTCCTCATAAGATCGAACGGACTAGCCTCCTTCGCATGTAACTCCTACTCTTCACTCTACTTTCCAGGAGAAACTAGCACGTGAAACTAGCCTAAAATCCGAGAAGAAATAAAGTTTATGATGATGGTGAAGATTATGTGCTTTCCTTGAGTTGAAACACAAAATTCGGTATTAGTAGAGGTTGTCTACGAAGGAGGATATAGCTTGAGGCTGCATATGTTAATCTTGCCGGAAAAATGAGTCCAAGTTAACTCGATGGACTAAACGCGAGATCAGGCGAGTCAACTTGCTCAAGGCTGAGTTTTTAATTTTCTTATAAGTCGATTTAAATATTCCTCGGCGACAATAGTATTGAGCTTCCTAAACTTATCGGTTTGCAAATCATTTCATTGAGCTTTTGATGCATTGCTTACAGTGTAACACGATATAATGCGTGATTTTACTGACTCAGGCCTCGTAGTATTCTGCCGATTTGTTTTTAACAAAACAATCCTCACGAAATCACTTGCAGATCCTAGCAGATGCGATTGAACTGTATACGGAGTCAGTTTAATAAATTGAAGGGTGGAAGTAGTGAAGTTATCCCAGCCATTTGTCACTGTTTCTATGCGGAAAAGAAAATGGATAGGATGTGATCTCTCAGGGGATTCCCTGTACTTCGGTCGGATTGTAGCTATTTTAAGGGATGACGTAATCTGTTGAGATTATTACTTTCGGCTTGTTCTAAGTGGTGTTAGAACACACTAATCAGCCCACTCGACCAATCAGCGTTCCTCATTTCAGCTGTCTAAATCCCATAGTTAAGTAATTAGTATTCTCTATATAGAGAATACTAATAAGGCTATGAAACAATAGAAAACAATAGCCTAATTAGTATTCTCTATATAGAGAATACTAATTACTCCCCTAGTCTAGACCCTGTATATTATTTCGAAATGTTCAGAGTTTCTTACAGTAGTTGCCAATAATTTCAGAAAACAATGTCTCGTGGATGTGACCAAATTCTAATACGGTTAGATAATGAACACTCGAGTTCTATGTGGTTTAGAGTGCCTCACATTTTAGATAGAAAACCACTCGCGCAAGCGCGCTCGTGGTTTTCTATCTAAATGCTCGGCACTCTAAATCACATAGAACTTTCGTGCCATTATCTAACCCTTACTTAATTACTTTGAATAGTGATGATAATGCTATTCGTGTTTTTATCGTCACGACCCACGATCGCAAAATTAGTTTGCATTGATAAAATCAAATAAAACACTTATAACCCACATTTTGGAACATCATATTATTTCCTAACGGAACTGTGGACCAATGACTGTACGACAATTTTACAGTACTTCGTATGCGGCCGCCATCTGGGACACCAACATGGCGGCCATAAAACGAAAATACATAATTAAAAAAACTGAATTTCTAACGAGACCTGAAACAACCATGGGGGCTGATCAAAGTCAGGACCGGCTAATCCACAGATCGAATTGGAATTTAGCGTGTTGGTTTTTGCGGCTTAATTTTCCATCCAAATCATTGGGTTTCAGTGACTTCAAAATTCTTTGAATGCAACTTTAAAAAATGGTATTAATTTATATATAGCGCAAATTCTATATATGAATATATTCAAATGCGCTTCGCAAGGTTATTTTTGTGATATGGACTGCTATTGTGGCGCAATGTGCTGCCGTGCAGTTTACAATCATGCGGAGTGATTGTTAGTACCTCAGAATACCAGGCTATTGTGTCGGGAGACAATCCCCTACTCTTTCTCGAAATAACACAACAGGTTCTTTCACATCCCTCTCGTATAGATTAGAAGAGGAAGGAGAGAAGGCCAACGGCTTATACGTCCCTGCCCAAGGACGCGGCTGGGATTTGAACCCCCGACCTCCCGCACTCTAGACCGTGCGCTACCAATTGAGCTAAACAGTGAGGCCAGTAATGATTTACCGAGTTAAAAAAAAGAAATTGACATAATTACATGGACTTTATGCCTTCCGGAAAACACGTTGGGTCGTTCTGTCATAAAATTCAAAATGTATATACTCCCGGAACAATATACTCCGGATCCATTGACGTGACATTTTCTGTGTAGACTGATTATTATCGGTGTCTAGAATATGCACATATAACAGCTTTGTATAGGACTTATAGTTTAAACCAAGACTATATCAAAATTTATTATTATTACTGTTGTTAGAAGACCACGATTGCCTGCGGATAACAAAGCAACCACAAAATTTTGGTAGTTAATTCATTGCATGCATGAATATTTTTCACTCCAGATTATTGTAGAGGAAAGAGAAAGCAACACAGAGATAGGAGAGCCAACATAGAGGATCGCGTCACTGCAACAGAGGGAAGAGTAGAGGACCTTACTGTTGGCAGAGATGAAATCATGGAAAAAGTGAGACGTGTTGATCACCGGGTGACAGCAATGGAGTTTATTTCAAGCAGTCGTGAGTAAAGGAGCCGACCATTTAACCTTTTGAGGGGGTTGGGGCGTCATGTAATTTGTTTCGCCCTTGAATTGCTGCCTTCGACATTTCATTTCATTTCATTTCATTTCATTTCATTTCATTTCATTTCATTTCATTTCATTTCATTTCATTTCATTTCATTTCATTTCATTTCATTTCATTTCATTTCATTTCATTTCATTTCATTTTATTTTATTTTATTTTATTTTATAAATTATGGGATCATCCTAAGAACGCGCGATTTCATTGGCTGCTCAGCGTGCTTGATGTAAGGTTAGAGACTGCTTGTGAGTGCCGTTATCGACAAATGCAGGCACGCGCTGACTGTACGATGAACGAAAAATAATGAATAATGAAGACATTTTGAGTTCATCGTACAGTGAGGAAGTGACTATATTTGCCGATAAAGCACAAACATAGACCCATTCGAAAAATGGCGTCCAATTTAATTAACTATTGTTTAGGACTGACTAGCCTCGCTTACACGTTCAAAAGCTTTTGTGTGGACTGACTAGCCTCGTGTTCACGTTACCAGAACAATAGCTTTTTAAATTGGACGCCATTTTTCGAATGGGTCTATAAAGTCTCTAACCTTTTTAATATTCAAACTGAGTGCACTGTCAGCAGTGAATTTCAATTGAAATCAGTTGTGAAAAACAATTTCATAAAATATTTCGCATGAATTAAATCATTTTACGGTAACTGATATCTCCACAAATAAATGACATTTCAATAGACAATGAATGAAACGTGAGGATTTTTAATATCCAACTAATTAAAGTAGACTACTTTGCAAAGAATTTACTTTGGCGTTCGGTCAGTGAAGTTAACGCCTTGCAAGTTTGATTATACATTTAACTCGAAAACGTTTCTCTTGGAGCCATGGATTCAAATATCAAGTATTTAGCCGGCTTAACTCCTAGATAGTTTACTTTTTTTAAATAGTTTCTTTCATTCGAAAATGACTAACCTGCAGATTCCAGTGAATTGAAATCTTGAAACCGGCCTCCATGTGTTCGGCTCTGATGTAAACATTTTCCAAATTAAAAAAATGAGGTTTTCCAAGCCGTCCATGGCCAAACACGTAACTAAGCGAAGGGCTGGCTCACATGTATCATGTCTCCCTTCCCGTAGGTAAGAGAGGTCTGGGTCGACTGCTTTGTTCACCAATAATGCACTCTCGTTAGCCAATCACATGCTTGGATTTGTACAATGCACGAAATTTGAACATTAATTTCTTATAATCCACGCTCGAGAATTTTGTTCCCCGTAGATCGAGTTTTATATTATAAAACAAATGGAAGATGGTTCTCCTATGTCCTATAAGTAAACGAAATAATGCACTCGCGTGTTTTTGAAGACCTCGAGCGTGCGTTATTTCTTAAATAGAACACGGAGAACCATATTTTATTTGTTAAATATAAATCTACAAAGAACGCATACGATATGCACAAGAACTGAAGACAAATTAGACTATAAAGCTTTAGTAAAGATAAAATGGCTTCCCGGTGCCCGCGTTTTACTTTTATTTTTGCAAACGACTCGTAAAAATATACACAGCCGTATTAGCTGGCTAGCCGACTAATAACCTCTATCAAGAGACCATCACCTAAGACAACTGATCTCCGTACCCTATGATAGCACCAATCTATTAATAACCTCTATCAAGAGACCATCACCTAAGACAACTGATCTCCGTACCCTATGATAGCGACAATCTATTAATAACCTCTATCAAGAGACCATCACTTTAGGAAACTGATCTCCGTACCCTATGATAGCACCAATCTATTAATAACCTCTATCAAGAGACCATCACTTTAGGAAACTGATCTCTAGATCTGTACCCTATGATAGCACCAATCTATTAATAACCTCTATCAAGAGAACATCACCTAAGACAACTGATCTCCGTACCCTATGATAGCCACAATCTATTAATAACCTCTATCGAGAGACCATCACTTTAGTTAAGACAACTGATCTCTGTACCCTATGATAGCGACAATCTATTAATACCCTCTATCAAGAGACCATCACTTAAGACAACTGATCTCTGTACCCTATGATAGTGACAATCTATTAATACCTATATATCAAGAGACCATCACCTAAGACAACTGATCTCCGTACCCTATGATAGCACCAATCTATTAATGACCTCTACCAAGAGACCATCACCTAAGACAACTGATCTCCGTACCCTATGATAGCACCAATCTATATATTAATAACCTCTACTGCATGTAGAGACCATCACCTAAGACAACTGATCTCCGTACCCTATGATAGCACCAATCTATTAATGACCTCTATCAAGAGACCATTACCTAAGACAACTGATCTCCGTACCCTATGATAGCACCAATCTATATATTAATAACCTCTACTGTAGAGATCATCACCTAAGACAACTGATCTCCGTACCCTACGATAGCGACAATCTATTAATAACCTCTATCAAGAGACCATCACCTAAGACAACTGATCTCGTATTCTATGATGAGTCTGCGTCAATCTATTTTTGGCTCAGTGGACGTCACGATGCTAGGTGATAGTCTCTTGGCTCTATCTATTTTCAATGAAATACAATATTTTTTTAAAGACTGATATCTTTTATTTCTTGTGTTGAACACGTAGCTTCCACACTTGCAACCTTGATAGAAATGGTTATACGTAAGACTTTATATACATCGGGTTTTATCCAAACAATTTGTAGCGCAGCTCCTTCACGGGCCTAAGGTCAGCGTGAGCGAAACACCATACATATAGCCTCGCCCCTGGAGCGCAGAACTGAAATAGTGTTGTATACATATAGCAAACTTTTAGATCACGTGATAAGACTCCATGGTCTATCGGTCACGAGCCGACCGGGCCTGAAGGCCCAGGCTCGAATCCCAGTAATTTTATTCCTTTATTTAAATTCCCATTTCCCTTTATTTTCCTTTTCTTTGATCCCCTATTTTTGGGTTGGGATGGCTGTGAAAGCCTCGTAGAGTGTATGGCGAACATTTAAAATGCCACTACGACGAAATTGGGCCATTTCTTTTATCAATTTTTGTCTTCCAAAAAGACACATAGTGGCGGAGATATCCAAATCAGTGAAAAAATTGCCAAAGAACCAAGTTAGACTATGAATTTTGCGGAGAGTTTCCCGTCGAAATCACGTCCGCCATTACAGAAATGTCCAAAATAGTTATTTTCTCAACACGTCACTCTATTAAAGACATATTTCTATTCAAAACGACGTTACAGGAACGAGTTCGTGTAATTGCTTGATTCAGGCCACAGAATATAAGGCTTCCCGTCGTCATATTGAAAAAAGGTGTGGGCAAGAAAAAAATAGCAACGTTACAAACACATCGATATATGGAAATTTGATCGTAGTGGCACTTTAAATAAATAAAATTAATAATTATCCCACAGGAAATTGGAGGAGTTCAGCTAAGATATGGACGAAAATGTAAATCTTAAAACCTCCTTCACGGCTATCGTGATGCAATTTTCCTAACAGCTAGTCGGTCGGCCTTACAATTAGTTCAGTTATATCACGAGAAGTTATCACGCGATAAGTTAAGATACTTTTATTTGTTTAAATCCCGTTTAGATAGCGTATCACGGTTACTTACCCGCATCCAAGAGCTGGAAGCCAAGGTTGGCGTCATTACAAAACATACTGACGTCCCTGCCCATTACGAGGAACCTGTTCAAACAGGTACAAACCCTCTAAACAGTCACTGTGACGGCCCACAGCAATCTAGTACCATCGAGGACAAAGAGAAGTACCTCGAAAGGTTGGAGAACAATCTGAAGGACCGCCAACACATCTATTGCAGTTTATTTACATACAAGACGCCAAGATTGTATCTGGAGTATAATATGGCGAAAGAGGCAGAAGGAAGCAGAGCTGCACGTGATCTGGGGGTGACTCCATGGGATCTTCAGCATATCTTTCGTGTGGACAGCCATTGTGATGGAGCGAGAGACAAGAACGGGAAAGTGATGTGGGACTTTATGAAGATGTGGAAAAAAACGCTTAAGGATCAAACAAACCTTGATAATTAATGCATAGGCTCGATCTTAATTAATCAATGACGGATTGCTGAATAGCAGTTGAAATTGTAAATTGAATCAGTGTCATCAGGAGCCCATATAAGGAGCGTCCATATCTCCTATACAGGGGTCACAGCGTTTTTACAAGTTGGGCTAATTTTAGAATATTTCCCCCGCCAATTGGTGGGTTTGCCTCGTGGCGGAACAAAATATGCCTCATTAGCTACTTTTGTTATACCAAAGAACATGGCTGCTACGCTTTTGTGATTTGATTCCCTTAGGAATAATTGCAACTCAACAATAGCGGGAAGCCGTTCTAAAAATAACCTAACTTGTGAAAACGCTGTGACATAGGCCTGCTATGCGGTATGGACGCTCCAAGTTATGGCGACAAGCATTTTGGGCATATGGTACCCTTTTTTCAGAAGGGTACCCTTTATTTATTTCTTCTAAATGGAAATGTTTCGAGTAAGCGTGCCCGAAAAGCTAGGGGATCTCAGACCATGCGAAAATGTAGTCTCGGCCCGCCAGTTTGGAGTGCCGTGTAGGCCTGAGCGGATTGTGCTAGCATAATTTTTGGCATAATTGGAGCAAACGAGCATAATGTTTCAAAGAAGCACTGCTCGAGCATAATTACCAGATTGTAGCATAATTTGAAGCATTAAAGCCAAAAGCAATGCTATTATTGCTTTTATAGTGTCTTTCCTAATTATTAGCTGGTATATTTTGCTTAGATTCTAAATTTTTCCAAAGCAAATACCTGAATTTCACTTAACGAGTGTGCGTTAAACGTGAAAAAAGCCAAAAAGCCGTCTTTTGTTCAGAGCGTCGGAACAGTCACGCCTGATTGGTTTCTGTGTCCGTTGGTACTAAAAAGTCTAGAACATATCTGGGGCGTCAACAATGCCGGCCGTCTTCGAAAAACGTTTTTTTGTGAGCATAATTGTGTAATCTACGAGCATAATTTTTGAACTTTGGCATAATTTGGGCACAATTCGACAAAATTTGGAGCAGTGCTAGCGGCATAATATGCCACTTTTAGGAGCACAATCCGCTCAGGCCTAGTGCCGTGACCAAGTTAGGAGTGCCGTACCCTAGGAGTGCCGTACCCAAGTTAGGAGTGCCGTACCCCAGGAGTGCCGTACCCCAGGAGTGCCGTGCATGCCCAAGTTAGAAGTGCCGTACCCAAATTAGAAGTGCCGTACCCAAATTAGGAGTGCCGTACCCAAGTTAGGAGTGCCGTACCCAAGTTAGGAGTGCCGTGTCCAAGTTAGGAGTGCCGTACCCAAATTAGGAGTACCGTACCCAAGTTAGGAGTGCCGTACCCAAGTTAGGAGTGCCGTACCCAAGTTAGGAGTGCCGTACCCAAGTTAGGAGTGCCGCGTGCACAAAACGCTTGTCGTATAACCCGGGCTTATCTGCTGCAGTAGTGAATACCAACGTCCCTGTTTCTAAAGACAATGATTTCCTTAAATTAGCTAGCCGGAACAACAAACTCCACAGCAGACTAGTCTAAATAACTAGAAACAGATCGACAAGCAAAATTAGGGACGGCAAGAGAATGTACTACAAGTCGGTCTTGAAGGAAAACCGAAATAATTCCCGTGGAAACATTATCAAATTCTCAAGCCTGGTTCATTAATTAAACGGAAAATAGATCTACGTTAAAAAATGTTTTCTGACAGAAATAACAGTTTCAACAAAATCTAATTACACATTAATACTAATATCAACTTCCTTAAACTTGTTAAGTGGATGGTTGTCGTATCACGTGATCGATGACGTCATAATTATATAAAAACCGTTTAAGTGAAATGCGGCTGCGACGATAACATATGAATATAAAGTAACCCTGCTAAAACATTACTCCTCCCGCAGTGTTTCAGATCACACTTAGAAAACATGTCTATCATGTAAAGATAAGGAGATGTTAAGGGTACAAAAAGTTACGTGACCTATTTTGCATATTTTCGCCTTAATTACTCGTTAACGAAACATTGTAGGTCATCTTTTCTAAGCTGATTTAGGTAAAAGGCTTCAACCTTAACTAAACATATCCACTCATCATCCTAGCTGTTTTAAACTCGGAGCCGCGTTTTTGATTTACTGATTTCGTGTTCACGTGACACGTTTTACTACACGCAAACCACTTAAGGTAGTCAAGAATGGCGATACCTATTATCGTGAGAAATTTGGGGTACTTACGATACTCAGCTGTGCTGAAATAAGGAAAACAGTTTTTACCCGAAATTTGACCCCTGAACCAGGCCTTAACATGCTTGAGAAGAACTTACTGGGCAGAATGCTAAATCTGGCGCTGTAAATCTTATTAAGATCGGTGATACGTGCATCGCGGACTTTCAGTCGATTATCGAGGCCTTCAACTTACACTTTACAAGTACCAATGCGGTGGTAAAGCTCGACAACATAAAAACATTTGTACGGTCAAATAAGGTTAGCCCTGAGCTGTACAGTATTCCTCTAGCCTCGGTGAAAGAGGTTACTAAGATCCTACACACCAGCCAACAAAGCCAGTGGAATAGACAATTGCAATCTATCGGCGCGGATGTTGAAGTTAGCTGGCCCAGTACTCGTTTACCCACTGCATGTGCCGCCTCATAATCGGCGTGCTCGGGAACTATGTGCTCTTCCCGGTAGTTTGGAAACGGCTAAGGTTCGGCCTCTCCATGTCGTCACGACACATCGGACATGGACAACTACCGTCGAATTTCCATTTTGAAAGTGCTATCTAAGGTCATCGAGAAGCACGTGCACATGTCTCGGTACAAACAATTTGTTCTACAAGTACCATTCAGGTTTTAGAAGAAATCACTCAACGGAGACGGCCCTTATCAAACTCGTCGATCAGCTGCTACTAAATGCGTATGCCAACAAGGCTACGGCAGCTGTTTTCATCGATTGCCGGAAGGCATTTGACACCTGAAATCATACGGTGTTAGTGCAGAAGCTAGAGGCATACGATTTTTGTCCAAAAGCAATGACATGGTTCACCTCCTTTCTTGAAGGGCGGCGTCGATGCGTTTGCATGGAAGACCGTTCCTCGTCGTTGCTTCCACAAACCGCTGGAACCCCTCAAGGATCTGTGCTTGGACCATTGCTGTTCCTCGTATTCATTAATGACCTCTCACACGAGATTGGAGAAGCAACTGTTGATATTTATGCGGAGTACTTGCAACGCTAACCACCGCGTGTGTTTGGTCAAAATCCTTTGAACTTGGCAGTACTATGACCTCGTCCGGGCTTATCAACAACGACGGCAACGTCCAGGACGACGGCATGACATAATAGACTTAATTATACAAAATACAATAACTTCACGTGAAAATGCACGCAGTCAACTACATTTCAACCGTTGTCTGCAAAAGCACAACGTGAAAACTCCATATTCTACGTTAACAAGAGAACGCAAACGGTCGAAAGTAAATCACTCCGTTTTTCGTTCGGCGTGAAAGGAACTCTATGCTTATCATATTTTTCGAAGATAAGGATGTGAAAAGTAATTAAAGGCGAACGAAGGAAATAGTAAACATCATATTTCGGGAGAAAACACTTTTCTACGTCCCGTCGTCACTGCCGTCCCCGTCGTCGTTGCTTAAGCTCTCTATTGCCGACTGGCCTGTACAGCCGAAAACTCAGACTGGCCATCAATCAGTCCAAGACGAAATTGGTACTTTTTGCTAGTAAGCGTCTTATATCCAAAATGCAACCTAATGACCAAGAACTAAGCATTACTTTGCCGGGATCTGAAACACCTATATCCCGGGTCAGATCAACTAAACTTCTTGGTTTCATACTGGACGAATACCTCACTTTCGACGAACATGTTGAGCTAGGTCCTATCTGTAAAAGTTTCTAAGAGAATCGGACTTTTAAAACGCATCAAAGTTTTTATATTGCAACAACCAAATCTGTCATTTTGTATGGTAGCTGGCTGTGGGCCCTTTGTAGCCAGTCTAACCTAGATGCAATCCTAAAACTACAAAAGCGTGCTGCCCGCGTCATTTCGACACTGACATTAGGGCCAGGTCTGTGCCACTTTTTAATAAGCTTCAATTGCGTCCTGTTTACGAGGAGGCCAAGATAAATAGAAGTAGCTTATATTAAATCGTAGGATGTACGCGGTGAACTACCAGCTAGTGTAAATGGACGACATGCTAACCAGAAACTGTGACATTCACAAACGCACTACGCGTTTTAGTAACAACTTTCTTTGCCCTCGAATTAAACGTGATTTTGAGGGCGGCCGAACTTTCACTGTCACTAGCATAAGAGTATGGAATGCAATCCCGCTTGCCATTAGAAAATGTCCTACAACGAAATCTTTTAAGGCTGCACTTCTTAAGATTGCTCTAAATAATCAATTAGAATTAGATCAATTTTAGATTTGTCTTTTGTAAATAGTATTGCCTTATTATTTTATTTATTATTAATATTAGTATTAATTATAATCTCATTGGCATCATTATCTGCATATTTCTATCAAACTTTCTTTACAGTTGTTGCTTTGGTAGACACAAAGAAAGATAATAGGCTTTGTTTTTTAAAACTGTGTTTTCCTTTATCTTTGACGGTAACAAAGTAGTAAGTTTAACTGTGAAATTTCGCCACTTTGGCCTACAAGGTTTTGATCATGAACACACATTTTCAATAGCAAAAGCAGTAGCCGGTCAGTCGCCTTTCTTTAGATGCGCAATAATCTATGGGCCAGTTAGACATTTCAAAGTCCTTCTTAACCCCCCGCCTCTCCTTCGATTCTCGCGCTCGATTTTTGACCCAGTAACTCAGCGAGTTCGACTTGGAGCTAGTCTAAGGGCCAGTTTACACGTTTGCTGATGCAATGTATCAATGTCTAAATCAAATATCATTCAAGCTCATTTTCAGTCTATAAAATATGTTTGCAGCAGAACTAACACAGAAACCAAATGGACAGATTCATCATATCGTCATCCATAGTGTGACCGTTCGGCCTTCTTAGCAATCATTTTAGCACAGGAAGCCCAAGCTCTGTTTGTGTAAATTTGATTTTATAAGGGTTTGTTTATTTTAAAATCTAGCTTTTCAATAAATATACTGTAATAAAAATGAATAAAACTTACCTGGTGTTTTCGAAGGGGCAAGAGGCTGGAATTCTCGCCGACTTCAACAAGAAGGACGCGGCTCGCACCGCATCGGCCTTCAAGAAGTGCCCACACGCCGACCTCTCAAGGCTCCATCCAGAGACAGATGCGGATGACGTAGGGGATGAGTCCACCTATAGGGACAACATTGTCTTTATGGATGGTGACAGCATCCACTGGGTTTACGGCCCAGACTCTCATTACGAGAAGCCGGATGTGGTTCGACAGAGGCTGCAAGCGGCCCTGGCAGGCATGCGTTCAGGCTTTGTGGTGTCGCTCCTCCCAAGAGCCTCTGCTGAGCTACGGATGCCGCCCTTGATGCATAGCATTTCTTGGGAAGGCCTTCAACCTCGTGGAAATGAAAGTGTACGTGAGGGAGGATGAGTTGATTTCCACGAGCATTTTGGATGTCTTTACGAACCTTGTGGTGGCCTACGGGGGTCGTGGAGAAGACCACGGCAAGACGGCAGATGTGGAGAAGTGGTTGACGGGACTTGACAGTAACTTCTGGCCCCAGCAGGTGAACTTTGCATGCTTCCTCGCTATGGAGGGTTGCGGGCTCTCTGGCGACCTATCGGGGTTTCCCCCACGTGTGGCAGAGTTCCTACACCCACGACGCGTAGGCTCTTACAGGAGATGGGGGCCTCACTTACTGGAGCGTCGACCTTCACGTCGTACCGGAACCCACACATGCCAGTAAGTCTGCCTACGTGAGGATGTGCCGAGAGTTTAGGAAACCATACGGAACGGACTTTCGTTTCCACAACGGCCGCCTACAGGGGTTGGGGACGTCCCACACGTTGATCAGCTGACAAGAGGTGGCGCACGAATGACACGCGAATGGATGACGTCACATTGAAGGCGTACCTCACTGGCGAACCGGGCATTAAGCTTGACAAGGGGAACATCAGGATCGAGAACAAACAGGCCGTAGAGCAGTGGAAGGTCTTCATCCCAGCCACGGCTGGGGCGGGGCTAACTACGGCAGGGCAGGAAGGGGCCGGATTAACCAAAGCATTGAGGCGTACATCTACTGCGTCTACGGAGTACAGGTCAAGGTACGGGGGTCGATCCTTGGAAACGCCGGGAATACAAAGGAGGGCCGCCGCAAGTTCCTCGCTCTCCTGGAGAACGCACATGCCTAGTCTGATATAGGAAGGAGCATTATCCCGTACCAAGACGCAATCACGAACGCAAAGGCTCGCCTCGACTACGCCATTGCTCCATGGGTGTGGCTACTGTCCTCCGACCTGACCCTCCGGTTTGACCGGATTGTGGGACATAACAACCCCAAGACTGCCGCCACAGCCATGCACGTCGGGGCTAATGACGGCAATGAGGAGCTTAAGGTTACCGGATACCTTCGCGGGTCTCTCTCGTTAATAATTTTGTACGCGCATTGTTTTAAAGAAAACTATAGAAACCTATATACCTCTGTAAAGCTTATGAAGTGTAGAATACACTGAATGGGTTTGTTAAAAAATATATTTTATTCTAAAGCAATGCTAAGCCAACAAACACAAAACTGACAAGGTTTATAAAAGTGAATTAGCAGCCTTCGGGTTAAAGTCGCAGTGTCACGGTACTGCGCATGTGTGAAAATCTGATGATTTTTGAATTACGTTCCGGCCCGGAACGAAGTTCTCAGAGGGGTGAAATATCGATTTTTAAATCGACTTCCATCGTGTTCTTTTTACCCTGGTTCCAGAGGTGCTCAGGTACGGATATACTGTAATGTGCCGCGATCGAAGGAGTTTTGATTCCCGAAGGAGTTTTGTTTTGCGAGAAGACCGTTGAGCACCTCTGGCCGCTCGAATAGCCAGTCTCAATCTCATGCCCATAGCCTCGCTTTTATGTTTACAAACCGGTTTCGGCTTACGGGTAATTTGCATATGTCACTTCCACGTCGACAATGGCCTGTTTATGTTTTGAATCATACTCTCGACTTGCGAAGATAAAGGAAAATTCTCCTCGATTTACTTCGACGACTTTCATGTTTGGATCTCCCAATGAGCATGCATAATTTGATTCCTCGTTGTTCTAGCTCTGTTATGTGGGAGTAAATCAGGGCATTTAGATAGCCTGTGGGACGGCTGACATTCAGGCTAGGCATTTAGCTTTTTTAGAGGGCCAGTACAATTACTCGTTTGGATAATCGAACGTGAAGGAAGAAACAAATGCCAGCCGGGTATGAGTTAGAAAATCAGCGATTTTCCTTAGCCAGTGGGACATATTGAGAAGACATCACGCCGCTTCAAGAACATGAACAGACTTCAACTCGTTTACTCAAATTGTACAGCACTGTGAAACATTAACGTTTGTGTATAATCTGTCAAGACTCGTGAACCGGTTTGTAACACGATCTCAAGATGAAAGCCAATCAAAATGTTCCTTTGATCCGAATGTCTCAGTTTCCATGGCCACAACTCAATCAACCAATCAGGGACGAGGTACAGATTCTGTACCGGAAGAAACGAAAATCTCTACTCGAGCGGCCAGAGGCTCGTCGCGGCTTCATTTCAGCTGGTATCGCTTCGCTCGCCCCGACGATTTCGAGCCTCTGGTATCCAGGGTATGTTCTTTTTGAACTCATCCTTGCCTCCTTTGGTCATTTATGGAAATGTAAGATGTGCTTAAATAAGTTTTAGTTATTTGTTTATTCAAAATTAGTTGTTGAGACTGCAACACAACTAAAACAAAAAAGCATAAGTGATGCATACCGGCGGGGAAAACGGCCACTGAGTACTAGTACTCTGAATACAGCAGCCGAAAAACGCAAGAAATTGGAAACTTTTTGGCATTCCAACCAGAAGCGAAGAGGGTTTGGATGTCCAGTAGAGTTCACGAAACACATGGCAGCTTTTCAAGTCGTATTATAATGATATGGCAGTTTTCAACAGCGATACGAAGAAATATATATCTACGGCTTAGAAACGAGGCTGAAATTATATGAAATGACCGGAGTGCATAGACTGTACGAAAAGTTAGATAAAACCTTTATTTGCTGGCAAAAAAACCTCATGAACTCAAACACGATAGCCTTGTGAGCAATCGACATACATATGAAGCTATAGAAGTTATGATCGACTACGTGAGAGTCTGCAAACATCGATCTGCTATGAAACCGCTTGTCAGTATTCGCACTTTCGTGACAAGCGAACTTTTCTACTTTCGTCACACGGTCGCTAAACTGTACGAAATCTCCAAGAATAAATTCCTAATGTCCAAACTAACGGGGAAAACTGAAAGAGGAAATCCTTGTGAGCAATCGACATACATATGAAGCTATATAAGTTATCATCGACTACATGAGAGTCAAACATCGAGCTGCTATGAAACCGCTTGTGACAGTTTACGCACTTTGATGACAAGCAAACTTTTCAACTTTCGACACACGGTTTCTAAACTGTACGAAATCTCCAAGAATAAATCCCTAATGTCCAAATTAACGGGGGAAACTGAAAGAGGAAATCCTTGTGACCAAACAACATACATATGAAGCTCCAGAAGTGATTATTGAATACATGAGAACCCATAGAGCAAACTGATAATAATGATCTAACGTGCTATTAGTTTCACGGACATTTGTGACTACGTACTAAACTCGCGCTACAGCATAGCTTGAAATACTGTACGAAAACTCCCGTTTAAAAATTTCCTGATGCCGAAAGAACCATAGAATCTTAAACAAGATATCTTTCTGACCAATCGACATAAATATTAAGCTGTGAAAGTAAGTTTCCAGTCCATAACAGCCGATAGTGCAAACTAGTAAACAGCCACTCGTAGTCCGAAAGTACTGAACATTTTAGCGCAAATGTATGTGTTACATTTCCAAACTTTAAGACAAGAAATCGTCCATAGAATGTTCTATATTTTTTACAGCAGAGAGCTGTGTTATTAGTTATGTAGAAATAAAACAATGGTGCCATTTGGAGAATTATTTCATGTCAAAAGTGCACAACGAAGAAATATATATCTACGGACGCGAGCAGCTTGTTTCACTTTGGTCAAATTCGGACTGTTTACGACTGGAAACAGCAAAAAATACAAGCAAGTAATGAAATATAGATACCACTCTTTACCCAATACTCTTTACCTTGGAAGAATAAAATCCTTGTAAATCTCGCCATATACTGTGCATAACTACAATCTGTGAATACGGCTAACACCCGAACAGTGTGGCGTTTCTTGCAAAATATTTTGATTGATTCTCATTGGATGTTACACAATGCAGCTGTCAATTCAATGTCTGGAGACTGTGACATGCGCAGTACCGTGACACTGCTCCTTTAACGCATAAGAACAATTCAACTGCATAATGTTAATCAGCATATGACAGCCTAAAAAAGGGTGTGAGCATTTGTAAATATTTTACTTCATTCAAATGCAATTCATTCCTAAAGTTTTAGTCTTCAATAATGTCCGAGTCACATCACGCGGGATACTCTACGAGGAAAAATACATTGAATATTGCTAAACGCTCACACCCTTTTCTTTGTCAGTAACTTATCTGTCTTTTGGCCGAGTTTTATCAAAGTCTGGCAAGTCTGCATACCCTATTAATTCGTTCAAAGAGAGGGGATACGAAGAAAAACCTAGTCGGAGATTTGGCGCCGCCGCGGTAAAGTTTTGTGAACATTTCACACCTCATCAAGGCAAATGTCAACACTTCTAACCAACTAGCCAATGACTACGTAAGGACCCCTGGAGCTTCAAAGCAGTAGTGAAATTCACGGGAAATTATAGACTCCGATGTGAATTCATCGCTGCTCGCGTCCTCAGTCTCTTCAAATGACTTGCTGGTTCCTGGTAAGCCAAACGACAGTTTAAGCCTGCTGGCGCTGCTTATATTTGGAGTTGACACTGAAGTTGAAGATTATTATTCGCTGCCTTTCGCACGTTCTTCGAAGCACGAGCCTTTGTCGCTGTCCGCGAGCTCAATCCGTCTCGTTTTACCGAATTCCTCCTTATCGCCGGTTTCCTTTCTTTTTCGGTCCAGGGTTCGCTTTGTTTTACTCAAGGACTCTGCTTTTCTCTTTTGGATTTCCTCATACAAACGATTGATAAAAGACTAAATGTACGTTTGTTATTTCGAAGAAGGGAAGCTTACAACAACAGTATGCAAATTACAGTACTCGGATAACAGCTTCCGCTAAAAGTCCACGGGGCGCCCGTGGCACGTAAAGGATTACAACGCCTCAGTGATTATTTAGTTTCCTTCTAAATACGTTTTTTGCTAAATATCTCGCAAGCTTTTATATCTTTTGAAATAATGTTTTTTCTAAATTGTAGAACAACCCATAAACTTTCCAAATAATCAATAATATTTTTTTACAAAAAAACATGCCTTGAAGGTATCCGGTAACCTTAAGGCAGGGACCGGCCCCGAGGACGAGGCTCCCCCAGGCAGCCCCACACGCTGCCCCGGCCCCCCATGTGGTTCCATCATTCAATAAACCCGCCACGTTGGCCAAGCACGACGTTAACTTGGCGGCGATCACAATTGCAGCGGCTGGAGCCTCGTGGTGGATGTGGTGCTAACGCCGCTTATACACAACCACGCCCACAATCAGGAGCAAAGCATTCTTCGCAAGAAAGCCCACAACCTTGCCAGCGGTACGGAACACGAAGCTGGCAATGGTTCCAACCATTTCAGGAATGATCTGCCCCAGCTTCTTTCCAAGCGTTTTCAAGCTCGCAACCCCCTTTGCGACTCCTGTGAGACCCCGCTGTAGCGAAGAGACTACGACGCCTATGACGGTCCCTACAGCCGCCATTACTCCAAGGACGGTGAGCCCGTACTTTCTGAAGATGGCCTTGACCCTATCACGAAGCGACATGCGCCCTTTGATGGCATCCATTCTATCTTCCAACACTTGGGATTGCTCTTGTAGACCATTAAGGGCCACGCGGGCATCCTCTTTCTGTGCGGCAGTCGAGTTGGGGCCTCGAAGGATTTTTTTACATTCCACAATCCTCTCTTCGAGCTGTCTCCGCGCAACTTCCTTCTCCGCAAGCGCATGTTTTAGGTCCTTCCCCCTCTTGGCGTATGATTTCCCATCCTCCCTAGTCAATGGTATGGGCTTTTCATCGCTCCCAGGCATTCTTCCATCGGCCGTACCATCGTCATCACGCGCGGCGCCAATCCCCTATCTTGCTCATGCCTTCCATTATGCCAGCATCAGGGTAAACTCCTTCATCCTCTTGATGATTCCGTCCCCTTCCATCTTCGCAAGTTCACTACCAGTGGTGGTTCCCCCACCGTAGGAAATGGGTTGCCTTGCTTCCATTGAGTGGGGTCTCCGCAGTATCTTTTGGGGGCGCGCCTTCCTGGATGTAATCGCGTTGTTGCAAGGGAAGCTCCTCGGTTGTGATTGTTCTAGCCTTAGGTAACAACCACTTGTTTGCCTTCTGTTTCCGCCGCGCCTTACGCTCCTCATCCTGCCGCCGCTTCTCGTCCTCGCGAAACAGCCTACGTTGCTCCTCCTGCTGCCTCAATTCATCATCATCATCCCCGCCACCACTTCCGCGATTAGTCTCTTTGGTTAGATCTACCTCATTAGCCATCTTAAAGCCTCTGATACGTCTTATATAGTGCCACACCCTTAACATGACGGCCATTTCGCAGAAACTCGATCCGACTCGACCGCCGCGTGAGGCTCGTGGGCTCAAGCCGATCGCACGAAATACAGGGGGACCTTTACTCCAAGCGCTGCCAATCCCGGAGAGACCCTATACGTGGAGGTGTTGAACCTAACTCTGACCGGTGCCGGTCGTCATGCCAACAACCCTTGGCATCGTCACTTTTGTTATACCACCCCCTAAGCCGCGCCGCTCGCCTCTGACGCGTTTCCGTCACTTTTCGAGCCACCCTAACCTCCCCTTCCGCTTCCAAGACCTTTTCCCCGTTTCGCCTATAAAGTATTTCCGGAATGATGTCATTTCTTGAGCCCATGCTGCGAAAACCGCTGATGACGTCAAAGGCTATAGGTTTTTGTTTATCGGAAGTAAAATTGCAAACTATTGCATCATCGGAGTCAACACTTTGACCTTTTTGGCGTCATTTCTTTTGTTCTTTGCTTTATTTGCATAAAAGTACCCCTACATCCAACTACCCCTATCTTACTACTTTTGACCTATATTTTGGTTCTTTGAATTTCAAGAGTTTCCGAACCTAAACCGTTCAAAGCTTCTTTGTGGGGAATTTCGTTACTCATATGTGTAATTATTCTTATTCTAGTTATTCTTATCTGTTTTGTAATTTTTGCAGAGGTTTTGAGGGGTGTCCCATACCTCACTACAGTAGTTGAAGTCCACGAATTCTCCTATTCTCCTGATGTATCCTATGCCGGATGTAATCTTTTTTTCAAACTTGTCTATGAACACTCATATTACTAAGACCTGTTCCGCTACTTTTTACCATTTATACAACTTAAGGCGCATTAGAAAGTACCTTACAAAAGAATCTACCGAAACACTTGTGCACACTTTTATTTCTAGTCGTGTAGATTATTGTAATAGCCTACTCTATGGGCTGCCTGCTTACCATCTGAACAAGCTTCAAAGGTTAAAAATGCGGCTTCTAGACTTGTTTGTAAAGAACCTAATGAACCTAATGCACCCCCCCCCCCCCCCCCCACCACCACCACCACCCCGGGATATGTGGGGCTTTGGTGGGGATTTAGTACCTTTTTGCAATAATTTTTGGCCCAACTATGTACGGGATTCGTACGTTTTGTCAACCCCTCCCGTGGTATGTGGGGCTATGAGTGGGGAATGGTAGTTGCACAAAAATTATCCAGGATGGCGCCGTTTTTTTATGCAAAGATCTCTGGGTATATATAAAGAATCTCGATATAACGAACCCCTATTTAACGAAGTCCCCGGTATATTGTGAACGATATATTCAGCCTGGCCAAACTTGTTACAGCCGCGACTTCAATGATAAGCTTGTACTGACTGATAGCCTATAAACTCTTTCATATTCAAATCAATATGCATCCAGTCAATGTTATCCGCATCCATCCAGTTAAAAAGCATAAAAAATGATGTTTAAGTTGGATTTCTTTTCTTCAAATAATTGGAAAACATCTTTGAAACTTCACAATTTGACTAATAATTTTCAGCATCAAGATCAATTGCCAATTCGTTCACACCAACTAAACATGTTTAATTAAACTGGGTTCATTATCTCACCTCTATCGCAAATGTGTTTAGTTGCACAGTGTCAAAACTACCTTGAACTTATTTTTTTAGTTGAGAAATGTTAGTTTAAATATGGTTTAGCGCCCTGGAGCTTGTGGTGTAGGCAGGAGACTTTTTAACTTTGTTTAACTAAACAGCTTTTCAACATGTTTTAGCTTTGATGTGGACGGGGTATAAGCCACATTTTTGCCCAAGGGGGTGGGGCATTTACAGTTATTTTGAAGAAAATTTTGCCCCACATAAAATTTGTCACTTTTTGCAAGCTATCCAGAACCAATCCCCACCTATATCCCGGGGTGGGAGGGCTCGGGGTTTACTTTGACTGGTGCATAAGTTCTACCATATAACCCATTTTATTAGATTTGCATTGGCTTCCCGTTAAATTTCGCATTGATTTTAAGAATTTATTTATTACTTTTAAGGCCATACACGGTTTAGCTCCATCTTATATGAATGACCTTATTGTACTTATTTAATAAGCACTCTTGTAGATATAGCTTTCGCTCTAATTCTGACCTACTTCTTCTACCTCCTAAGAGTAAAACATTCGTCACTATTGGTGATAGGGCATTTAGTGCTGCGGCTTCTAAACTATGGAATAATTTACCTATAAGGAAGTGAGGCATGCCGTATCTGTAAATAGTTTTAAAACATTAGTGGAGACATTTTTATTTAGGGAAGCTTTCTCTTGAAATGCTATTTTAGATTTGGTCATTTTAACTTCTATGTGTGTGTATGTGTATATATATAGTAGTACTATTTGTAAATTACATTAACTTAGGGATTATTCTTATATCTTAATTTTAGGACCGTTGTAATGCCCATTTGAAATTGTATATTGATATTTGCGCAATATAAATAATTTATCATTATTATCATTATCATTTTGGCTATACTTTCAATATGCTTGTCCCAAGACAAAAACTTATAACATGCACGTAGCAAGATCGAGCAAGAGGTGATGGTCTCTTGGATCGAGCTTTCGCTGCTCCGTTAGTGTTTTCTTTTTCAATCCCGACAGCTTCTTCTTAATGGCTATCAGCTTGGCCTTCTTCTTGACCGCCTCCAGATTTGTCTTCTCCTGTGCGATCGGGGCTGTCATTTCATCTAGTTTCTCATCCGAGGCTTCCTCCAGAGCACGTCTGACTCCTCTGTTTCGCGTTTCTCGTTGTTGTCCGAATGTCAGATATCGTTGAATCGCCCATGTCCGTGCTGTCCAGCGTCCTGTAGTTAACTAGCTTTACTCTCGGTCGTAAATTGTACATAAAATTTGAAGATTCCGGTACTCTCGTAGAATTTTTTTTAACATTACTCATGAACACTGTGTCACATCTAAACAGGCAAGCCAACCGTATACCTGTTTAGCCCACCACGTATCAACTATCAGTTAATAATTAATACTCAATAAAATCACCCAGCCCAGCTCGACCTAATTATTTTAAGCCCGGCTAAAAATAGAACAATGTAACTTAGATAACACAACACCAGGCATTTGTGTTAAATTGAACGAAAATTGAAAACTCAATGGAAATTCAACGGAAATTAAAAAATATATTGCCTTTCCACATCCGGAAAAGGATGTGGAAAGTCAATACATTTTTCAATTTCCGTAATGTTTCTAGAGTGGCATAACAAGATGCAGCTACATTTTTAACATTGTCTTCCCATTTCAAGTGTTGATTAATTTGGGATCCTAATAACGTAGTAGTAGCAACCCATTCTATAATGGTGCCGTTAACTTTAAGGTCTATGCTGACGTCATCCAGCAAGTGGACAGAGGATAGCTGCGGCAGTCGAGAGCATTATCATAATTGATGACTAAATTTGCTTCGCTCGACCATTCCTCAAGTTTTCATTATTGCAAGCCCAGCTGGCAAATTGGCTGTGAAATTGTCAACTGATCAAAACTGTTGCAGGAACAAAGTGTTGCCTTTTTACAATTTATGGTCAGCACAGGATAATATTTTTCGCCATTTTCAAACATCACGAGCACTAGTAATCGTTAATTGAACGTTGCACACTATAAATGATTACCAGTTAATAATACAGATGCAAAAATGAAAAGGAGAACTGAATTAACCAGTTTTTGCATTGAATGAACTGCGTTTGCACTGCTGTTAATGCATGATTAATGTGTCTGTGCTCAGCCAATAGTATAGGCAATCATATGGTTTCTAGTGCAATTCGGGATAAATTCAAACGAGTGAGTTTTCTAAGAGTATCAAAATTGCATGAGCCTGCAGGGCAATTTGAGCTCTTTGAAAACTCACTAGTTCGAATTTACCCAGAAATGCACGAGAAAACCATGATTTATTGCTAATCATATACAGTGGAACCTCGCTAATACGGACACCGAAGGGCCGGAGAAAAGTGTCCGTATTATAGAGGCCGGGCTTATGACGCCATTTTAAAGTCTCTAGTGACAATACAGTATTATTGTTTTTTTATGATCGAAAAGGCATAAAATATCATCCATAATAATCTATTTGCAGATTAACGCGATGTCTAATACAGTATGTACGCTTACAGCACTGTGTACATTTTGTATTTCTAATCATCAACAGCTCACAAGAGCTCTGTAAATTACACAGTGTCCGTAATAAAGAGGTAGAATTTGTATGAATTTTGCTACATGGGGCCGAGATTAGGTGTCCGTTGTCCGTAATAAATAGGGAGGGTCCGTAATATAGAGGTTTTTAAAACAAAGAATATATGGGGATATTGCTGGGACCTAGAGATCTGTCCGTAATATGGAGGTGGCCGTATAATAGAGGTGGCCGTATAATAGAGGTGTCCGTACAGAGACTGGTTCCACTGTACTCAACAAATTTACTGGAATCTTCGGACAATCTTCGGAAATATCGGAAAGTTTAAAGCACCGTTTATATGAGTAATGCTACAGCACCTGAAATGTTAATGTGTTTACTTCAGTAAAATGAATTTACAGTGTTAGACGTGTTTTGCTGTAACCACAGAGCAGTAAAGTCTGTCTTACACATTCGGAATTTTCCGGAAACACTTTGGAATTTTTCGGAAAAATCTTCTAGCGAAACATGACTGTAAACAAATTTACGAACTTCGATTTCATTCTGAAGCTATTGTTTTGCATTTAGTGGCTCGATTTTTCCAGCAAATCGAAGATGAAAGCATATTAAAGTCGACGTAGTTTACATTGAGTGATATTTATGATTGCCCAAGTTTTCTTTGCCAAACAGTTTGCTTTTTTAGTAATCGATAATAATGTATACCAACATGTACTACCAACATGTCATGTCATTTAGACAGTCCACAGCTCCCATACCTCCCATGTAGCTCATACAGCCGATAGTCGGTGTGAATTCCAGGCCTGCACAGTAATAACCCTAGATCCTCCAGTAGTGCTTTCAGTCATGTTGCTGTCGAGCTGTGACTCGTGAGCCTGACCCGTCATCATCCAGCCACGTAGTCTTGCAGTCTTGATCGCCGCCTTTCTCAGCTGGTCGCTCGTCTTTAGCCAAATAACCGGGTTAACAGCGGCGTCGGCATAAAGCAGCATTTCCATCCAAGGACTTGTCAGCAAGAAATAATTCTTACCTGCATACATTATTGCTGCGACTGTGATGATAGGAATGTAACAGATTGCCAGTGCAATGATTGCGTAGGCCACTGTGCCCGCTACTTTTCTCTCGATGGCAATCTGCCTGGCTTGGGTGCTGGATACGGCGGCGCTGACTGTATTCCCATGTATCTTAATGGCCCTGTAAACACCGAGCTGAATGATAGTTATCACCACGGCCGTGATTCCAAACTGAATGAACACCAGAAGATAACGCTGACGTTTGTTAAGCACGAACGTCGCAATGGCGCTGATGGCGATGCTAAGCACCCAGGTCATCGCCACGGAAAGATACACTCGTTTCTTCGTGAAAGCATTGCGGTATAGAGAGGGCTTGCTTATGGCGAGCCATCTATCGATGGAGATCAACATTAAGGTCGTTAGGGCCACACTTCGGTAAAGAAAGATCGAAAAAGAGCGGATCTTTACTTTGTCAAGAGGGCTCTCGTAGCAGTAGTTTAGCGTTGAGAGATACATAGCTGATCGATAGACTGCTATGGGTTGGAGGTAAGAGACCAGCAGCAAGTCCTTGAGGCTGATACTACACAAAAAGAGAGTTGAAGGTGAGCGTAGTCGTGCTGTTTTGTAGACCGTCAGGAGAATGAGGAAGTTGACAGTGAATGAGAATACCACAGAGACGCTATTTAGCGGTGATACAATGATATGGGTGGCCTGTAGATAGCTGTCTTGGAAGGAGACCGAGAGATCTTTCAAATAGCATCGGGGAATCTTTACAACAGTAGCATTAACCATCTTGGTAAACAACTAGGATAAAAAAGCAAAGTCAATATAAGCGTTAGTACAATCTAGGAGATTGTAAATCACTTGCATTGAATGCAGTTATAAACGTACTTTCTGTAAACAATTGTACATTGCGATAAGTAAGCAATATTGATCCTTCGTTCAAACCTTCTTCATATCTTCTGTATGCGCTGTTGTTAGTCAGTTCACGAGAGGTAATTTTTGTTTTTCCGAAAAAGTAATCTAATCGAGTCAGAACAACCTAACTAGCCAAGGATTTATTCGACGATTGTCTGAGTGGGAATAATATCGAGTTCGGAAAACTTTAGCATGTTTTGTACCGCCAGACACGAAGCTACAAAACGAAGATAAATTTGTGAAGACCGTTCTAGCTTGGTTGGAATTTAATGATCTAGTTTTAAACTATGCATGCTTGTGATTTGTTAAGTCATCTTGGGGATCCTAAAAAACCTTGCTCACGAGGTAGGTAAATGTCATGGGTTTTTCTATTGTTCTATTTGATGTATCCATGGAAATTCACCAAGGGAAAGTTACCTCGGGAAATTACGGTCACACACACCGAGACAACTTTCCCGTGGTAAAATGGCTATTTACCACGGGAAAATAGCTGTGTGTAACCGCAACTAATGTCTTCCTTGGATAAAAGGACTTTAACTAAGCCGGGATCCAGCCACCCGGTCCTCCAATTCTAATGGTTGAAGCCGTTATTCTAAATTTTAGAACTTGGGTTGCACCCAACTTAGATTATAATCTAAGCAATCTCAGAACTATAGAGCGGTTTTCCATTGAGTGTCGTAAAACCAGTGAGCCAATCAGGAGCAAGTAAAAACATCAATGAACCAATCACGAACAAGTTAAAACCCAATGAACCAATCAGGAGAAATTAAAAACATCAATGAACCAATCACGATCTGTTTTACTTCAACCAATCACAAGGAAAAGTAACGCAATCATGGATAATTAACTATCCAATGAAATTCGAAAGCAATTATTTTTCGACACTCAATAGACCGATTTAGCTTGTACATTTGTTGTCCCAATTCAGATCATGTGACAGCTCTCCAGAGAATTCAGTGCTTTGTTTTCCAATTAGAGAAATGTGTATACTTACGTAATTTCCGCGACACTTAATTTGCGCGATTTTGTACATTTCGTAGAAACTAGGTCACTTTAATTTCGCGAGTTCGTCTACGACATGACAATTTATTGTCACTACAGTTACCTTTCACTTTTGGAATCAAAAGGAAAAAACAACCAGACACCTTTAATTGATAAAAAATATATTTTGTACTACGGTATATTAGAGGGTTCATATCGTAAATGTTATTTCTTAAAGGCAATCCACCCCTTTTAGTTTTAAACTTTAAATAAGGTACCAATAAATTATTGTTGTTAGAGTTTGAATAGGATCCTAATAGGAACAAAGGTATACATCGGTACCTAACATTTAAGGTCGACAATAAACTTAAACAATAAGTCGCTTGTGTAAGTTGCGTAAGTTGCTTCCAGGACGCCTGGCAAACGTGGCCATTTGCCACGACAAATATCTCGTTTCACAAGATTTATTTTACTTCAAATGAGGTGCAGATGTTTACGTTACCATAAAAGACGTGCAATTCCGCCGGTGACCTCTCGTTCAAGGAGCCGGCCTAGAAATCCCCATAGAGGTCACTGTCGAAATTAATTATTCGCTACAGAACATTCGAGCGATGGAAAAATTCAAGACTATTGTTGAAGTAAATTACAAAGACTGAGCCAGTTAATGGTAAATTCAGTGACTGCACGAAGGAAATACTCCAAGAACTTGCCGTAGAAGAGAGCTCTGATGAAGAAGATGATGTTAATGAATAGAGTAAACTGCATCTTACCGATTAAACTGCTTTATTGCTCATAAGTGATATATATGTAGTCACTAATGTTCACGCGTAGAAATCTTTTATTCGCGACATCTAATTTTCGCGATTTTGAAGAAAAACGCGAAATTAAAGTGTCGCGAAAATTAAAATTACGCGTAATAAGGTAGTCCCTCTTGGGATACAGTAAAAACAAGAAACATTACTCATGTGACCTGAATTGGGACAACAAAATGTACAAGCTAACTCGGTTAATTGAAAATCGCTCTAGTGTAATTCTCTCGACATGCTACACATTATGGGATAATTATGCATATACTTCCTGATGAAACTAAACTCAAAGCAGTGGAAATGCGATTGTGTTTTTCGTCAACAGCCACCACTGACCCATACAGGAATTGACAACCAAGACCTCGATTTTGTCACCTCACACAAGGTACTCGGTCTGACCATACAGGACGATCTTAAGCGGGGCCGAAACGCTTGCACATTGCTTGCACGTATCTTGCGGCGTTCTGTTGTATACCACCCCGACCCGGGGGGTAGGGGGTACTCCTGTTTGTGACGTATTATGTATGTGCCGCGGGGGTGGGTCAGGGTTTTGAGCTCAGTTTAGGCAGGTAGGGTCAGGGTTTTGACCTGATTTGGGCAGATCAGGGTCAGGATTTGAGTTTAATGTGGGTGCAGTCAGGGTCGGGGTTCAGTATATTTTAGGCATCAGGGTTTTTTCCCCCAAAAAAGGGGGCAATCAGGGTTTTCGAGCTCGGATTTTGGGTCAAACAGGGTCAGGGTTTGAGCCTCTTGGCCTCACATACATACCCATTTTTCATGTAAGTCCCCCCCCCCCTCCGGGCACCCCGAGATCTTGTGGCTATTTACACATCACTCATCCGTTCGACCTTGGAGTATTGTTCCCCGGTATGGCACAACAACTTGCCACAATATTTATCGGATGTGTTGGAGAGAGTTCAGAAAAGAGCCTTCAAGATCATGTATTTTTTTTTACCCCGAGGCTACTTACGCAGAGGCCCTTGTAAAGTTAAGGTGAACCACACTCTATGACAGAAGAGAAGAGCTTCGCAAGAAAACTATTGAAAAGATAGCGAAAAGTGGCGGTCGGCTCTCCCAGCTGTTACCTCAGATCAGGGAATTCGCGCACGTTCGTAAACTTCGCAATAGCTGTGATCGAACCACTTTCCTTTGTGGAACGAATAGATACCGGATATTTTTTTCCCCGCAATGGTAACAGTTTCAACCCAGAATAGAGTCCGCGTTTTCGATCACAACTCTAAATGTTTATATTGAATTTAGAATACTTTTTAATTAGGCCTTAGCCGATTGATTACAGATTGTATGGTTAGTACAGATACGTACTGTTATTACTTTTAAAATTATCATGTAATGGCCCAGTCTCTGAAGTTTCCTCTGAAGTCTCTTCCAATACTTAGGCATTGTAATTTAATTTGAACTTTTTTAGATTTTTACCATTGTATATTGTAAACACATATAGTAATTCATTTTATCGGGACAATTGTGCAATAATAAACCTTAGGCTTAATTATAATTAACTTACTGGTCAGCGGTCACATTTCAAAGCCATTCATATGCAAATCAGTACATAGTTTTAACCCCAGGAGAGGCGCCAAGTAACCAGATCTTCTTTTTGTGCTTACATACAAGGTCAGTATGCTTGTTGTAGTTTCTCTAACCTATTTCTTCTGTCCTGTTGGCGTTGCCAACTATTTCGGTCAAATATTAGGTACGTCGGACATTTGGAAAAAGAGAGTTTTTATTCTCCTAAGTGAGATGGAAATTGTGAGCTATTTTGGTTTTCGCGCGAAATGTTTACCGGAAGTAAAATTTCTCACAGCTTTAACTGCTGACCAAAGGTACAGTTTAACAGCTATCCCAGAGTCCTATGCAGGAAACCGAGGAAGAAATGGTACCACGGGCGAATTTGCTTCATTTTTTATAGGGATTTCGATGGAACTTTGTGGACGTGGATTCTTCAACTGGAAGCTCGCTTACACAGCAAGTTTCGAAATTTTGCGATTTTCAGTGTTTTTAAGTCCAAAAACGCAAGGTAAATTGCAAACCTAAAGGTCTGAATTTTCGGATACCAGCTACTGGGATCTTCTAATACAAGAATCCGCCACGGCAAATGGAATATCCATGAAAGGCATTGAGGAATGGAGCTTTCAATTCTTCATGTAAGTGTGTTTTCGTAATAATTAACAGTAAATGTATGCGTTCGCTCTACCAACATGGAGCAAGTCAAATCGCAAAGGAAAAAGCATTCATGTGTTGTTTATTTTAACCTTAAAAAAATCATGAATAATTAATGACTATTTTGTCCAATCAGATGAAGTAAATCAGTCACGTGTATGCTCCTTTATACCTGATAAAATCTCATCATTCTAAAAACCCCGCGGAGGGATTTGAATTCTGTCCCAGGGGCCGAAACAGAACCAGACGGATAACTAGCAAAATGTTCAGCGGTCCGGCAAATTTGGAATGAAGATTACATTTGCTTGAAAGGGGGAAAATTGTTTTATGATTCATATATTCTTTGTAATCAATCAATCAATCAATCAATCAATGACCTTTATTTATCCACGATAAAGTTTAAAGCTTGGAGTTTGCGGGGTCGTGACTTAACACTGATAAATGTAATTAATTAACGAGCTAAAATCAACCTCGTGACCAGGGTCTTCTCGGTCAGATCCAAGATGGCGGCTACTGCGGGAGAAAACCCTGGTAAAGGCTGAATAACGTGATCAAAAATCTCCAGAAATCCTGGAGATTTTAATCACGTGATGTGGGCATCCAATATGGCGGCCAATCTAAATATGGAAATGTTTAACACGTGCCTACAAACCATAGGTATCCCAGTCTGGAGTGAACGAGATGCGATTAACGGTATTTCTACTTTAGTCATTAGTGAAAAACAGGTCTACTAAACGGCTCCAAATGGAATTTACTTGGATAAAGAAACAGTGGAAGGGTATCACAATGCTACCAGGATGTATCTAAACTAGAAGAGAATCCTAAAAAGCCGTTCATTTTCCGTTAGCGTTGAAGCGAAGCGATCGATAGCACATGCTCAGGTTAAACGGCTTCCCCTGGCTTTCCCACTGATGAAACCTACCAGAAAACTACCCAGTAATGCACTTCATCTATTGCTCTACCTACACAACGTGTTTTGAGGTTATTTAAAATCGTTTTATTGAGAAAATTAGAGAAAATTAAACTATATACGAATCATCTCCGTGGTCTCAGCACGTTTGGCCAATAAAAAGCATTGTTAGACAACCTTTGCGTCATAACCGAAGAGGCAATCAGAATACGTCGTAGTTCGGCCTTTACCAGGGTCTTCTCTCGGAGTAGCCGCCATCTTGGATCTGACCGAGAAGACCCTGGGGACCAGGTTGAGCTAAAATAGGTAATCTGTAAAACTAAGATACTAATACTTATATTAAATAATGCTAGTATATAACAATAACTGGAATTATAATAATTAATACCAATAAATAGAGCTGATGATGCTAAATCTAAGCCTAAGACCTAAATTAATCTTAAATCTCTCTTACGTTTCGATTAGCTGAAATAGTGGTCTTTTGTTGGCATTTACGTGGGAGGGCGTTCCACAGCAAAGATCCTCTGTAGGCTATTGAGTATTTCATAATGTTCGAATTGAACCGAGGAGTGACTAATTGGTTAACTCCCCTAAGGTTGTATTTTGATTTGCGCTTATTTATATGTGTTATCGTACGTGATGGGGTAATATTATAATACAGTTTATACATTAACTTGAGAATAGAGATTTTGTAGCCTAAATATAGTGTGTCCCATCCGGTCTTTGTGTGGACCTCATCAGTGGGCGTGTCTATGGGGAGATAGTAAATGATTTTAGCCGCCCTACAATGAAGAATTTCCAGAGCCTTAAAGTTGTCCTGACAGTTTAAACCTCCCCACACGGCGATACCGTAATTTATAGACGGGAGTATTACTTTGAAGTATAAATTTAAAAGTACCTGCCTTGGTAGGAATTTACATCTTTTGCCGGATTAAGTTTAACTTATTTGCGAAGTTCTTTCTGACATTACAGACATGCTCAGTCCAACTTAGTTTGTTGTCTACAGTTAAGCCAGGAGCCCATTGCCAGGAGCGTGCATCTCCCAGATTAGGTCTGTCCAACAGCAGAACAGATACACCTCATTCATAAGGGCGTGGTCTCTGTATTTTAACAGTTTAGCCACATGTTCAATGTATGAAAAACAACATCCTGGCCATGCGAAAGAGCATACCAACATTGGTGATTCTGTAGAATTTGAGTGTTGTAGCATAAAAGGCTGTGAAATTATAGCGATTTGAAATTAGAGAGATTTGTATGAGAAAAACTATGTAGGCCTTTCCAGCCTCGCTTTCCTGTATTTTCTACATTTAAAATGCCAATAACTCGATAGCAATTTGAAACATTGCTTTCAAACTATGGTCAATTACTAATTTAGGTACGATCTTTCCTGTGGTAGCATTAGTTTCTCCTCCCAATTTATGCAAATTAGGTGGCGGCCATTATGAATGAGGTCTATGATGTAGCTCTTTTTAGCTTTGTGTTTCCGGCAAAAGTAGACAAAGGATACCTGCACTAAACCAATCACACGATGAGATGTCACTTTTCATTATGCATTCACGCAGCTATTTTCATATGCAGGGGAGCGCGCATTGTCTGCAGCGCAAGCAACCATGGCAACCATTTTATTTATCTATAAATAGCCACATCGTCTACTGTGCTGTGGGCGCTACCCATCACACAGGTACGCTCCTGGTAATGGGCTCCTGGTTAAACCTAATTAAGAGTCTAGTATGGATCAATTTATGGCAGAAACCGCTTACGTACCGCGGGCGCGATGTCCTTGATTGTTGGCGATGGGGTGACTATACTACGCAGAGGGAAATTAAGGAGAAACTTTTTAAATAATTAAAAATGAAATAGAATAATTAATATATACAATGTATAAATAAATAAATTAATTAATTGAAATTAAAAATAGCAAAATTGAAAAATAGAAACTTGCTCGAGCTTCGACCCGGTAAAAGGCAAATCACCCGGCGTGGACTAGTTCTCAAGCCGAAGTATTTTGAATGAAGAAAATCGCATGGATATGTTAAAATGTATACTTTGAGATGCATTTTTTTCGTTTTGCAATGTCTCAGGTAATGGGCTCCTGAATGTAAATAAATAATAAATACTGTTTTACAACCAGGCACTCCCCGTGAGGGGCTCTTCCGTACCGGTTCACTCCACACACGCTCACACTAAACTCATATTCTCTACTCGCTACATTCAAGCTCGCATGTTGATTTTTGAGGAGGGAGGAAAACCGGAGAACCCGGAGAAAAACCCTCGTGGCAAGGGAGAGAACAACACAACCTCACATATGATCCGAGCCGGGATCGAGCCCAGGACATACTCGGTGAGAGGCGAGTGTTTACGCACGGTGCCACCCATTAGCTCTCGTTGTACTGTCTATCATGCAGTGGTTACAGTGTTTGCACTGTAAGCCTTCATGAAAGAATATAAACATTCCTATCATGTAGTTCTGATCTAACGGTTATCTGAAATAATTAAACTCTTTAGTAAGCCATCAAATTCATTTAGTTTGCTCAAGGGAGTATTTGGCACTGTTTTCAGTAATGTAATACTAACAAATGAACTAAGAATGTTTCCGCAGTGAACAGAAACAACCCTCGTTTCTTGGCGTCCCAGAGAGGGAAAGACATAAGAACATTTGCTCGCTAGCTATTTGTTTATCTGCTTATCTAGTTGTTTTAAAGTCCAGGATTCTTCAAGGTATGTTTTATTCCATTACAAGATACTTACTTCAAAATCGTCAAGAGGCCCACAATCTTGAATCCAACCGTCTCATACGGGCTAGCTCACAACTGGAACCAGAAGAACTGCGGCACAAACGTTGACCAGAGACCGGCACCTACAAAATACAAACAGTTACTCACCGGCCTTTAGTTTCCAAGTAACGGGAAGGGAATGTGATGATGCTAAACCAGAAATAAATAGCTGCAAGATTGCGTGTTCCGAAACTGTACTTGTGGCTGATAATTATAATTCACCGTCACTTTATTGAATTGGCTTTGGGCAATTATCAGTTTGGTTCAATTAATATTCGTATTTTCTTCCTGTGCTAAAAGCACTATTAACAGCATTTTTAAACTATACACCTTTCACAAACAGTATTGACAGAATTGATTGAACAAATTAAATGGCTGGAACGTAGTAAAAGAGAAATATTGATCATGAAAGGACAAGCTTTCAAGTGAAGGTGCAATCCGAGTAATGATTAATGGACAGGAATTCAAAACCAAAGTGTGTTAAATTGCACAACAAAATACACTCTTCCTAAGTGAAAAATTGAAGCGGAACTACTACTAAAGTCTAAAGTGTATTAAACTAGAGCATTATGACATAAAAAACATCAACATCTTCATCAACGTTGCATTGACTAAAGGTCGCGTTTTTTTGGACTTATTCCTGCTATTCTGAAATCAGAATATTTCGAAATCCTGTAGATAGTTTTAGCACGTCCTTTAGGAATTAATCAGTGTTTGTGTTTGGTAATGTAAACGACATTGGCTTTTTGTGTATTCCTTTTTCTGAATACTAAGAATATGTCTAAAAGAAACGAACCCTTAGGCCCGAATCAAACGTTGAACTTCTCATGCGCTGAGCCTAATTAGATCAAAGGAAGCCGCCTAATTATCTCTTGTTTCAATTGCGTTCGGTGCATGAAAAATTCGACGTTTGTTTGGGGTTGAAATACATATTTCTACTAGTAATACATTGAATGCTGAAACCTCACGAACATTTTCAGCAGAAAAAAATAATTTTAATAAAAATCCCTTGTAGTGTAGTGTCATTACTTTCTCAGAAATCGAAGTCTTCTTTGGTTATATACTTTAGTTTCTGTCGAAATTATTTGCAAGTGATATTTAGTAAATAAACCCCTTCTGGGGCTGGTATATCGGCGGATAATGTCCGCGGCTGAGAGATGGTCCGAAAAAAGAATAGTTGCCCGAAAAGCGAAGCTTACATTATTCCTCTAAGTCCTTAATGATAAAGATTTGTTTAAAGATATCATTGAAAATCCAGAAAAAGAAGAAGATTTCATAGATGAAATTGCTCAAGGGAATTATGCACCAATCAATTCCAGCGGTGCCCATCCCCTCCCCCCCTCCACGGAAACATTATTATTATTTAGCACCTTTCATGCTTAGGAAGCATTTAGTTGAAAATCTCATTTTACCCAAAGCTTGACTTTAATGATGTAGTGCCACACCCAATTCCTGACTATCTTGTCAAACGCTTACAGCGTGTCCAACTTGCTGCTGCTGGTTTTGTTCTCAATCGTTATGCTAGTAGAACTGATATATTAAAACTTTGTTGGCTACCCGTCTTAGAACGCAGAAAATTTCACTTGTTAAATCTTGTATATAAGGCCCTTCATTATAGTGACTGGCAACTTTATCTCAATTAGAATTGTACATACCCAATAGAACACTACGGTAAGCCAGCAGTAAACAGTTAAAGGTCCCACCTGAAAATGGCACCTTCCAGGATACCAGTTCATCCGTTTTCAATAATTTACCTGTAAATCTTATGAACTCTGCAACCTTTGCTGAATTTTGTCGGTTATCGAAAGGATATCTAAAGAACTGCCATTGATTAATTTTACAATAGATAGCCATATTTTAATCCTTAGTACTGTTATCATTACATCTCAGTAACATCTTAGTCATATTTTATCAACATTTTATATTTTACATTATTTAGATTAACAGGCGAAGAGCCACCCAGTGTAAATACTGTTAATAAACCATTATTATTATTATTATTATTATTATTATTATTATTATTATTATTATTATTATTATTATTATTAATGAGAGATATCTGGAGTGGGGCATTAGCAGGGACTGCGGAGGGGGTGGGGCAGGTCGGGCTATAGCCCTACCACTTTTTTTCGGGAAATGTGACAAAAACAAAGATTTAGCGAGAAAGTCCCCTGGAAAACGAAGAAAATGGCATTTCCGAGGCTCTAGATAGATAGATAGATAGATAGATAGATAGATAGATAGATAGATGTGTTTATTGGCACCATATACAAAATTGTACATAGGTCTCAGACCTGCTGAGAAAGCTAACAAACGTAAGGTAAGATACAGGTATAGGAGTATATGTGTTATATGTAGTTGTTTTAACTAATATTTTTGCGTTTTTTGAAGCAGTCATGTATATATATATTTACAAACTTCTTTTTGTAATATTAAAGGCGGATCTATTAGTAAATTAAAAACTACATTTTCGTCTTGATACTGATTTCGGTTTCTGTAAATTTAATTATCTACTCACAACATTGATTATGTTTTCCCTTAAGTCATTGTAAAGGGAGCATCTCAATACAAAATGTAATTCGTCTTCTACTTCTTGTTTGTCACATTTTGGGCAGATTCGTTCTTCTGGTTTTAGGTAGGGCCTAGAATGTCGACCTTTTTCAATTTCGAGGGCGTGGTTACTTATTCTTAGACGAGTTAGAGCTTCTCGATGATCAATGTTATGAACATTATAAAGGTATGGCTCAAGCGAATAGTTAATTTTAAAAGTACGATACGTACGAAGTTTATTGCGTTGTCCTTCTTTTCTATCATCGTCGTTGATTTGGCTTAGCCAGCATTGGTATTCGATATCTTTTAATCTTTGTTTGAATAATTTTTCATAACTGAGTCTTTTGAATTACTGGGTTGACCGGAGGATCATTCCAGATGTCTCCGAGACCAACCGTACATATGGTAGTTTTCATTTTCTGATACCAATCAGTTTTGTTATTACCGTCTGTGCTATCTATATATGTGTCCTGCGATAAACATGTACGTTCTGGGTTATTCAGCTTGAGCCAAAACTTATAACTCCTTCTTTGTGCTTCCACCGAAAGAGGATAATATTATCTTCTTTCATTTAAAATTGTCGTAAATATTTTACTAAGACTTGGTGACAACGCAATTCCCCTATAATTGTTAACGTCATCTTGGGCTCCCTTTTTGTGTAGGGGAGTAATTAGGCCTGTACACCATTCCTTTGGGTATTGACCCGAACTCAACACTTTATTAAAGATCCTAAGCAATGGTATTTCTAGATGATTTTTAGCAAGTAGAATTATTTCATTCAGTATAACGTATATTATGTATCCCGGGCGATTTGATCATTCTTGTTTACTAATTTCATAGTCTGATCATAGTTAATAGAGTGGAATGGTTATGAAACCCGGAAAACTTCAAAGGGGCTAACAAAGGCGCTGCGATTTATGTTGGAAGGGGGCAAGATAAACGATTATGCAGGGTCATAGTTCATTAGCGTCCCCTGAACGACTGAACTCACACGTTTCTATTGGCTGATTGATTAACAGGCTGATTGTGCAGGGTCACGGTTTAAAAAAGCAAACAAAGACATATAACAAAGAAGGTCGCTGGGTTTCATAACCATTCCACTCTATTAACTATGGTCTAATGGACCTTTAGTATTATAAGTGCGTTCAGAAGCGGTGGTGTTTGCGGCCTCATGGGGTTGATTTACATAATTTCCGTTTAACAGCTGATTTTGTTTCTTGAAAAATTCATAAAACACTTCAATAGCGATCGAGTTAGATTTTTTACCTTTTTTCGAAGTATTAAAGATGCGATTTATATTTTTCCACGTTTCCTTAGCGTTACTAAAATCGATTTTTCCCAAAAAAAATTCTCTGTAACGGTATTTCTTTTTCTTGCAGAGATTCTTAAACTGTTTCTTTTTCAGACTTAAAATGCCTATGAAGCTTATTTTTTTATTTTAGATATCAATTCTACATCAAGTGAATAGTAGAATGGTACAATATATATTGCTTTGAATGATGTGCCGCTGAGTTAAGGAGGTTTTAATATCCAAAATGCTAATTACACGACGTCAGGGGAGGTATCTGCAATCACTTCTTAGTGGTTGTGAATGGGCGTTTCTACTGATATAGGAAAACAAATTTCTAACATCATTTTATTTCAACCATGGGTATAACACTGATAATTTTAAAAATTTGCTTAATTGTAACAAAAAAAATTGTATAATAATTGTATCGCAATTGAAGTGTTTTATGAATTTTTCAAGAAACAAAATCAGCTGTTAAACGGAAATTATGTAAATCAACCCCATGAGGCCGCAAACACCACCGCTTCTGAACACACTTATAATACTAAAGGTCCATTAGACCATAGTTAATAGAGTGGAATGGTTATGAAACCCAGCGACCTTCTTTGTTATATGTCTTTGTTAGCTTTTTTAAACCGTGACCCTGCACAATCAGCATGTTAATCAATCAGCCAATAGAAACGTGTGAGTTCAGTCGTTCAGGGGACGCCAATGAACTATGACCCTACACAATCTTTTGTCTTGCCCCCTTCCAACATAAATCGCAGCGCCTTTGTTAGCCCCTTTGAAGTTTTCCGGGTTTCATAACCATTCCACTCTATTAACTATGATCAGACTATGAAATTAGTAAACAAGAATGATCAAATCGCCCGGGATACATAATATACGTTATACTGAATGAAATAATTCTACTTGCTAAAAATCATCTAGAAATACCATTCCGAAGTGTTATGTTGTCAGGGTGATTGCTAACTTTTTTACCCAAGGATCTTAAGTTGTGTTTTTCAGTTTTACATTCCTTATCAAACCAAGCGAAGCTTACATTATTCCTCTAAGTCCTTAATGATAAAGATTTGTTTAAAGATATCATTGAAAATCCAGAAAAAGAAGAAGATTTCATAGATGAAATTGCTCAAGGGAATTATGCACCAATCAATCCCAGCGGTGCCCATCCCTTCCCCCCCTCCCCGGAAACATTATTATTATTTAGCACCTTTCATGCTTAGGAAGCATTTAGTTGAAAATCTCATTTTACCAAAGCTTGACTTTAATGATGTAGTGCCACACCCAATTCCTGACTATCTTGTCAAACGCTTACAGCGTGTCCAACTTGCTGCTGCTGGTTTTGTTCTCAATCGTTATGCTATCTAGTAGAACTGATATCTTAAAACTTTGTTGGCTACCCGTCTTAGAACGCAGACAAAATCACTTGTTAAAGCTTGTATATAAGGCCCTTCATTATAGTGACTGGCAACTTTATCTCAATTAGAATTGTACATACCCAATAGAACATTACGGTAAGCCAGCAGTAAACAGTTAAAGGTCCCACCTGAAAATGGCACCTTCCAGGATACCAGTTCATCCGTGTTCAATAATTTACCTGTAAATCTTAGGAACTCTGCAACCTTTGCTGAATTTTGTCGGTTATCGAAAGGATATCTAAAGAATTGCGCTGCCGACAGACTCCATTGACTAATTTTACAATAGATAGCCATATTTTAATCCTTAGTACTGTTATCATTACATCTCAGTAACATCTTAGTTATATTTTATCAACATTTTATATTTTACATTATTTAGATTAACAGGCGAAGAGCCACCCAGTGTAAATACTGTTAATAAACCATTATTATTATTATTATTATTATTATTATTATTACAAGTGGATACCGCTAACGATAATCATATAATGGTTTCCACCCCTCCCCCCCTCAGTTTTGCAAGATTCGCAGATCTTACTCAAAATTGGCAAACAATATGCTGTGTTTATCGTGTTATAATTAGTACCAAAACTATGATTTTTAAGATACAACTTTATTCAACCCACTTCTAAATGGGGAGGGTACCATTATTAACAGGAAATGCATATCATTTTCCACCCCTCCCCCCTCGGTTTTGCAAAGTTCGCAGATCTTATCCCAAATTTGGAAACAAAATATTGTATTCATCGTGTTTAGCACAAAAACTATGATTTTAACGCTGCAACCTCATTGAAACCATTTGTAAGGGGGAGGGTACCTTTTTAATTAATGGTAAATGCAATATGATTGTCCACCCCTCCCCCTCAGTTTGGCAAGGATCGATAATCTTACCCCAAACTTGGTACCAATAAGTTGTGTTTGTCCTGTTTAGTACCAAAACTAAGATTTTAACGCTGAAACTTCATTGATTCCAGTCGTAGACTGCGAAAAAGAAACTGAAACCGTCCCAACATGCTTTGCGGGCAAGACCAAAAGGGCGATGGATTTTTACGGACAGAAACCAACGTCGTAGAGACAAGGGGTTTTCACCAAATTGTGAGCAATAGAAAACTGCAGGGGTTCCTCTTAATTTGGTTGAGATTAAAGTTCAGGGGGGAAATGATAGCCAAAACAAAAATTCAAAACGGCCTAACCCCCCTGAACTTCATTTGCGCGAGTAATAACGCAAATATTTGAGTTAGCAGGTCGAAGTTACATATGATAGGCTAGTTTAAATTCTCGTTGACTTAGTGCAACATACCAAACATTAACACCTCCAAGCTATAAATTACAATTATTCCCTACCCCACCCCCCTGGAAATGGTATACCCATTTGTGTTAATAAAATGTTTTGGGAATGTCATTCATGACAAAACTGATCGGTTTCTAAGTTTTCACGTTCAACATACAACCACACAATTAACTTTAAAAATGTGCCCAGGCCCCGCTCGGCCAAGCAAAAAGCAAGAAAAACCGCCTTAACCCCCCCTGAACTTCATTTGCGCGAGTATTCATGCGAAAAATTAATCTAGTTGGGCGAAATTACATCAGATAGGCTGGATTTTATTCCTTTAGCTATGCGCTAGATACCAAACATTAATTATTTATTTCATTAATTAATTAATTAATTAATTAATTATTTAATGATTGTATTATTTCTATGATTATCGTTAGGAATTATTAATGAGAGATATCTGGAGTGGGGCATTAGCAGGGACTGCGGAGGGGGTGGGGCAGGTCGGGCTATAGCCCTACCACTTTTTTTCGGGAAATGTGACAAAAACAAAGATTTAGCGAGAAAGTCCCCTGGAAAACGAAGAAAATGGCATTTCCGAGGCTCTAGATAGATAGATCATAGTTAATAGAGTGGAATGGTTATGAAACCCGGCAAACTTCAAAGGGGCTAACAAGGCGCTGCGATTTATGTTGGAAGGGGGCAAGACAAAAGATTGTGCAGGGTCATAGTTCATTAGCGTCCCCTGAACGACTGAACTCACACGTTTCTATTGGCTGATTGATTAACACATTGGAATTTCTATTGTGTTTTGTGCAGGGTCACGGTTGAAAAAAGCTAACAAAGACATAACAAAGAAGGTCGCTGGGTTTCATAACCATTCCACTCTATTAACTATGGATAGATAGATAGATAGATAGATGTGTTTATTGGCACCATATACAAAATTGTACATAGGTCTCAGACCTGCTGAGAAAGCTAACAAACGTAAGGTAAGATACAGGTATAGGAGTATATGTGTTATATGTAGTTATTTTAACTAATATCTTTGCGTTTTTTGAAGCAGTCATGTGTATTTACAAACTTCTTTTTGTAATATTAAAGGCGGATCTATTAGTAAATTAACATTTTGGGCAGATTCGTTCTTCTGGTTTTAGGTAGGGCCTAGAATGTCGACCTTTTTCAATTTCGAGGGCGTGGTTACTTATTCTTAGACGAGTTAGAGCTTCTCGATGATCAATGTTATGAACATTATAAAGGTATGGCTCAAGCGAATAGTTAATTTTAAAAGTACGATACGTACGATACGATACGATGAGGCTTTTGAATTACTGGGTTGACCGGAGGATCATTCCAGATGTCTCCGAGACCAACCGTACATATGGTAGTTTTCATTTTCTGATACCAATCAGTTTTGTTATTACCGTCTGTGCTATCTATATAAATTATGTGTCCTGCGATAAACATGTACGTTCTGGGTTATTCAGCTTGAGCCAAAACTTATAACTCCTTCTTTGTGCTTCCACCGAAAGAGGATAATATTATCTTCTTTCATTTAAAATTGTCGTAAATATTTTACTAAGACTTGGTGACAACGCAATTCCCCTATAATTGTTAACGTCATCTTGGGCTCCCTTTTTGTGTAGGGGAGTAATTAGGCCTGTACACCATTCCTTTGGGTATTGACCCGAACTCAACACTTTATTACAGATCCTAAGCAATGGTATTTCTAGATGATTTTTAGCAAGTAGAATTATTTCATTCAGTATAACGTATATTATGTATCCCGGGCGATTTGATCATTCTTGTTTACTAATTTCATAGTCTGATCATAGTTAATAAGTGGAATGGTTATGAAACCCGGAAAACTTCAAAGGGGCTAACAAAGGCGCTGCGATTTATGTTGGAAGGGGGCAAGACAAAATATTGTGTAGGGTCATAGTTCATTAGCGTCCCCTGAACGACTGAACTCACACGTTTCTATTGGCTGATTGATTAACATGCTGATTGTGCAGGGTCACGGTTTAAAAAAGCTAACAAAGACATATAACAAAGAAGGTCGCTGGGTTTCATAACCATTCCACTCTATTAACTATGGTCTAATGGACCTTTAGTATTATAAGTGTGTTCAGAAGCGGTGGTGTTTGCGGCCTCATGGGGTTGATTTACATAATTTCCGTTTAACAGCTGATTTTGTTTCTTGAAAAATTCATAAAACACTCCAATTGCGATCGAGTTAGATTTTTTACCTTTTTTCGAAGTATTAAAGATGCGATGTATATTTTTCCACGTTTCCTTAGCGTTACTAAAATCGATTTTTCCAATGTTTTTTTCTCTGTAACGGTATTTCTTTTTCTTGCAGAGATTCTTAAACTGTTTCTTTTTCAGACTTAAGTCATTCCGAAGCGTTATGTTGTCAGGGTGATTGCTAACTTTTTTACCCAAGGATCTTAAGTTGTGTTTTTCAGTTTTACATTCCTTATCAAACCAATCCATGCTCTGTTCTTTTTGTATCGTTTTTGACTTTTTATATTTAAGACCGGAATCAAGACTTAGCTGGAAAAGAAATTCTGTAGTCTCCTTAATTGCACTGGATGTGTCGTTTGTTTCACAGTTTTCAGATAGCTTATTCAGTTTATATAAGTATTCAGGGGTGTTAAGGAGAGTGATTATGCTTTCCTTCACCATGTCGTCCCATATTATTCGTTTATGCAATGATTTGCAGCAGGGAGCGTCCGTGGCTGTATTTGGAATCTGGGCGGATTCTCTACTCTTAAGGAGTAGGATATCGAGGAATGATCCGAAAGATATGGAATTAATGGTTTACTTAACAATACTGGAAGCATTCAATCAGACTTTCATCAGTAATGACATAATCAACTATACTGCTGCCATTATATTTAAAACAAGTTTTCATTCCTGAACAATCACCTATTATTCTTCCATTTAGAAAGCGCAGGCTTAATGATGTACAGGTGTCGATTATAGCCCTGCCTCTACTATCAATGACGGAATCTTTTGAATGTCTATTGTTTTTGATATTTTGCAGATAATCGTCCGGTAGATTTAGAAATCATGCATTACTGATTGTCGTCGACTATAAACTCTTGTAATTCTCCGGTACGCGCATTGAAGTCTCCCTGCAATATAACTTTACCTTTGGTTGCGAAATTTAAAGTTTCTAACTCTAGGTCAGTAATGAAATCTTCATCGGTATATCTTTCTGAGTTTGAGGGGCTTAAGTAAACTGTTCCAAGGTAGATATCCTCTTTCAATGAACATATTTTTTTATCTATTTCAGACACCATATAACATTTTTGTTCTTGGACGGGGTATAAGTAACCCCTTTACTTAAAGATTTTATAATATATAAGGCTAACCCTCCGGCATGCCTGTTTCCCGTTTTATCACGGCATTTAGTAAAGTGCACAAATTTGTCGACTGATAATTCTGAGTTAAGATCCGCATGAGTCTCGACCAATCCTATTATGTCATGGCTGTTGAATATTTTGGTCACTTCATTTAGTTGTAATCTGTTTCCGAGGTTACTGCTTTTATAGCTCTAGATTTCGATTTTTTTTCCTGGGGGGAGGGGGGGGGGGCGTGGGCATGCCCCTAAACCCCCCTAACAGCTCATGCCTTCGGCGCTCGTTGCACTGTATGGGTGTTTCAGCCCTACCACTTTTAAGGGCACTCCGCGGTCCCTGATTAGACAGCATAAACAAACGATGTTCATAAAGTCATGGACGGCAACTGAAAGTCAAATTTTCCTTTTTTGACGCGATTTTACGTCGTCGCGTGGGGGTCGCGTAACGCCAAGTCACACACGTCAAACTTAAGAAGATCTTACCATCCGTGTTGATCGACAAGAAACGTGTCCAAGGTTTATAGTAAGATTTTTCTCCCACCGTTTTCAATCTAATATTCTCTCAGTCTGGTGATGTCCATGCTGTGAAAAACGTCTGGTGTTTTTTTAAAAAGCTCTCTATATATTCTACTCCGTAACAGTACTACCGAACGGAAAATAATTCTTGGAAAGAGACTAACCTCGATCGTTGTTTCCCTTGTTGTCAACTACGTACTTGCAGCAAACATTATAAATAGAAGCACGTTTATTGGCAAAAGCGAGAACTTCGTGGCTGACTGGCTTGCCGTCCAGCAAGGCAGGCTACAAAAGCGTGTGGGTGTATTTAAAGGCGATATTTTCCCGTTAATGCTGGTTGTGAACTGCTATATGGATGTTGCCGGGGGTGGGGCATTTACCTCATTTCTTTGGCCCCACCGTGGGTCATTTGAAATTTGTTTTTCAAAAATGTATAATGCCCGAGGGTTGGCCCGGGGAGTGGGGGAGGAGGGGGGATGGACACCGCTGTAATTGACTGGTGCATGACATTGAATCAAAATATTACAGCATTAAGCTAACGGGAATATGTTTTGAAAAGTCTAAGCAAACTGAACGGGTTTTCTATTCTGCACTGCAATATGCGTAGCCTCTCAAAAAACTTAACACTTTTGCAAGATATACTATTAACGTTAAGGAAATGCCCAAACAAAACTTCAGGACAATTACTTGACTAATATTGATTACCAGATTACAATGTGTGTAATTTTTGTTAGACAATGAACGCGAGTATTAGATAGAAGGCCACAATATGAGATTGGAAATTTCGACGAGCAGACTATAATGTCGGGCACCGCGGATACCGTAGTGCGGCGGTGAGGGATTACGAAAGGTCGAGTAGTACTCTAACTAAAAATGTGTCTAACGCTCTTCAAGCACCGGCGTCTAAAGGAGACGAAGGTTGTGATCAAAAGAAGCCACGAGTATCAGAGCTAGACGAGAAGTTGGGAGAGTCCTAATGCAGCCTTAACATCCCCAGGCTCAACAATAAGCAATTATTGGATGAGGTTGAGCATGATAGCGAAAATTATCAAGACAGAGGTCTGTGTTATCTGCCGAAGCCGAAGGCTGAGTCTGATAACACATACCGAGATCTTCAGTGATAATTTTCGCTATCATGCGAAAACCGAATTCAACAATTGTTTTATTATACATTTTTAAGCTCAAGTTTTAGCAAAAGAGAAAGCTATCGTAAACGAAGCTAAATGAAACGCCGCATAAAATTGGTTTGTTTACGATTGGATTTCTGCATGATTCAAGATGTTTTCTTTCATATTCGAGCTAAAAATTGCATCTATTTTACGAGTTTAGCCGAGAAATGAATGACTAGAAACATAGCTGAGCGCTACTGAATGGCTCAAAATAACGAAATAAGTGCCCTGCTTTCTAGCGTAAAATTGTCGTATTTGCATGCTTACCATCGAGCGCTGAGTATTATCTGCTAGCAGATGTTGTACGCATGCGCTGTAGCTAGCTATGGAGAATTCGTTGCGTGTTCTCAGCCAATCAGAATCGAGATATGAGTAAAATGTATAATAACACTAGTTAGTCGTTGAACATGGCAGTATCTGACAATCGTCAAGTTTCAGCGAGTGCTAAGAGGTTAAGTAGTGTGCTTTCAGGATTCGAGCAACTTCGGACGCGGATTTGCTTCAGTGGAAATAATATTTTTTAGGTCGATTGTTAGTATTCTCAGGAGCCCATTACCAGGAGCGTCCATCTTCCCCACTGTGTCTGTACCCCAGCACAGAGGTAGATGAGGCTATTTTTAGCATTGCGTTTCGCGCGAAAAAGAACAAAGGTAGGCTATTCTTAGCCAATCAGATAGCTAACGTTACTTCTCATTATCATTCTTCTCACTTTCAACGCGGGAATTCGAATTGCTGGTTTTCACTCAATCCCCAGAGATTCAAATGTTGGTGCCCCAACAAAAAAAGCTAACGAGGGATCTATTGTTTAAGGGCACCAACATGGCGGCGACCTCTTTTCGCGGGAATTTCGAATCTAAAAATAGCCTCATCTACCTCTGTGCTGGGGACCCAACCCATAACAGAGGAACGCTTCTGGTAATGGACTCCTGGTATTCTCAAAACCTGAGTGAGACAAAAATTATTAAAGTTGGGTGATTGCTCATTTTTTCTAGTATAAGGATTGATGTTGTCTTCTATGTTGCAAGAAATTTAGATTTCAATAGAAGAAGTCATTTAGATCTAATCCCAGAAGGTACCGAGTCTTGCTGGATTGAGATAAACAGGATGAAACAACATAATATTGTAGTTGGTTGAAACCTACCCAGTGATTCACTCTTTTCACCTGGTGGTCATCTTGGATTCAAATTGAATAAGGTTAAAGTGCCCCTAACACCTTTTGCAATTTTTATACATATGAATCTTTGAAAGGTTTTGAGTACTTCTCTATATTGTAGGCTTGTTAAAATGGTGAAAATTTGACCTTTCCTGACCAATGACCGCGTAAGTAAAAGCCTGGGTCGATTCCTGGGTAGACGACAGGCCCAAAATACTAGGATACAAATGCTGACGAACTGATCTAAAACTCCACGAGTCAGACCACGAGTGCACTAGCGCTTTTTAATTAATTTGATAATTTAATTAACAAAAAATAATAATAATAATAAAAATTAAATGTCTAGTTCGCACGACTCTAACCTGTAGATCCTGGGGGTTCAGCGATTGACGATAACTCGCATACGCGCCCGTGCGTTAGACCTGTGGAGACTAGAGGATATTAATATTAACCATATCTAACTGGATATATATTAAACTTTGTTACACGAGTCACTATCGGTGTTTGATAAGCGTCACACTTGCTCTGTAGAGGGAAGGCTCAAAACGAATCATGAAAAATTCCTCTTCATTTTGCTTTTAAAAAATTGTGTTGTCTGGAGATGGATTCTGGGCTCCCTGTGGTCTTATGGTCCCCGGATCCAAGATGACCGAGAGGACCCTGGGGACGAGGTCCCGTTCTCTCGATAAGTTAGCGTTTGTTACAATTTATTAAAACCTTGGGCAAGCGGGTAACTGCTTCTGGAGCACGTGCGAGGCTCGATTTCGCGTATGGAGCCGGTGTGTACCGCTCGAAACGAGCTAATACCCAACAATATAAAACAGCCTAACCTTTATAACGTGCAGTACAAAAACAATGTATAGAGCTACAATATTATGGGAGCAATCAGAACACACTGGTTTCGAGCGATTATAGTATACCCCGCCGCCATCCCAAAGTGTGTGAATAAAAAAAAATTGCTTAGGGACCATTCATTATTTATGCCTGGGGGGGGGCTGGCAAGAATGAGGGGGGGGTCATCAAAAATTCAAGAGCATGAGAGGGGGGGTCACAGAAAAAAATAAGCATAGAAGGGGGGGGGGCTGTCTATATTTTTGGGTGCATTTCCAGGCATCTAAGGGGCCGCAATTTTCAAAATTTTCCCCCATGGGAGCATCCCCGGACCCCCCCCAGAGAAATACCTTGCTTTATTAAATAGTAATCAGCCAATCCAATGAGAAACATACAGAGCACCTAATGCAACCACCATTCAATTGTCTTGCCTAATATTTTGTTTGCCTCATCTTAATTTTGAAACTCCATTAGTAAAAAAATATCATCTAGATCCATCTGAAATTAATTAAAGGAAGGCTTGGGTGCATTTCCAGCGATCTCAGAAACCTTAATTTCCAAAAAAAATCCCCGGACCCCCTTAGTAGAGCCGATCCACATAATGTTCAGTCCGTGTTTAGTCCTCTGTAAATGTAAAACTGTGAACAGTGTGAGGGAGGGAGGGGGGGGGGGGGGGGGGGGGGGCTCTATATTTTTCAGAATTGTGTGCGGGGGGGTTATGAATTTTTTGTTTTGTTTGGAGGGGGGTCAAGACATTTTGTTGTTGTTTAGAACGAATCTTGCCAGCAATTCGCTTATATATTTGGGAGCTTGGCCATGGAGAGCCTTAAAAGTAATTAAAATTATTTTAAAAGTGATTCTATCTCTAACTGGCAGCCAGTGAAGTTTATATAAGATAGGGGAAATATGGTCAAACTTCCCAGCTCGAGTTACAAGTCTCGCAGCCGTATTCTGCACACGCTGTAGTTTATCAAGTTCACATGCCGGTAAACCATACAAAATGCTCTGCAGATCCCATTGCATCCACCTATACCCCGACGACATTCTTTACACCGCTAGTTTATCATCCTAAGACGTTTCTCTGATGTGTATGGCAGTAATGTTCGTATCAGGAATTTTTGCGAGATATTTATCGTATTAACCTTCGGCATCAAGGCAACTCTCGGAAAAGGGAAATTATGCTTGATAAAAGGTGTTCAAGAGTCCAGGAGAACTCTGAAATAAGTGGATGCACAACCAGTAAAGAGTTCGCTTCAACTGGGGAATTTATCAATTATGGTTTAAGGTCAACTTGCCGCCGGAAACAACGACAACTCGCAGTGGAATATTTATCATTGATTGTTTATACTGCGAGTTAGCCTGCGTAGCAAGCATAGCCTCCTCCGCAGGCAACTCCTAACTACAGTCGAAAAAATTCGAGAAAAAAGATGTGAAACCGGGCTTTCTATGGTAAGAGAGGGACAAGCAAGTGTCGGAGGACGAAACATACGAGGGGGGAGGGGAAGGGGAGGGGAAGAAGTTACATAGCCGTAAACCGAAACAACTAAGACCATAGTTAATAGAGTGGAATGGTTATGAAACCCGGCAAACTTCAAAGGGGCTAACAAAGGCGCTGCGATTTATGTTGGAAAGGGGCAAGACAAAAGATTGTGCAGGGTCATAGTTCATTAGCGTCCCCTGAACGACTGAACTCACACGTTTCTATTGGCTGATTGATTAACACATTGGAATTTCTATTGTGTTTTGTGCAGGGTAGTGGTTGAAAAAAGCTAACAAAGACATATAACAAAGAAGGTCGCTGGGTTTCATAACCATTCCACTCTATTAACTATGCTAAGACTAACAAAAAAAATAAAATTGTGAATGTTGGTTAATTAAATTATGAAGCGCTAGTGTACTCGTCTTCACTCGTGTAGACAAAGGCAGCCCAAGCTAATGATTTTTACAAAGAATGTATGGGAATTTTTAGAAAAAATCTAAAACTTTACTAAAATGATCAATAAAGTCATGAAATCTTAGCTGTGTGTTGTGAAGTTGTTCCTCTTCATCACTGATGTGTTTATTTCTGGTATGAGGCACTTCTGGGCTTTATTTTTCCTCCCCTATATAAATATTGAGAAGGCGGGAAACACAAGACATCATTAGTCCACGTGGCGACTCTTCTAGGCCTCGTAATTCTTCGAAAATCCAAACTTTCAGCATTTTACCTCCAGAAACCCTTTCTTACATTCCTCTAGCACTCATTTAATCGATCCATCGCTTATTTCCTCGCTTTGTAAGTACTCAAATTCGGACGGTTTCTGCAGCCAACCTAGCATGGGCTGCATAAACCGGGCTGCCTGTGCTAGTTGAACCACAGGCAGCCTGTGGTTGAACGTGGCTTTTCTTCGGAAGCAGTGACGAACGAGTGCCGAAGGAATCCAACACCGTGTTTTTTCGAGGAGATTCGGAGAACGAAGTCATTGTGCTCAATCGACCAATCGCTGCATGAACGGTGAAATCTGCAGAACAGACCCACGAACTTACAAGGCATATCATCTATTAGAAGAGCGTTAATGGGAACGGATTGTTTTACTTTTCGTTGAATCATCAAATACAGTAGCGGAAATGCTACTAGAACACACCTCTACAACATTTCGTCCAAGGCTTTTCAGACGGCGTTACGATTTCGTTTACTTAACAGGATATTATTAGGGACTTTAAGCAAACTGACGACGGCAACGTCTTCGACGACGGCATAAAACAAGCCTTAATTACAAAATACAATAGCTGCACGTGAAAATGCACGCAGTCGCCTACATTTCCACCGTTCTCTGCAAAAACACAACGTGAAAATCCCAAATTGTACGTTTTAAATAGAACGCGAACGTATAAGAAAGAAAATCAATCCGTTTTTCGTTCGGCGTGAACGGAACTCTATACTCGGTCATATTTTTCGAAAATCTGGTTGTGAAAAACAATTCAAGGTGAACAAGGGAAATAGTAGACACCAAATTTCGTGAGAAAGGCACTTTTCTACGTCCCGTCGCATTGCCGTCGCCGTCCTGGTTGCTTAAAGTCCCTAATATGTCCTGCTTCAGCAGTTCTAACTGCTCTTTGCTCATCTGTTAGGCTCCAGGAAAGATAAGGGTTAATACGAGTTCTCACTGACCTATTTATCACACCATATTCTAGCCGCTACACGGACGTATTTTTTCACTCTCATATTGCAGTGAGTTCAACAAAATCGTCTATAACAAATTATTGTACAACTTACCTTGGTTCCGTTTTTGGTTATTTTACATTTGAAATAGCTTTGAAGAAAACTAAATCAAGAAATCGACTACATTTCTATTTGACATTTACTTCACCTATTGTTTGCTGAAAGGTTTGTGGGTCTGCCCTGCATATTTCAGTCACCGTTCAGCGATTGGTCGATTGAGCACAATGACTTCGTTCTCCGAATCTCCTCGAAATAACACTGTTGGATTCCTTCGGCACTCGTTCGTCACTGCTCCCGAAGAAAAGCCACGTTCAACTACAGGCTGCCTGTGGTTCAACTAGCACAGGCAGCCCATGAAAAAAGGTCAAGTTGACGGTACCCCGGCTCGTTACATGCTAGGTTGGCTGCAGAAACCGTCGAATTTGAGTACTTACAAAGCGAGGAAATAAGCGATGGATCGATTAAATGAGTGCTAGAGGAATGTAAGAAAGGATTTCTGGAGGTAAAATGCTGAAAGTTTGGATTTTCGAAGAATTACGAGGCCTCGAAGAGTCGCCACATGGACTAATGGCGTCTTGTGTTTCCCGCCTTCTTAATATTTATATAGGGAGGAAAGAAAAAGCCAAGAAGTGCCTCAAACCAGAAATAAACACATCAGTGATGAAGAGGAACAACTTCACGACACACAGGTAAAGATTTCATGACTTTATTGATCATTTTAGTACAGTTTTAGATTTTTTCTAAAACTTCCCATACATTCCTTGTAAAAATCATTAGCTTGGGTTGCCTGTGGTGTAGAGTTCTAGATCAGATCCTCATGAGGGTCTGAATGGGGGGGGGGTCTACATGTCAGTTGTCAGTTAAAATTTTGGCCATTTCTCAGTTAGCCCTAGTTAATCATTACTAGAGAAAATTTACAACGTTTGACCCACAAAAAACAATTTTTTCAGTTATTTTTCGGTTGTCAGTTGTCAGTAAAAATATCGTCATTTGTCAGTTGCCTGTTATTTTTAAAGCCGTTTGTCAGTAGACAGTTAACCCCATTCAGACTCTCCGTCATAGTATTTGGATGCAATTTTTCTTTGGGCTGTGTACCTTACTGAAAACCATTATATAGTTAAGGTTTGAAAACCACAGCAAAAACCGTGTACAATCAATCCTGCCAGACGTTGGATCAAAAAACGGATCTTGATCAGCAAGAAAAAATATAACGATAAAGTGTCCGAAGACTACTGCGCAATGCTAATCATATACAACGCTTGTCGAAGTTTATACGATATTTCGGCTGGCCAGTACCTGCAGTGATAGTTTATTATCCAAGTTCAGTCAGTTCTTTTGTTGAAATCTGACCATTGCCTTCTCCTAGATAACAAAAGTAAAACCACTCTATTCAAATCTTGAATATTCATTAGCCCGTGCGATGACGTCATTGGCATTATATCCCAGGGATGAATAAATTGATTCAGTGTCAGTTCTCATCGAACGATAAGGAAGCAAGTCGCCCCACCCTCCCACCCTCCACAATCCCATACCTTAATGCTAATGAGTCAGAAAGAGGGATAATGTGGCTATTAACACTCCTGGATGTTTTTGTTGCCAGACAAATAAAATTGCAGAGATCTTAAAAATTGTCAAACTCTAGCTTTTACACTTTTTTTGCGAAAGCTGCGGGTCTTGGCCTTTCACGCATTTCGTTTGTTTCTTCTACGAACAGCTTTTTATGTAATTGAAAAATTCCCCAGGAAAGTATACAAATGCAAAACCCCGACTTGAAATCCTGGCAGGGATAGACCTGGGAAAAGATCTAGACAAAAATAAGAAACATCTGCTTGAAATCCTGACTCGAATGACTGATTATGACTTGAAATTATCTTGAATCCGGCGAACGTTTGGATAGTTGATCCCGCCCACTTCGATGACTGACGGAAGCCCATTGCCATTTTCCGATGGGAAAGTGACAAAAGCACGAAAACGGCTGTAAATGGTGTTTTCTGTATTTTGAGGTGAAAGTTAAAAAGAGACTAGAAATGAAAACGACTTGAAGGCCCGCAATTCATTCATGTCTCAGTTTTCTTGCACGATTGTTTTGGTGAATAAGCGCTCAGAATTATTTGGGGCCTATTTTCCTTGCTCCAATATATTATTTGGGAACCCCTAAAGTAAGAATACTTTACAGCTTTCGATCCAAAACCAAAGTAATTACAGAGGCAATCACGGGAGCAAGCGAAAACGCAATGAGCCAATCACGAACTGAAGTAATTCGTGATGGGTTTTTCTTGAACCAATCACGAGGAAAAGTAAACGCAATCGTTAATAACAAATTGATTGCGTGATTACATTGGCTGATAATACAAAACATTTCTCACAGCCAATAGAAAAGCTAAGAAAACGCGCAAAGCAATGACCGAATTACTTTCGACATTCACTCGAGAACCGCTTAATAGAGCGGTTTTCAATTGAGTGTAGTAAAACCAAAACCAAAGCAATCACACAACCAATCACGGGAGCAAATAAAAACACAATGAGCCAATCACGAACTGGAGTAATTCACGATTGGATTTACTTGAACCAATCACGAGCAGGTAAAAACACAATGAGCCAATCACGAACTGAAGTAAATTCACGATTGGATTTACTTGAACCAATCACGAGGCAAAGTAAACGCAATCGTGGATGGCGTGATGGAGCAAAACACGTTCGGTTTTAGTTTATAGCACTTGATTGGCTGATAATCACAAAACATTTGCCACAGCCAATAGGAAAACTGAGCAAACTCAAAACCAAAGCAATCGCGAATTGCTTTCCACACTCTATTAGACTGATTCCTATTCGCTCTTAGTTTACCGTGTAATGGGTTCCTGGTGCGACGTGGCGGGGATTTCAGTAATTCACAGAAGACTTTCAAATAGATTATATTTTTATTTCGTAAATTCTATGGGTTTCAAAGAAAAACTATTGTAGACTTGGGAATTTCACGTCAAATTTCACTTGAAAACCGATATCGCATCGCGATTTTTCGCAAGAAATTTAACATGGAATCCCCTTGTTTAGTTCCTTATCTTCGTTCTATGCCAATTTCATTTAATACATACATAGTATTTTCCTGAATTAAGAATTACCTTATCAAGCCAATAATAATTTCAGTAGGGCCCAACGGGGGCCAATCTACATGATGGATACTGCCTTGAAAAATTATAGTTCCTTTCGTAAGCAATACTTCAACTATTATAGAAACCTTCTGGCGCCTTTCAGCCCGGGCAATAAATGGCCGGTCCAGATAAGAACTGTAGTACAATCCATTGTTCTGCAGCAATGAGCCTCCCGGGCCCCACATGCGATTTGGCTTGAATGTGTAAGTGCTTCAGGAGGTATCTACTGTCCAAACTACATCTCGAAAATAAAGTATTTATGCCATTGGCTCTTTTTTCTGTGAAAACGCAGAGAAGCCACAATCCAGCCAGTCGGATGTATAGAAAACAAAGGATTTTTCAATCGCAAATTTGAGAACTTTCCCATTCTTCGAAATTAAACCATAGTTAGTTTGATCCGCAAAAATAAATTCAATATAATCGAATGAAAATGCATTATTTCGATGGGTTTCTATTGAATTTATAAGTATCAACCAATGAAATTACGAGAAAGAATAATAGAAAATTAACACCTTTCAACATTCCTTGCAGTAGACACTAGTTCTTATCTGGACCATTACTCAAAGGCCATGCCACGATGTTACGCATTCTCAAAACAGCTGTTACAACTAGGTTAATAAGTATGAAATATTGTTATTTTGCATTCCTCTCTCTAGCTCTCTTTACCGTCATACACGAGTGCAAGGTTTGCCCTTTTAAAGAAACAAATCGCTGATTGTTTTATACGATCAGGACCAAAAAATCATCGGAAACAAAACCCACTTAAACTAATAATTGCAGGGCTAGGTTTGGTCAGAAAAAGTTACAATTGTAGTAAAATGTAAATATATTGAACGTACATTACTATAAAAGGGAATTTCAAACCCAAGAAAATCCAAAGCGCTTTACTGAAAAGGGTCAAGAGAATTCAGTACAGAACACAGACAATGCCATTTTTAGAATCTCTGATAATAGTTTTAAATTGTTGCTCCCAACTTTGCATGTATTTCATACTTTGAAAAGCTGTCATGTTCTTGTTAAAATAAGTATTTATTTTCTAATAATCACTGCGGTACCTTGGTTATCGAACAGGTCAAAATACATGGCTTTATGAAATGACTAGTATTAGGCCAAGTAAAATAGAATCAATCACGGTTTCTGGGAAACCCTCAACCTCTCCCCCACACTTCACCCTAAGGCTTAACCAGGAGGGAGGGGGCGTCTCTAGGGAAAACCCTGGACCACTCATGTAGACAGTATGACGTCACGCAATGGCTCAGTGATTTTCAATATGGCGGCGCATAAAAACACGGCTATTTTACTCGATCGTACTTACTAAAAAACTAATTCTCACATTACTTCTCAAAATATCAGTCATATAACTCCATTTACCAGAAAAGGATATACCAAAGACGGTTTTAAGCCGGGCTTATGGTAATTTATTGTATTGTTTAATAGGTTTTTGGTAGGTTTTTTGTGAATAAGTGGAACTGCCGTCTGGGAGAAACAGCAAGGACCGCAAAAATGCTGAATGGAATTAAGGGCCGGAGAAATGACAACCAGGCTTCAAAATAGGAGGTTCAGTTCCTGAGGTGTTCAACTCCTTATCTGCAAAGTTGTGTTAAGATGGCTTGTGTAGAACTGCTCATCAATCCCTTCAAAGTGAAAAGTCGGTTTGTTTGAGTTTGCCGCCATGTTGTTGTTCACCAAGGATAATGCGAAGGACAGGGCCAAGTCATAATTGGCAAGTTATGTAGTCGATGACTTTTCAGAACAACATGTAATTATTCCCTTTTACTCTACGAAAACATGTATATTGTTGTACAAGCAAAAGGATCGACATTGCAGTCTCTCAAACTCGAAGGAGAAGCAAGGGAATTCAGTTGATTCAGAAATAAGTAATAATTAAACCACCTTGAATAAAATGACTTAGTTTTTCTTACTGGAATAACCTATGTTGGAAGTTGCTGTTTCAAATTTCTGAGTTCGTATTTAAAGCTGGAGAGAGAGTTCCTACACTGAGGACTGGTATGTATAAATGTTGTTAGTTTTATTAAAGTCTAAATTAGATAATTTCGTGCAGTCATTTCGTGTAAATATGTATTAAAATTATATTGATGCACAGGTGTATAATTTTTTTTAGGAATCAATCCCAAATGTTTCATTAATATTTTATACCCGGGGCTCTTTACATGTAATATATGTGGCTGGGGTTGCTCGTCATTTTAGGGGTTGAAATTGGCACTTCATTTTTTTTAAACAAATTATCCTCCTAATTAAAATATACACAAATCGATTGTAAATAATTTGCTCAGTAATGCAAAGCCCTGCAGGAAACTAGGTATTTCAAGTTTAGAGTATTGCATTTTCAATAGGTGAAGTATTTTTTAGAGTACATATTTTTCAGCTTTATCTACAATTAGCATTCCCAAGGCACCCATCCCCAATATTTTTAACCCAAAGTCCCCCCCCCCCCCCAATTTTATACTGGCATATATCTATGTGCCATTTGGTACATAATATGATAAAGCACCCAGCCTTCTGACCAGTAGAAGCTGAAGTGACAAATGCAATGCATTCTGTAAGTTATGCCAGCCCACACCACAAGAAAAGGAGCTCTTCAAACCCATTCTTCAAAATATATCTTCTGACCTGTCGATCCTCATGCAATGAGACAGATTGTTTTGATATTTTTGGGCTGAGGGACCTATCAAATTCTTGGAATTACCATAGTTCTTGTCAGTTTAATATCCATATGAAAATCAAAAGAAGAATAATTTTTAATCTGAACATTTCCTGATAGATACAATACTGTATAAATCCTATTTTTAACAACTTTTCTTTCTGTTGGTTTTTCAAGTTCAGTGAAATGGTTATAAGGCTGAAAAGAATCAAGGAGCTTGATTAGTTACCCACTATGTTAGTTGAGTCATTGCAAGAGTACACATTTTCATGGTCTGGGCCGGTTGGTTCAAAAATAAAGGGTGGATTATGTTATCCACCTGATCAATCCTTATCCAGTGGATATATAACTGTTATAAACCTTTCATCTGATATATAGGGATTTTTTGGGTAGGGGTGTGCCGCTGGGGCTCTGAAACCCTTACCCTGTTTAAAGTGCCTTTGAAGCCTATTTATTTTATTTTAGATATCAATTCTACATCAAGTGGATAGTAGAATGGTACAATATATTTTGCTTTGAATGCTGTGCCGCTGAGTTAAGGAGGTTTTAATATCCAAAATGCTAATTACATGACGTCAGGGGAGGCATCAATTATTATGCAATTTTTTTTGTTACAATTAAACAAATTTAAAAAAATATTAGTGTTATACCCATGGTTGAAATAAAATGATGCTAGAAATTTGTTTTCTTATATCAGTAGAAACGTCCATTCACAACCACTAAGAAGTGATTGCAGATGCCTCCCCTGACGTCATGTAATTAGCATTTTGGATATTAAAACCTCCTTAACTCAGCGGCACAGCATTCAAAGCAAAATATATTTTACTATTCACTTGATTTAGAATTGATATCTAAAATAAAAAAATTAGCTTCATAGGCACTTTAAGACAAAAAAACACAAATTTCCATACCCTGTTTAAGACAAAGTGTTGAAATTTTATATCCCTCTATAAGACAAATAACAAATTATCTATACTTGGATGTCAGTGTTTGTGATCTTGTATAATGAGTGTCATAACTAAAAAGTCTTCATCAAGCATTATAATAAATCATCATCCCCATATAGTCCATATATGGGAGTAGCCCCCCCCCCCCGGGATTTTTCCGGTGGATACCATTATTCACCCTTTGAACAACTGGACCCAGGTCTGAAAAGGACCCAGGTCTTGAAACATATTTTATGGTCTGAAATAGGGTAAGGTTTTGGACCCCGGGGCACCAGCACACCCACCCAAACGTTTGCCGTCTAGAGCCAGCAATGCAGACTACCAACAAAGTTAATAAATAAATCTCAAGCTTATATAATTATATTAATTAATATTATTCAAGATATTTAAAGGAATATGGAGATTGCTAGAGGCAATGATTGCACCAGCGAATGAGCCAGGCTGCACCATTGTGCCATTCCCGCTTTAAAAACAGATTTTTGTCTGTTGAAAAAAATAAGATAATGGTCAAATTGTCTCGTTTTGTCTGCTTCCAAAGGAAATTAAATGCCAGGTCACTTGCAAAAGGCCCAAATTGTCCCTTCTGGTTCAATCTCTGTTACACCATCAAACAGTTGATCAAAATGTGATTATTTCATTGAAGAAACTAGCCTTACATCATGCTGCCTAGCCAAATTTGCACTAAACAATTTTGGGTGAAGGGGGAGAGAGTTGTATTGCTTTTTGAGTTAACCATTATTGGGTCAGTCTGAGCATCATGATTTGTAGATATGCTTTTTTTTATCACAGGCAGGCCCAAGCTTCTATTATGGTTCAAATTGTTGAAAAAATAAAGATAACCCTAGCTAGCTGCCACTTCAAAAGATCACTAATGAAAATGTATTATTAATTAACAAAGTACCAGGGTATTCTGCACATAATAATTTGTTTAAGAGAGTACCGTATCTCTTAAAGGCTCTCTTAAACTGCTTGAGGTTGTTGTGGCTAAAACAATAGGCTGATTATTGTTTTTAAGCCGAATAACATAGTTTTAGGCGAAAAGCACTCGTACACCACAGGTAGCCCAAGCTATGTAAATGTCATTTTTTAATAGCATTCGTATGGAGTTTTTAGTTTTCCATTTTCAACATAAATCTTGGACAAAAATCGACAGAACTTACAGGGTATTTTTCTGTGTTTCTTAGCTATGTCTGGACTAATTTTAAACGAATTTCAGCACCGTTTTACCTCGCTGTCCTTCTCTATGTTGTTAGTATTTACACGGCAAACAAACGAGCAAACTGCCCTTCAGCACTCAAAAGGATTGATGAGCAGAACCAAACATACACAAGTCGCATACTTAAGTTGCTCAAAAAGATCAAGAAAGTGTGAATAAAACCTCCTAGTTTGGGTTAACAATTCACCCGTTATCTCGAGAAATCTGAAAATTTGTAAACTAAGTTCTGCTCTTTTCGAACCAAAATGTCCTCCCCGGAAAACAACAAGAGCTCAATTAACTTCTTGTTAGAGCGGTTTAAACTTTTTTGATGATTGATTAATCGATTAAATGTGTAACATAAAGACATAAACCATCAACACTTACATGACATTGTTGGACAAAGCAACGTTAAACCTCAACTTTTGACCTCTTTTTGTCCCTAACTAAATAGCGTTCACGCTGAACTGAACAATTTACGGGAAGCGTTCACTCCGTTGCTATGTGACGTCATACTGTCTACATGACTCTCCCGAAATGCTGATTGGCCAAGCAATTGAGACGCCCCCTCCCTCCTGGGCTTAACCTTTAATGGTTAATCATTAATAGAACGATGTATACCCAAGGGAGGGGTGGGTGGGTAGTTTCCCAGAAACTGGGATTGAGCCGTAAAATATTAGCATGTTTATCGTCCAGGTGTTTTATACAAAAGGAGGATGCGGCCGTTTTTATTTCTGGTTTTGACTTTTTTTCTGACATTGAAAATGACTTGGTACGAGTTTGAGGATGTTTGGCCATATAGCTTTCCTGTCACTTTTTACAGCAGTTCATGTAGTAAATCCATGATATTTCCTGATCAGTTTATTGTTGAACAGACTCGATGTTCGATTGACCGTATTCCGGAATAGGAATAGATGGAAATCACTGGTTCGGGCATATTTTGCACTGTAAGCTACAAATGCTTGCTGATATATGATATTCAGGATACAATTAGTATTCCAGTGGCTAAAGAATTCCAGTATTAGCGATTGATAGTGATCATTCTGTGTATTCTTATAACGGAATACGGTCAATCGAACACACCCTAATGCACCTATCAGCGGCTTCCCCGAGGGGTCGACCCTCGGGCTAACCACGGAGATATGTGGGGGAATACTAACAGGGGGATTGAATGCAAACATTGCCCCTGGGGTCGGGGAAATGCTCGACTTTATTTTAGGGTGGGGCCGGATTTGTTCAAATTGTTTTTGTCATGAAACTATAAACCACGGAGATTGTTTTTTCTTCTTATACCGAGACTTTCTGTCTTGTTCCTTATTAGCTACAAACTGAAGTACCTTGAAGTCTATGAAGTTCATTGAAGTGTTAATAAAGTTCCATTTTCTGTTGAAAATAGAGAGTTCAATGTTATAGAAATAACGTTAACAGTAGTTAATTCAGCTCCATCGATCTCATTTCGTGCAAAATGACGGGGATTGTAGGTCGTGGAAGACGTAACCAGGGGACTTCCCCTACCCCTGCATGCGGGAAATCGTCAAGATTGTTTCTGTCTTTTTACAATCCCCCTGGTCAGCCCGGGGGTCGACCCCTCGGGGAAGCCACTGATAGGTGTATAATAGAGCGGATTTCAATTGAGTGTCGGAAGTGTTTTGGTTTTGCGTTTACTAAGCTCTCCTATTGGCTGAGAAAGTAAACCAACCAATCAGAATCCAAAGTAAAACCAAACGTAAATTGGTTTTGATTTTGCTTTGGTTTGTCATTGGCTCACAGGGAAGCCATTTATGAGTTACTTGTGATTACTCGCTCCTGTGATTGGCTGGTTGTGGGTAATTTGCGTTTGGTTTTACTACACTCAACTAGGCCTGAGCGGATTGTGCTCCTAAAAAGTGGCATATTATGCCGCTAGCACTGCTCCAAATGTTGTCGAATTATGTCCAAATTATGCCAAAGTTCAAAAATTATGCTCGTAGATTACACAATTATGCTCACAAAAAAACGTTTTCGAAGACGGCCGGCATTTTTAGTTGTTCACACAACATTTTATAGACTTTTAAGTACCAACGGACACAGAAACCAATCAGGCGTGACTGTTCCCACGCTCTGAACAAAAGACGTTTTTTTTTTTTTTTTCACGTTTAACGCACACTCGTTAAGTGAAATTCAGGTATTTGCTTTGGAAAAATTTAGAATCTAAGCAAAATATACCAGCTAATAATTAGGAAAGGCACTATAAAAGCAATAATAGCATTGCTTTTGGCTTTAATGCTTCAAATTATGCTATACAATCTGGTAATTATGCTCGAGCAGTGCTTCTTTGAAAAATTATGCTAGTTTGCTCCAATTATGCCAAAAATTATGCTAGCACAATCCGCTCAGGCCTACACTCAACTGAAAACCGCTCTAACAAATAAAAGAACAAAGGAAGCCGGACTTCAAAAAAGGAATCGCGCGGGGACAATAAACATGTTTATTTTTACTTGACCTATATTAATAGTATAGCTCAACGCCAGATCTAAAAACTTTGTATGGCAAGATTGCCCTTAGTAAACCATTAGTTCAAATCTATCCATACCAATATAATCGAATAGAACGAGAGCCTTGGCTAAGACAGATCGACCTCCCTTACTCCCGTTATAGCCTTAGGCTTAGGAATACCTATGTAGTTTATAGTACTATGTCAAAATCTACAACCAGGATGTGCACTTTACATGTAATAATAGAGGAAAAATACAGGAGAGAGAAAAAGATAAAACCGGTTCGAAGCGAAGAAAGGGTCAAGAAACAAGACATATTCCTACGTTCCCTCTTTCCAACTTTTCAATTTAAGTTGAAACTTCTAGCAGCATTATTGTCAGCTAATGTGTACCTTATTAATACCACTTTTTGGCTGTTTGGGATAGAGAAGCCAACGCGATTGCAGCTTCATTCGACTTCACCTTGTCAGTGGAAATAACCCCAGCAGGTTGGCCATTCTCGAACTGAAAGCGAGCTGTCATCCCGTGTAATGGCATAAACCTTGTGAAATTGTAATGACACTCGTTGTTAGGGAAATGTAGCATGAGTTGAGGTGCGCTTGGGCAATTCAATGAATGGTAATCTTCACCCGGGTCGTGAACGAGCACGTGGCGCTGTAGTTGGCTTGCATCGGCTTCAACATCAACTTTGCTGCCTTTCTTAGATGATTTCACTCCTCTGTCTCTCTCTGATAAAGTAAATAATAGAGGTCATGCTTTAAGTTTAGCGATTATATACTATATCTACATAAATATATTTCACTGAAGTTCTTGTATATTACTAGTCAGGTTGTGTTCGGTTTGTGTCGCGTTTTAATATGACTGTCACTTTGCTAGGCTCTGGATTATTAATATAAACCGATTGTACAATTAATATCAACCAGTTTCAAAGCCAAGATATTTAAATAACAAAATAAGCTATCTATTTTAGGCAAAACGGATATTTATTAACTTTCAATAAAACAGGAAATTAAAGCTAAGTTAAAAGGGTTTCTTGAGAAATGCAAAATTACTCGATCAACCATCACGTTTAGAACTTATGTTCAAACTCTTATTTAATTATTGAAAATCCACTGAAAGTTCCCTATTATGTTTTACGTAGCAAGTAATACTCCGATCAGTGAAGAAAAGAGAGAAAAACACGCGCTTGTTTGAACTAACCACTCAATCAGTTTTATGAATGAAAAGAAACATTTCGAAATAACTTACCTTTTTTTACAAACTTTTCACAAATTTTGACAGCTCTCGAAATCCGATTTTGTTTGGATATGTTTTTCTTGCTATCCTTCATGTATAGATCCCTCATCTGCTGTCTTCGAAGTTTGACTTGTTTTCTCATTACTTCGCGCCTTTCTCTGCCTCTGCAGCAAAGCTCGCAGTCACATTCGTTGAATGGGCAGATGAACTTGTGCCCTTTCAGCTCTGATCTAACACCATGATTACCACACAAAGTACAGCTCGGATTTCTTGATCTCCTTTGGACACTTGACATTCTAGAACTCCTCCTTTTCTTTAGAAGATGCTCTTTTTGGGATTCGGATCTCGCAACGTGCAACTCCGAAACTGCATGGAATTGGAACTGCCCTCGACCTGAGATTGCCATATGCATGACTTTTGTATCAAGCATGTTTTTGAACAGCTGCCAATCATTTGAAGGAGCATATTTTGATTGGCGGGGAAGATTTGTAGATATGTAGCGGCCAAACTGATTCTTCGACCGTTTGTCATCCCATGTTGGACCGTGTTTGTCACTACAACACCTTTTGCTTGATCAGATGTTGGATGAAGTTTGCTTTCGGTCAAACATTTCATCCAACAATTCTGTTGGACCAACTTAAATGTTTGTTTGCCGACCAGTACCGAGAAGCGAGACACGCCCACATTGTTAGGCAATCATGCAGGACTTGCTATTTTGTTTTAGTACTTTTGTGTTAGCGCCATATTCTTCTTTCTTTGATTTGGATTCCCGCCAATTATGTTGGTTCCGTGAGACATCGACAGCGTTTTACCGCCAACTCAACATTTTCATCCAACAAAGTTGGATCTAACCTGAGTATCAGGCCAAAGGGGGGATGGGGGAGCCGGAGAGAATGATACTCGGGTTAAGTTGGATCGTGTTATCCAGCAATGTTCGATTCCAGCAATGTTTTAAATCGTTTATTTGTTATAGCAGGCTGAGTTTTACAGCTTACAGCTGGTGGGGGCCTGCTTTTATTCCTCACACACTCCTCCCACTACATTAACTGTTTTGGACACACTACATTCGAGTCACAGTTGATTTTTACGGAGGGAGGAAGACCGGAAAACCCGGAGAAAAACCCTCGAATGCAGATAAGGAATCAACAACAAACCTAACTCGCATATGGTGCCGGAGCCGGGAATCGAACCCGGGACCGCAGCGGTGAGAGGCGAGTGTTTTACCACTGCGCCAACCTGCATCCCCATGTTCGATAGTTTGACTAGAACCCGGTTGTTCGAAGAAAGGGTAACTTTATCCTTACAGTTTAATGGGCTCCTGCCCTAGTGATTTAACGACGTCAGTGCCGTATGGAGGGAGGGGAGGGGGGGAGGGGAGGTGGGGGGGGGGGGGGGGGGGGGGTGGGTCCAACATGGGATGACAAGGACAGCTACTATCACAACTTCATAACACTCTGTGATTAATATTTTATTTATTGATATATATCTTGTCTTTTATGTAAATTTATTTGGGTTACTGCCAATGTACACAAAAGTATCAGGCTCCAAATATAATCATCTGCCTGTCTGTCTGTCAATGAAAATGTCCCAGAATTCATCATTTTGCCCCCTCCCCCCAATTTTCAGGATCTCCCTATGCCTCTGAACCCCGGGGTAGTGATTACCCTTGCTTCGAACAAACGGGCCTGGGGCTTTAGGGCGCGATATTTTGATACTATATATACTTTGGCTATTCTAAAATCAGAATACCTCGAAATTCTGCAGATATCCGTCCTCTGAAATGTAGAAAGTAGTGCCTACTCTTAGCACTCTGTCATCAGTCTGGGTTCGGACGTTGAAGAGTAGAAGAGTATTGATTTGGGGGAGGGGGTAAGGGGTTGCGCAAATCACCCAAAAGATCGAGCAAGCTCTTCTGGCTGAAAATTATATCGAGCAACATATAAAAGATACAGAGAAGCAGAGAAAAAACTGATCGAGCAACTAAACTTCACGCACCCCCTCTGCGTCAGATAGCTAGATTTTCATTCTTATTCAGCCTACTATTATTATTGGACTCCCACTCATGTAAGTATTTTTACAAAGTGCCAATAAACAATCGCCGTCTGTCTGTATACTATCTCCCATCTTGCGCAGACTAGTACTTCACGCACTGGCATAAAATAGAGTTCTGAAAAGTATTGGCTCTATCAATTCCAAACCTGCCTATCCCCCCGGGCATTTGACATTTTTGAATCGGAGCGTTGTAAATGCCCCACCGTGGGGTCAGCTACGCTTATGTAAATGCATCACCGTGGGGCTTTGGAACGAGTCTTGGGGGGGGGGGGGGGGGGGGGGGATGGGCAGGTTTGGAATTGATAGACCCAAAAGCTTTTTCGTTACTTGGGTATCAACAGCACCAAATTCATATGTGGAAGATTTGAGAATGTTTTGCTAATAAACCTTTGCTCTGGACAATGAAGATTTGAGAATGTTTTGCTAATAAACCTTTGCTCTGGACAATGAAGATTTGAGAATGTTTTGCTAATAAACCTTTGCTCTGGACAATGAAGATTTGAGAATGTTTTGCTAATAAACCTTTGCTCTGTACAATGCCAATCCCGCAACCCTAAATTAAACCTCTTATACCCCATTCACACCAAACGGCTTAAACATGTTTGAAAGCCGCTTAATTAATAAAACAAGTTTAAAATAATATATAGAGATTATTAATACAATAACACAAAATTAAGCATAACAAAATTAATTTCTAAAAGTACAGTGAAGTGATCACACGGATATCAACACCAAATGTGTAATAAACGTTCATACCGCGTGCTCGCTGGCGATGAATTAGGCTCATGCAATGTAATAACTAATACACACATTAAAGATAAGGGCTAGAGAACCGCAGTTTAATCAAACTGGTTTTGTTGGTGTATATGGAATACGAGCCCGTCGGTGATAGCTAGGCCTGTCTTAATTGTGCTCCTAAAATGGAAAATGTTCGGATTAAACGTAATTGCAAAATGTAATTTGCTCAAAACTGTGTCTGAAAAGGTGAAGAGTTGCTGCTAAAATCTAAATTAAATATTGCTACCAAAATGTTAAATGTGGTTTTATCTTTCGATTTGTTGCTCGACAATCTGAACTATATCTTAAGAGATATTGTACACAACCGGCTAAAAACTGAATTTCGTGCCGAGCTAAAATTTCACGATATGTGTTTCTTTTTAATGGTGAAAGTTAATTGGAGTGTTAATCCAAAGCGAAAAATTTAAAACAAAAACTTGTTACCAAGCTTTTTGGTGCGAGTCAAGAAGATCAATGAAATGCATTACTTCACATGGCATTTGGCCGATGTATACCTCATAATATTTTTTCTTGCCCGCTCATGTCAACACGTACCCCCGGGGGGGGTACTCCTGTTTGTGACGTATTATGTATGTGCCGCCCGGGTGGGTCAGGGTTTTGAGCTCAGTTTGGGCAGGTAGGGTCAGGGTTTTGACCTGATTTGGGCAGATCAGGGTCAGGATTGGAGTATAATTTGGGTGCAGTCAGGGTCGGGATTCAGTATTTTTTAGGCAGTTAGGGTTAAGTTTTTTTGCTACTATGTCGAAAAAAATACATTCTGTTGCCGCATTTTGATCGCCTGTCCACATGCAAGCACTGAGGTTCCCTTACATTGTGACGCCGCTAATTCGTACTTCAGTACTTATCTATGTACTCCATCTGCTGATTTGTTTACCCAATACCACGTCCCGACTTGAAATGTTCCGTATTTTGCATGCAATCCCGGTACGCGGTATACCGGCCGGGATATATATCCGACCGTGTTTTGAAAACAATTTAAAGAAGGGGCAATAAGGGTTTTTTTTCCCTAAAAAGGGGGCAATCAGGGTTTTGGAGCTCGGATTGGGTCAAACAGGGTCAGGGTTTGAGTCTCTTGGCCTCACATACATACCCATTTTTCATGTAAGTACCCCCCCCGGGCACGTACCGCCCCATCACGAGACGAAGGGAAGAGCAACATGAGACATCTTTCGACAGATTACTTCTGTAATCGTTCTAGGAACACCATGTAACATCGCCCATCTACTGAATAAAATTAGACACATTTCGTATTCGAAACAATCCACTGAATGCGTTAGAGGTCTTGAGTAGAACGCAGCACACGTTTCCATCTTTTCTTTCTTTCTTTCTTTTTATTTATTATTGATAACAGTACATACCAGTTACAAACAAAGGATAAGACTACTAACAGTGAATGCTAAGTTTAGCTTACAGAAACAATGCGTCTGCACGAGCCGATAAAAGAGAAAAAGAAAGAAAAAGAAAAACTAAAGGAAAAAAAGAAAAGAGTGACGGGAGGCCCAGTGAAGCCACAGGGCTTATCTATGAAGGGTCTTCTCGTAGTTTTCTTTCAATTTTAATTTTACAATTGCGAAGTATGGTATTAATTAATCATACATTTATTGTAATATTTTAAGTGAGCTAATAACTTTGCAAGTCATGATAGAAATCAAGAACTGGTTTGCGTTCGGCATTGGTTTAACAAATGTTTCAGAAGACCATTTTTAAAAAGAACTTTTGCCGTTAGTGATGAGATACTGGTAGGAAGAGAGTTTCATATTTTTGGTCCTTGACTTAGGATTGTAAGCTGCTTGATATTAGTGCGACAAGGGTGGTAATTAACTGTGATACTGGTTGCTTTGTCGCAATAATATGAATTTATTTTGGTGCCATATATAGGCGAATCCTTGCTGACGTCATTGTTTATATTTTTGCCTCATTAGCATAAATTAAACTTCAAGCTACAAACAAACAGACTATATCAGTTGAAAGATAATTTTAAACTGAGTAACCACCGAAAATTTGAGATTGATATGTTAAATATTTACGGAGAAATTGACTTTTCAAAACTATAAAATGGGCTGGGGGGCAAGAGTTGCTGACAGCCATACATTCATTGTAAATTTTGAGCTTTTTAAACGCTCATTTCTCAAAATATATTTATCATATCACTCTCAAATTTTCGGTGATTATCAAGTGTGACAATCTCTTTCGATTTATGTACTCTGTTTGTTTGTATGTACGTCGCTTGAAGTTTGATGTATGCTAATGAGGAAAAAACGTAAACAAGGATTCGCCTATTCATAGCGTGATGTGATGGGGGCATGCAGGTTGGCGCAGTGGTCGCCTCTCACCTCTGCGGTCCCGGGTTCGATTCCCAGCTCGGGCACCATGTTTATTGTTGATTCCTTATCGTTCTCCACTTTTCCTCCCTCCGTAAAAATTAACTTGTGAGTCGAGTGTTGTGTGTCCAAAACAGTTAATTTAGTGAGGAGAAAAAGCTACATGAGCTGTAAACTGCAATAATCAGCCTGCTATAACAATAAAAGATTGATTGATTAATTGATTTTATGTATTTAAGGTTACCGGATACCTTCAAAACGAAAAAGATGGGAATTTTTTTTTCGCACTGAAATGTAGTTTTAGTAGTAGTGTCTCATATACCAAAATTAATATTGACGGTGTGGGGAAATAGCGCATATTAAATTCATGTTTACGTTTATCGAGAAAAGTTTTTCCACACACGATTCCATAATTCCATCGGTTGTTGGCCTCAAGCAGGATGCCCTTAGCTTGGAAAACAAAGAAAAAAGAAAAGCAAAACAAGGCCAAACAATGCATACGACTACGAGCCAAATAGATAAATAGAAGTCCTCGGAAAACCGGACATGGAACTAATTGCATAGAACAACCGGCTATAACTAACATTTTCTCGATGCGGCGCGTAGCTTTGTATCAGGTAGTCATACGGTTTCGAGTGCAATTTGGGATTAATTTGCACGAGTGGGTTTTTCAAAGAGTATCAAAATTGCTCGAGCCCGCAGGGCGAGTGCAATTTGAGCTCTTTGAAAAACACATGAGTGAAAATTAATCCCAAATTGCACGAGAAAACCGTGTGATTACTTATTAATAATATACATGAAAAAAATTGTCAGGAAGTGACGTTGGCGAGTCATGTGACAAAGTAATTTATTCAGTCAACAAACCATAATAGTTCACACTTTCAAATTCATTCAAATTGTTTTCAGAAGTCGAAAGGAAATGTTTCATTGCTTTCCAAAGAAATTTGCATCGTATTTCCTTTTTTCGGCACTGTTTCCTTTTTTCTGCACTGTGTTTCCTTGAAATTGCATTGCTCTCAACCAATCAGAATTGAGCATTTTTTTCATGTATATTATAAGATCGGAAATAACAGTTGGCGGGAAATAGTTAGATAGTTGAACGGTGATGAGAAATGATCGGCCAAGAGCTCGCTAATTGTTGGAGAGGCGGGGCTTCAGATTCACGCACGACAGATGGCTAGATTTTTTTAAGTGCTATTTTCTACGCTTTCGATTTTCAACCAAAATAGAGTTCTAAAAAAGCTCCCACTCAAGAGGAATTTATTCAATTTGTGTGAAATCTTCACAAAATGTCAATTGATATCGCAGCTGCAAAAAAGGTATCGGGGAATTGGGAAATTCTAAAAAGAGAGCTCTTGACGGCGTTTCTCGCATATCTACTCTGACTATGTTTTCGCCTTTTCACGAAGAGCATGATAACTTTTGAACTAAATCGAATTTTGAAATTCCCCGACACTTTTTGGAATACGATTCCTCTGAAAGGCGACAAAGCAAACAGATTTTTAAACTTTAAAATATTTTCGGAGTCGGAGCTTCTGAAAGCCATCTCACTAGATCGGAGAAACGGGATCGCGGAAATTGGAGATTTTCAAAGAACTCAAAACTTTTTATGCATTCTTGTAGCCAATTTTATAAGCTTTAAAATGATACATGGATGATTTATCTACGATGTTTCCTCGAGGCGCTACATAATTTAGACTGGAAACGAACTCTGAAGGCATCCGGTAACCTTGACACGTTTTGATAGCCAAGCTATTAGCCATTTCGTAAACTACAAAAAGACTGGAACCGAGTGAGCAAATTTAAACGAATTCAAAAAAACTAATTTTAATTTATTTTAAAAGAATTAACCCCACTACTAGAAAGATGACATGGTATATTATTATATTTACCGAGTTTGAAGATATTTGAGTAAATAAGAACTGAATAGGAAGTGTTTGAAAATTCGGGGGGACAGCGCATACCATACCATACTGAACTCTTATTTTTGTGATCATTTTAAATGCTTTCCATTCCGTTCTTATTTACTGAGGGTCTGAATGGTGGGATCTACATGTCAGTTGTCAGTTAAATTTTTGGCCATTTGTCAGTTGTCAGTTAGGCCTAGTTAATCATTACTAGAGAAAATTACTATGTTTGACCCACAAAAACCAAATTTGTCAGTTGTCAGTTATGTTTCGGTTGTCAGTTGTCAGTAAAAAAAAATCGTCATTTGTCAGTTGTCAGTTATTTTAAAGGCCGTTTGTCAGTATGCAGTTAACCCCATTCAGACCCCCTTACCCCAACATCTTCAAACTCATGTCCACGTGATCTTTCTTGTGGTAAATTCGATTCAGTTTACACACTCGGTTCCAGTCCTTTTACAATTTGCCAATACAAACATTTTTTTTCTTTTTCCCGAAAATCTTCTCTAGAATTAACTCGAAACTGAGTGAAGCAAAGAAATGGGTGGTTAAACAGCAGGCCGTCTCTTTTAATGTTTACCGATTGGTTATACCACTGGTCACCAGCGTCGTGAGTTTCAGAAAATTGAATGTGAAATAATTAAATTTTCAGTTAATCTTCTGAATCGTTCTCCGGCTTGATTTCCCACTATCTGTAATAACTGACGTCCACAAGGTACAAAGAGAGTATACCCTTTGTACCTATACTTCAACTGTGCTGGTTCTTATTCTCACTTATAGTCGGTATTGCGTCAAACTTTGAACATTGAAAGTGGTTTAGAAAAAAATATTTTTGACATTTTTGACCAATACAAACAAACATAGGTGTAAATTTGCATCCTTGTGTTGTATTTCCTTTCATTAAAATTAGACCGTCTAATGAATGTTAAAAATACAGGTTAATATAAACAGTCTTCGACTTCGACTGTTAAATATTCGAGTAACACCGAGCAACAGTTACTTGATCATCACATCCGCTAAGAGTTTTTAAAAACGCGGCTAGGACTAACAGCTGGCCAAAAATACATTGAGCTATAGTGGAGTGAAAGCGAGTTCGGCGCACTGGTAAGTCTGGTAATTCGTTCTTGTTGTATCGTTAATCGGTTACGAACACAGCTGCTTTGTGCCTATTTTTCCCTGAAAAGTACTGATCCTAACAAAAAGGAAGTTAATAATTATATGAACCATTTCACAGTAATAGCATTTCATAGACGCATAACTGTAGGATCATGAAACCAGAGTGTATGGAAGTTGTTGCTTTTTTTCAAGTGAAAAACTGACGGGGGTTTTGTTTACCCGTCTTTGGATAAAGAAGAACTGAACTAATCGAACTTTTTTCACACTGGATCGAAAGCGGTTCCCTCTCGTTTCCTTAAATTTCTTTTCTTTTTCTTTCCAGCTTCACCCTATTTTCTAGCAGAACCGACTAGTTCTATCCGACACTGGATTATGTTTGAATGTGTGAGGTTTCTTCGACGGTTGAAATAAAATAGCCTGCAAAATTCGGATTTTACCCAGGCTAAAATAACAAACTAGTTCATTCTTTGACATTTTATAGTGGGTGTTTATCTTTTTGTTTCTTCGCTGTCTTGTTGTGTTTGCTCTTTCCCTTCACCGGTTTAATTTTTGTTGTATTTATAAAAAACGTTCTGACTAAAACATAATTATAGAAATAATAATAATAATTTTAAGATATACCGTAAAGTTTGTCAGTAATATTTAGTGTTAATCCTTCATCCTATGTTTTCGCTTGTGTTCTTAGTACGCGGAGTCACGGCTGAAACTAATATAATATTTGCTGGAACCGTGAACAGGGAAAGTATTCTCAACCGTAACACAGCATACACAACTCGCTGTACATCGAAATGCCAATAAAATAATGTGCCTGAACATTGGGTTTGGTACAAAATATTTGATGAACCTTTTGTATATCGCAAGCCAAAAAAACATGAAAGCTATTACCAGTTTTTAGCTAACTGGCGCCCTGCTTCGCGGTGACTACATTCAACAAACCATTTGAGAATAACTATTTCAAACCCGAATTGGAGTTCCAAATATTTATTAAACAAACTGAAACCCCTAGAAATGAGGGTTTTATTGTTTTCGAGATATTTGGAATCCCGTGACAGCCACTTTGGCGGGGCTCTCAGCTCCGCCAGTTCGATGTGGTTTAGGGACGGACCATTAGATTATTGATGGAGGGGTTGCGAGAATTTTAGTTGCTCGATATTTTTTTTTCTGATTCTAGCCCTGCACGATATTTTTTTAAAGCGCCATGACCTTGCACGATATTTTTTTCTGAGCTTACCTAAATATTTTTTCAGTTATATTAATGCAATATATTTTGTACCAACAATCCTATTTTTTTTTAGCGTGACTGTTTTTTTTTACATCGCACGCACTCCCGCTCGCTCAAGTAGCATTCCTGGTTGGGCCTTGGAAGTTAAAGAAAGCCACATAATTAATGGCAAATGCCAAAACAAAGCATGGGTATTCCGTGGCTGACAAACGGGCTAAGAGAAAACGGGGAAAAGGACAGCCAAAGCAAGGAATAATCACATAGAGATCAACCCTCTATCAGCAGAAGTGATGAAACACAAACTGGTACCCAAAACCTATCATTACGATTTATATTCCATATAAATATTTCAACTTGATCTATTTTGTTATCAAAAATGTTACTGTTGCATTAAGATTACCAGCAGAAGTAAAACCAGAAGAGCCTTGTATCCGGGCCTTGTGTATAAACCTGCGAACATTTATAACCCGGATCATGTGTGCTGTACGCAATGTCGGCCGACGTATCGGTCGACATGTCGACCGACGGTCAGCCGATAGGCGGCCGAGGGTCGGACGAGAGTCGACCGCTACTCGGCCGAGATTTGGCTATTCTGTATGTCGGCCGACATGGTTGATGATGCACCGACAGTCGTCCGATTGATCACTGACACTCAATAGCTATCGATAGTTTGCCGACAGCCGGCCGAGGTAACGGTGACTGTGATATTTTCAGCTAACGTATATGTACTTCAAAGGTTGTAGAGGCCACAACTATTAATGCTTACCTTTGTAAACTTAAGATAGCATAAACTAGCAGCTCTTTATTTATTTTCCAGCCATGCGCCTCTGCATTATACTCCGATTGGAGTGCGCGGAGTATATATTAGAATTAGAACCGAGCCCAACAGTAAAAATTTGATGCTTATTAATAAATCGTAGCGACCCCAATATTTTCAAATGTTATTTTATGTCGAATACTGGGAGCCGGCGCGGGGTTTAAGTATCGACGAATTCATTGGGATAGATCGGCCTATACATGTGTCAGTCTTCAGTTTAAATAGACCCATTTATACGAATCGTTCGCTGCTTAGCTAAGCGGTGCGGCTAACTTCCTCTCGTATAAATGGCCCTATTGTTGCTACTCTAATCCAGATTCAAGGCGAAATCTCCCCTTCAGATAAAAAAAAATTGGTACCCTGTTCCAGACCAAAACGGTGCGATATAATAATAATAATAATACTGAATAATATATTTATATAGCGCATATAGCATATCTGTTCTATGCGCTTTGCAATAATGTATAAATAACAAATTAATTAATTCTTATCTACTAACGTAACGAGTAATAAGTAAACTATGTAGCAATGTAGTACATATGGGTAATAATAATTCATAACTAGTTCAGATTATAAGCAGAGCAAAAAAGATAAGACTTGAGCTTAGATTTAAAGATGTTCACATTCGGGCTGGATCTTATTTCTACAGGTAGGCTATTCCAGATTTGAGGTGCTGATATAGAAAACGCGCGTTGACCATAGGTTTTAAGTCTAGGCATCGGTTGAGTCAAGCGAAGTGTGTCAGATGACGAGCGGAGCATTCTGTTAGGTTTGTAGATGTGTAATAAATTTCTTAAGTAGACAGGTGCTTGGTTAGTAAGGGACTTATAAGTAAGTAGAATAATCTTTAATGTGATGCGCTCGTTTACAGGTAGCCAGTGCAGTTCCTTTAAAGTAGGTGTGACATGATCGTATTTACGCGTGCATGATATAATGCGAGCGGCAGCATTTTGGACATATTGTAGCTTCTGGATTAGTTGTTTTGGTAGGCCATATAATAGGGAGTTACAGTTATCTAACTTAGTAGTAACGAATGCGTGTAGAAGAATTTCTGTATTACTAACAGACAAATATTTTCTTACTCTAGAAATATTCCTTAGTTGGTAGAACGCCGACTTACAAATAGAGTTAACCTGGCGAGACATAGACATAGTGTCATCGAAGATTACTCCAATGTTTCTTGGCATAACTCAAGGGCACCCAACGAAGTTTTCGGTTAAAAAGCTGTTCGGGAGAGTAAGTTAGCCTAAAACTTTCGGATTTGAAAAAATTGTCCCTAGAACATTGTTTTCTGAAATACTGGCTAGAAAATTAGTTTTCAATCCCTAGAAAATTATAGAAGAAAAGGGAGACTAAAAGGTTTCCCCTAAAATATTCGTACGTCCCAATTCGTCTGATCAATAGAGTCAGAATCCCTAGTAACAAATTCGTACCTCCACAAAACTTTGCAACATGAAGTTACTTGGGCTAGAAAATTATTGTTATGTTCTAGACTACTAACAAATTCGTAGGCCGGGAATATTTTGCCATAGTATTTTCGGTTGACGCGATTTCCACCTAGAAAATCCGAACGGCTAATAGCTTTCTAGGATACGTCAAAAGACATAGTAGGCGCCTTAAAATGGCTAGATAAGCTGCAGACAACTGGTTTCAAACGAATTTTTAAAAGTACTCGTTGGGTGCCCTTGATAACTAGAGGGGTATATAGTGTCATTACCGACAGCAAGAGATGGTAAGAGAGCATACGGACGATGGCGGGAGTGTAAAATTAAAAGTTCAGATTTATCATTGTTAAGTTTAAGTTTATTACAAGTCATCCATTGTTCAATCTCAAGTAGACAGGTTTCTATACAGCGCTTCGATGAGGCAAGTTGTTCAGAGTTATTGTAGACGAAGGTGGAGTATATCTGTGTCGTCTGCATTTAGGTGGAATGACATGTTGTGCTTGCGTAGTATATCTCCAAGCGGTGCAGTATAAAGGAGATAAAGGATGGGACCTAGAACAGAGCATAATGTAGATTATGATTGGAAGAGACTATACCATCGATGTTTACAAACTGTTTACGGTCGGTACGGTAGGACTGGAACCAGGCTAATGCTTTCTCTTTGATGCCAAACTTGGTGGACATCCTGTGTAGGAGGATACTGTGGTCGACGGTATCGAATGCTGCGGAGAGGTCGAGGAGGAGCAGAATTACACAGTTTTGGTCATCTATTGCCTTAAGAATATCATTTTGGACTCGTACTAATGCGGTTTCACAGCTGTGGTGTTGTTTATATGCTGATTGTAAGACTTCATGGAGATTATTTTCTTTTAAGTAGTTGTTCAGTTGTACAGCAACTACTTTCTCTACAGCCTTAGAGATGAACTTCAGGTTTGAAACAGGACGAAAATTAGCAAATGTCTCATGGTCAAGAGAGGGCTTCTTTAATTTAGGTGATAAAGCAGCTTGCTTCAGGGTTGATGGCATATCGCAGTTTTCAAAGGACAGATTGATTATCCTAGTAATGGTGGGTAGGACATCATCCAGACAGTAGCGAAGGAGTATAGCAGGTATAGGATCCAATATACAGGACTTAGCGATTTATATACGCAATCGATCTTTCGCGAGCGGATGTATAAAAGACACTAACAAAACACAAATTAAGATATTAAACGTTGCATTTGAAGTAGTTTCATCAGTCACTATGAGAGATTTAATTGTATAAAGGAACATTTTATACCGCAACAGAAAGGAATATTACTACACTTAGACTGAATTATATTCAATACAGTAAACCTTCCAGGTAAACAAAATCCAAAAGAGTCACTGTTTATTTGAGTGAAAACAGTATGCAGAATAGTTTAATTATAACTTAACATCTCACTGATACCCCACGGACATATAACCGACACCTTACCGATATACCACCGATCCACTATCGGCCGACACATACACAGCAGGAGGGGGAAAATCGACCGCCGTGTCGGCCGACACCGACGACCGACATGTCGGCCACCCCTACCAGCAGTCGCTACCAACCATCGACCGATACGTTGGCCAACATTGCGTACAGTACACATGATCCTATAACCCTATATCCACTAGGCCAGTGAGAACTCATCGTTTACCAGATAACTTCTTTCCGAAATATATACAGTCAGTTAATACAGGGTAAGTTTCGATTTATGAGTGCATGTGACTTTTTGCGATCAATCGTCCCATCAGTTTATCTGCTGTTCTGATTACGGCCATCTTGGATAATTTACATAAGTGACTGATTCTTGGTAACCAGTCTGTGTGATCTTCAGATCTGTATAACAACAAACCAGTCTTCTTCCCTGGTTTATTCCTTTGCCTTTATTAATTTAATTTGTAAATGCGTATGAGACCAGCTAGTGCTTGCTCGATATTTTTTTTCTTGATTATGTGTTGCTCGATATTTTTTTTCTTGATTATGTGTTGCTCGATATTTTTTTTCCGATAGAAGAGCTTGCTCGATATTTTTTTTGGGATTTGCGCAACCCCCCCCCCCCCCCAAATCAATAATCTAATGGTCCGTCCCTTAGCCGGGTCCATTGTTGTTGTCCTGATAGCCTGGCGGGGAAGTGAAACGGACGTCGCCGCGGAATCTAACCTAGCGAAGTGACATTTATCACACTCACTCACAAAGTTTTGCTTTTCCGCTCAAAGATAAAACTATGCAGTTTATCATATCATGCAGTCCTCTAAACAGAACTCAACTTACCTTTTTGTTTCATTACATAATAGTTAAGCAAACAAGCAGTTATAGAGCTTAAGAAAATAAAGTTCATTTCAACGTTTGGATCATAATAATAATAATAAATAATAATAATAGACGAGTCTACGTAAAACTGGTTAAGTTAACCATTAGTACTGTAAGATGGATGGATAACGCGAAGAGAGATTGAAGGGATTAAATCAGGTAATTAAGAGAATGGCGAGAACCATCGATCCAAATTAAAGTGGAGCTAGAGGAATGGATGGGTTAAAAAAGAAGAGAAGTCACTTTTACTTGCAGACTCTGCATATTAGACATCTGCTCAGCTACGTCATAGCGTGTGTTGTGTAGTGCCATGCAACGAGTTTGGTATTATAATTTCGGATTTGGCCGTGCCATTTCCATTTTGCACTACTAGATCCTCTTCGGAGAGATCCACATTGCTATAGCGCTTGTTCACATCTCTAGCTCCCACACGTGTAGCGTGGTGGCTGGGGTTTAAAGCAGCTTTCGAGCTCGCCGCTAGAGTAACCAGATTCTGAGGCCTATGATCTAAAGTGAGGCTGACGGTCTTGGGGGCTATGCCATGCTGATGAGTCCTAACAAGGACGAAACAGCTGTACATGGTTGCCACTCTACCGGTAATAAGATGTGAGCATGCGTATTAGACGCTAGTTACGTCATAGCGTGTGTTGTGTAGTGCCATGCAACGAGTTACGTACATGAATAATCGAATTTAACCTTCAAGTTTCTTTAAAACAAAATTATAAAGATAACACTCTGAGATGGAATAGAAATATCATTTCATTGCCCTGATATGCTTTTCAGACTTTACGATAGAGGATGGCAAAGATTTTAAACTAGGGTAGTGGCCCATCGGTTCACAGAGCAGTCTATTTTTAGAAATGCTAATCTCAAATTTCGCGGAGGGAAAAATGGCAGACATTGGGACTCCGCCACTCCGGGGAGCACTCCGGTACACGACGTAAATGAGCGGCGGTACCGGGTACAGGTTTGAGCCCAATTTGACAAACCAAGACTTGTTTTGGAGCAAATCAACTATCAATTCGGGTTCATTTTCATAAATTACATGGAAATTCTGGTTATTAAAAATACCTTCACTACTTTTTTGCAAACTGGGTCGGGCTCTGAAGACGACACCTCACATACCACCCTTTATTATGCAAGTGGTGCCTGCGTATTAGACCCCCCCCCCCCCCCCCCCCGGTTTAAAGCCCTGTATCAGGTCGCGAAGTAGGCTCGGTTTCAGCCGTTGGGGTGTCGTTTCTCCAAAGCCTCCCCCCACTAACGGCTGGGCGCGCAGTCACACATCGTGTCCGTGACGTCACCTGATTAAAATTCAATATTATTCAATTTGCGTGTTTTGACAAGAAAAGCCGTTTACCCTTGCACGACTGTAGCGTAAGCTCTAAACTTTCAAAACACACTGGAACTCTAAACTAAAACTCCAAGTGTGAAATGAATTCTCAAGGACAAACGCCATTTAAAATTATTGAGAAACTAGGCTGCATTATTTGTTACTCTGTAATATTAGTGCCGCTCTAGACACCTCGCTGACAGAAATTAAAAGCCGAAATACGGGGGTAAAGTTCAGATATTATCTCGGAACTATTCTGAGCTAGAGTCGAGTATTCCCGCTCAGTACTTGTGTAGAGTATGTTTTGGAGACCTTAAAAAATGAACAAACTTAGTACATAGGACTTAAAGAATTGTAAAACTCGTTTGATGCAACGATTTTCAAGTGAACTGTGATCGCAGAGTAAACGTGGCCTCAGTCAGACGCGATTTCCTCTCTTATAACTCTTTTAAGATGGAGTCGTCCGTCTTTTCTTCTCCAATAAAGGCAGCACTTATTTTCTTTGAAGTAAAAATGGCTACCTGGTCTTGCATAGGCAAAGAAATGACTGAACATTTACGGGTTTCGCGACCTTCGAGCTCGGTACAACAAGCGACGGTTTCCCAAGTGACTTTCCAAACCCGGTGCGTACTGACACAGTGTCTTCACCCAAAACTAACTCTCTTATTGCTTCCTTGTGTGAATCCTTGAATTATTCGAAAGCAAAACTTTTCAAAGCAAATTTAAACGCATTTTGGAACAGCAATCCAAAGCTTCTGGCCCGGCTTTGAAAAGTTTACAATATAAATTCAGCGACAGGATTTGAGTGGCAAGGTTTTGATTGGCTAAAAACCGACAATGCCTCAGCTCGCGCGCCCAGCCGTGAGTGGGGAGAGGATCGCGGGCTCACCGAAACCCCCACGGCTGGAAACCGAGCCTAGTCGCGAAGCGGTGCTACAAACTACAAAGTTACGGTGGCAAATGCCTCGCTTTTGACGGCTGACGACATTGAAATCGAACAGCCCCGGCAAATCTCAAAGAAATTAGAAAGGCTTAATAATCGACTGGAACTGAGTGAAAATAGCTATAACTTGCACACTTTGCTAATCTGAGTAGTTATTGTTGTCTTTTGTCATGAGAAAGGTAATCTTTTGGGGGTTAACAGTGCCCCATTAAAATGGCAATTTGTCTGTTCGAGAAAGAAACGAAATTAGTATGCTCTAAGAACTTAGAGAATACTAATAAAGCTTATTAGTAGTCTCTAACCTGACTTAGAGCACGCTATGTCTGAATTCCTTCGTGGGTGTGACCATATTCTAAAGGGGTTAGATAATGAACGCTCGTGCATATGGGGCATTTAGAATGTCTTGCATTATCTAAGGGACGGACCATTAGATTATTGATGGGGGGGTTGCACAAATCCCAAAAAAAATATCGAGCAAGCTCTTCTATCGGAAAAAAAATATCGAGCACACAATAATCAAGAAATAAAAAATATCGAGCAAGCACTAGCTGGTCTCATACGCATTTACAAATTAAATTAATAAAGGCAAAGAAATAAACCAGGGAAGAAGACTGGTTTGTTGTTATGAACAATTTCCACAGGAAACCCAATACAGATCTGAAGATCACACAGACTGGTTACCAGGAATCAGTCAACATATGTAAATTATCCAAGATGGCCGTAATCAAGACAGCAGATAAACTGATGGGACGATCGATTGCAAAAAGTCACATCCACTCATAAATCGAAACTTACCCTGTATTAACTGACTGTATATATTTCGGAAAGAAGTTATCTGGTAAACGATGAGTTCTCACTGGCCTAGTGGATATAGGGTTATAGGATCATGTGCACTGTACGCAATGTTGGCCGACGTATCGGTCGATGGTTGGCCGACATATCGGCCGACTGTCGACCGACCCGCGGGCGACTGCTGGTAGCGGATCGGTCAAAGGGTGGCCGACATGTCGGTCGACAGTCGGTCGTGTGTCGGCCGACACGGCGGTCGATTTCCCCCCTCCTGCTGTGTATGTGTCGGCCGATAGTGGATCGGTGGTATATCGGTAAGGTGTCGGTTATATGTCGGTGGGGTATCGGTGAGATGCTAAGTTATAATTAAACTATTCTGCATACTGTTTTCACTCAAATAAACTGACTCTTTTGGATTTTTTTTTACCTGGAAGGTTTACTGTATTGAATATAATTCAGTCTAAGTATAGTAATATTCCTTTCTGTTGCGGTATAAAATGTTCCTTTATACAATTAAATCTCTCATAGTGACTGATGAAATTACTTCAAATGCAACGTTTAATATCTTAATTTGTGTTTTTTTTAGTGTCTTTTATATATCCGCTCGCGCAAGATTGATTGCGTATATAAATCGCTATATCGCACCGTTTTGGTCTGGAACAGGGTACCGATTTTTAGTTTAATCTGAAGGGGAGATTTCGCCTTGAATCTGGAATAGAGTAGCAACAATAGGGCCATTTATACGAGAGGAAGTTAGCCGCACCGCTTAGCTGCGAACGATTCGTATAAATGGGTCAATTTAAACTGAAGTTCGCAACTAATACTGACACATGTATTGGCCGAGCTATCCCAATGAATTCGTCGATACTTAAACCCCGCGCCGGCTCCCAGTATTCGACATAAAATAACATTTGAAAATATTGGGGTCGCTACGATTTATTATTAAGCATCATTTTTTTACTGTAGGGCTCGGTTCTAATTCTAATATATACTCCGCGCACTCCAATCGGAGTATAATGCAGAGGCGCATGGCTGGAAAATAAATAAAGAGCTGCTAGATTGTGCTATCTTAAGTTTACAAAGGTTAGCCTTGTACGAAAGCATTAATAGTTGTGGCCTCTACAACCTTTGAAGTACATATACGGTAGCTGAAAATATCACAGTCACCGTTACCTCGGCCGACTGTCGGCAAACTATCGATAGCTGTTGAGTGTCGGTGATCAATCGGACGACTGTCGGTGCATCATCAACCATGTCGGCCGACATACAGAATAGCCAAATCTCGGCCGTGTAGCGCTCGACTCTCGTCCGACCCTCGGCCGCCTATCGGCTGACCGTCGGTCGACATGTCGACCGATACGTCGGCCGACATTGCGTACAGCACACATGATCCGGGTTATAAATGTTCGCAGGTTTATACACAAGGCCCGGACACAAGGCTCTTCTGGTTTCACTTCTGCTGGTAATCCTAATGCAACAGTAACATTTTTGATCAAAAAATAGATCAAGTTGAAATATTTATATGAAATATAAATGGTAATGATAGGTTTTGGGTACCAGTTTGTGTTTCATCACTTCTGCTGATAGAGGGCTGATCTCTATGTGGTGATTTCTTGCTTTGACTGTTCTTTTCTCCCTTTTTTCTTAGCCCGTTTGTCAGCCACAGAATGATCCATGCTTTGTTTTGGCATTTGCCATTAATTATGTGGCTTTCTTTAATTTCCAAGGCCCAACCAGGAATGCTAAAAATATATAGGATTGTTGGTACAAAATATATTGCATTAATATAACTGAAAAAATATTTAGGTAAGTTCAGAAAAAAATATCGTGCAAGGTCATGGCGCTTTAAAAAAATATCGTGCAGGGCTAGAATCAGAAAAAAATATATCGAGCAACTAAAATTCTCGCAACCCCCCCCCCCCCCCCCCCCCCAATCAATAATCTAATGGTCCGTCCCTAATGGTCCGTCCCGTCCCTAGACGAGAAGCGTAAATGATCCTATAGTATCACCTACCAATCAGGATACAAACTATACGTCATATACCATAGAGTCACATAGACCAGAAAGAGAGCGAACACGTACAACAGCAGTGCAAAATCAAATCCTGATTCTTTCGGACTCCATTTATAATGGAATAATACCAGAAAAACTCTCGCGGGAAAAGTATATAAATAGACAGTATATAAAGGGAGGCACAAACGAAATGCTCAGGCATATCAATAGCATGCCTGACCGAGAGTCATTTGAAGCTGTCGTAATTCATACCGGGACAAATGACATTACAAGTAAATCAATAAATGAGATAAGTCACAATATTGCCACTATTGTGGCAACAGCTCAAATGAAATGGTCAGATACAGAGATTGTCATATCCGGTATAACATACCACCGTACTAACAATAGGATAAACGAACTAATTTACGATGTAAATCAACAATCACAAGAGACTTGTCATCATTTTAGAAACGCGTCCTTTATGGACACAAGGAAGGTGACACTGTCTCCCGACGGGTACATTAATTCCCAGGTGTACCGTGATGACGTCCATCTAAATACCCACGTTGGAACAAACAAACTCGCGGCTACTCTAAAAGACCACTTAGGTCTTCGAAGACCAAGGGCAGCAAGACGTACAAGGCACCACCAGTTTAGCCCAGATAGGCACCAGGATAGGCCATATTATTATACACGTAACCAACTGGGACATCATCATCACATGAATGAAATGAGTAATCAACCAGACAGACTCAGAGAAGCGCTACGAGTTCTAAACGAGTGGATTAGTGCTAACGATCGGTAGAAACCCTTTTGGTCTGCTTTTTCTCCGCTTATATCACGGATTATTTTTAACATGCCAGGATCCCTGCGATTTGGTGTGTGGAATATACATGGCTATAAAAGCAGTAACCTCGGAAACAAATTACAACTAAATGAAGTGACCAAAATATTCAACAGCCATGACATAATAGGATTGGTCGAGACTCATGCGGATCTTAACTCAGAATTATCAGTCGACAAATTTGTGCACTTTACTAAATGCCGTGATAAAACGGGAAACAGGCATGCCGGAGGGTTAGCCTTATATATTAGAAAATCTTTAAGCAAAGGGGTTACTTACACCCCGTCCAAGAACAAAAATGTTATATGGTGTAAAGTAGATAAAAAAATATTTTCATTGAAAGAGGATATCTACCTTGGAACAGTTTACTTAAGCCCCTCAAACTCAGAAAGATATACCGATGAAGATTTCATTTCTGACCTAGAGTTAGAAACTTTAAATTTCGCAACCAAAGGTAAAGTTATATTGCAGGGAGATTTCAATGCGCGTACCGGAGAATTACAAGAGTTTATAGTCGACGACAATAATGATTTTCTAAATCTACCGGACGATTATCTGCAAGATATCAAAAACAATAGACATTCAAAAGATTCCGTCATTGACAGTAGAGGCAGGGCTCTTATCGACACCTGTACATCATTAAGCCTGCGCTTTCTAAATGGAAGAATAATAGGTGATTGTTCAGGAATGAAAACTTGTTTTAAATATAATGGCAGCAGTACAGTTGATTATGTCATTAGTGATGAAAGTCTGATTGAAAGCTTCCAGTATTGTAAAGTAAACCCATTAATTCCATATCTTTCGGATCATTGCTCGATATCCTACTCCTTAAGAGTATCGAGAGAATCCGCCCAGACTCCAAATATAGCCATGGACGCTCCCTGCTCCAAATCATTACATAAACTTCGGAATGACTTAAGTCTGAAAAAGAAACAGTTTAAGAATCTCTGCAAGAAAAAGAAATACCGTTACAGAGAAAAAAACATTGGAAAAATCGATTTTAGTAACGCTAAGGAAACGTGGAAAAATATAAATCGCATCTTTAATATTTCGAAAAAAGGTAAAAAATCTAACTCGATCGCAATTGAAGTGTTTTATGAATTTTTCAAGCAACAAAATCAGCTGCTAAACGGAAATTCTGTAAATCCACCCCATGAGGCCACAAACACCACCGCTTCTGAATGCACTTATAATACTAAAGGTCCACTAGACTATGAAATTAGTAAACAAGAATTATCAACCGCAATTAAGAAATTAAAAATAGGAAAATCGCCCGGGATACATAATATACTGAATGAAGTAATTCTACTTGCTAAAAATCATCTAGAAATACCACTGCTTAGGATCTTTAATAAAGTGTTGAGTTCGGGTCAATACCCAAAGGAATGGTGTACAGGCCTAATTATTCCCCTACACAAAAAGGGAGACCAAGATGACGTCAACAATTATAGGGGAATTACATTGTCATCAAGTCTTAGTAAAATATTTTCGACAATTTTAAATGAAAGACTATGCAATTCACCTTGGAAAAGAATAATATTTTAAAAAAAGAACAAGGAGGTTTTCGAAAGAAGCATAGTACCATAGATAGTATATTTACATTAAAAACACTAATCGACAAATATGTAAAAAGCAAGCCCAACAAAAGAAGGAATATGCTGTTTACCTGTTTTATCGACTTTTCGAAGGCCTTCGATTCGACCCCCGAAGTAAGCTATTCAAGAAAGTAGAGGATACAGGGATTACAGGTGACTTTTTGTCAATATTGAAAACAATGTACAACAATGACTGTGCCGCTGTCAAAGTTGATGGCCAAATCACTGAAACATTTCAATGCTTTAAAGGTGTGAAGCAAGGGTGCATTCTCTCGCCAACACTGTTCAATCTATTCCTACATGACCTTCCTAAAACAATTGCAGAAAAAGCTGATCAGAATGAACCACTGATAATAAATGGAATGAATATTAACTGTCTACTATATGCGGATGACCTTGTTATTATGGCAAACAATGCTATCCAGCTACAAAACTATCTGAAAGGTGTTGAAGAATTTACTAATGAAAACGGAATGCAAGTTAACTTAGAAAAAACAAAGATCTTAGTGTTCAACAATACCGGTAAATCGATGAACAAGTATAAGTTTAGATACCGGGGAAATGAAATTGAGAACGTTACTTCGTATAAATACCTCGGCTTAATGTTTAGCACGATAGGTAGTTTTAACCTTGCTAAAACTGAACTGAAAAAGACAGCGCTGAAGGCTTTATTTAAACTGAAGAAATCCATGGGTAAAAATTTCCGAACGGATATTAAATTGACTTTACGCCTCTTTGATTGCCTAATTAAACCAATTCTTCTCTATGGCAGTGAAATCTGGGGGGCAGACATAACAAAGTCTACAGAGAGAGACCCAATAGAAATAGTGCACACAAAGTTCTGTAAACTTCTACTAGGAGTAAGCAAAAGTGCAACTAATAATGCTTGCCGAGCAGAGCTTGGAAGATATCCTCTTTCGGTGGAAGCAAAAACAAGGAGTTATAAGTTCTGGCTCAAGCTTAATAACCCAGAACGTATATGTTTATCGCAGGACACATATATAGATAGCAGAGACGGTAATAATAAAACTGATTGGTATCAGAAAATGAAAACTGCCATATGTACGGTTGGTCTCGGAGACATCTGGAATGATCCTCCGGTCAACCCAACAATTCAAAAGCCTTATGAAAAATTATTCAAACAAAGATTAAAAGATATCGAATACCAATGCTGGCTAAGCCAAATCAACGACGATGATAGAAAAGAAGGACAACGCAATAAACTTCGTACTTATCGTACTTTTAAAATTAACTATTCGCTTGAGCCATACCTTTGTAATGTTCATAACATTGATCATCGAGTAGCTCTAACTCGTCTAAGAATAAGTAACCACGTCCTCGAAATTGAAAAAGGTCGACATTCTAGGCCCTACCTAAAACCAGAAGAACGAATTTGCCAAAAATGTGACAAACAAGAAGTAGAAGACGAATTACATTTTGTATTGAGATGCCCCCTTTACAATGACTTAAGGGAAAACACAATCAATGTTGTGAATATAAAATTAAATTTACAGAAACCGAAATATCAAGACGAAAATGTAGTTTTTAATTTACTAATAGATCCGCCTTTATTATTACAAAAAGAAGTTTGTAAATATATACATGACTGCTTCAAAAAACGCAAAAATAATAATTAAAATAACTACATTTAACACATATACTCCTATACCTGTACCTTACGTTTGTTAGCTTTCTCAGCAGGTCTGAGACCTATGTACAATTTTGTATATGGTGCCAATAAACACATCTATCTATCTATCTATCTATCTATCTAACCTATACTTAAATAATTCAAAAGAAGCCGCCTAATCTTTTCTTTAAATCTTTTGAAGGCGGTCCCAGAACACGCAAGTAAGGCATTTATATCCTGTTCACCTGTTGGTTACTACATGATTCTTCGTTTCATTCCGGAATACAAAAAGTTCCGTTTTATCGACGGCGGATAAAATCGTCATTTTTTTTCACCCCTGACAAATGCTGTAAAAACACCAGACCGGATAAAGTGGTATTAAATGGTTGAGATATTATAAACAGCTTGCAGCCTTTTCTATGTGAAAATAAAATTCTTAAACTAGCTGACCATCAGCCCGCATTAACTTGCACCACAGAGTTGGATTGAGTATTGTTTGTATCCACGTTGCTAACATCTGCTTGTAACTGATAAAGTAATTCGAAACGATTCGGTATTTTTCAAATAAGACGCTCGACCTAGTGAGTTTGTTTTGTTCAGTTGGCATGTGTTCGGTTAGTTGATTATTCGTACGCCAGCTATTTTTTTCAGAACTCGGTCCAAGCGAAGCATATTTTTGGAGAAGAAGAATCAGCATAACGAGAAGAAGAATCAATATAAAGTGAAACTGGAGATCGCCAACTTAATAGATAACCTCAGTTTTGAAAGTTAAGCTGAGAAGACTCGCTTAGTTTTTCTATTGAAAACGTAAACAAAACTATAATATTTTCTGTCCTCCTGCACTAATTACACGATGTATCTATCGAAACGATTAAATCACCGAAACCTCGACAGCACCTGCAGTCGTTGTATTTTTAGAAGCCGTGGGAGGCTGTATAGATACTGGTGTAAATCTACTGTTTTAACACCACGATCGCCCGCGCCTTGTTACAACCGCAAAGTCATTTCTTTAACGATTCCGTCAAGTCATTTATCGATCTTTGTGATTTTAGATATAAGGGATGTACCATTAGAAATCAGGGGACGGGGTGGTATTTTTTGTGCACGGTATGTCTTGCCCCTTTTATATTTAGCTATGCACGTTTTTTTAACTATGCAAGCTCTGCACTGCCCATGTTCTCTTGCACCAGGAGCCCATTACCAGGAGCGTTCCTCTGTTATGGGTTGGGTCCCCAGCACAGGAGTAGATGAGGCTATTTTTAGATTCGAAATTCCCGCAAAAAGAGGTTGCCGCCATGTTGGTGCCCTTAATCAATAGATTCCTCGTTAGCTTCTTTTGTTGGGGCACCAACATTTGAATCTCTGGGGATTGAGTGAAAACCAGCAATTCGAATTCCCGCGTTGAAAGTGAGAAGAATGATAATGAATAATAATGAGAAGTGACGTTAGCTATCTGATTGGCTAAGAATAGCCTACCTTTGTTCTTTTTCGCGCGAAACGCAATGCTAAAAATAGCCTCATCTACCTCTGTGCTGGGGTACAGACACAATGGGCTCCTGCTTGCACGACATTTTTGGGGGTAAAAAAGTGCTTGCAGGCATTGTTTTGCGCCCATTTTTTCCTTGCTCGATTTATTTGGGAATGGCTGCCCCTCTCCTCTTCCCTTAATTTCTAATGTTTCACCCTGTCGCGAGTTGTCGACGTTAAATAAGGTTGATTTACCTATATTGTACAGTTTATCTTTTTATCTGTTTTTTTGTGTGCTATATTTGTTATTGCAACGATTGATATGTTATCAACTGAATAAATACGCTATTTTTAGTGATGGTGGTGGTGGTATTATTATTATTGCTATCATCATTATTATTATTATTGGTATTATTATCACCAGCATCATCATTATTGCTATCATTATTATTATTGCTATCATTATTATTATTATTATTACAAGTGGATACCGCTAACGATAATCAAACACGCAAAATACAATGACCACTTGATTTTTAAGAAACCAACACAAGTTCCAATGCTTTCTGATCAATCTAGTTATAACATAGGATAAAACGAAAATTAATAGCGAAGTCTACAGAAGCAAAATGAGATCCTATCTTTGCTCCCCCTACCCCCTCACGGGCGCTGTAGGATACGGGAGCAGAGTCTGCAGAGTCCCACCCATACCGGACCACCCGTATGAGGTTCTCATATTATATCACGTTCAGCGGCGCTTTTTATAGCTGAAGTTGGAGGCTTCAATCATCCATGTGGGAGACATTAATAGATGGACACGAAAGTTGTTTAATATCAACCCGATATATTTGTGAATGGATCATTGTAAGAAATGAAGGTTTTAAGGTAATAAATAATAGATAGACACCTAATTTGTTTCCTATCAACCCGATATGATCTCAAGTGGATATCGAAGTCATTGAGTGCGTATTAATTTGTTTCCTATCAACCCGATATAATCTCATGTGGATATCGAAGTCATTGAGTGCGTATTAATTTGTTTCCTACCAAGCCGATATGATCTGAAGTGGCCGATATCCAATATGATACTGCAAATTTAACACAATTTAATGAAAATAGGGCTAGAAAATATGTCGCTGCAGCTCCCCCCCCCCCGATTTCACTTTTCAACAAAATGATGTCCAAATTCGTGCTTTACGGCAAAAGCTACTTTAGATAACATCAACTGCGTTTCTTTATCCGCTGTTATTATTCATTTTATTGATATCTATTATATTACACAAGTCGATACCGCTAACGATAATCATACAATGGTTTCCACCCTTGTTTTTGTAACCTTCGCAGATCTTATACAAAATTATGATTTTGATGCTGCAACTTTATTCAATCCCTTTTAATGGGGGAGGGTACTACTATTAACAGGAAATGCGCTCCTGCTATTTCTTTTTGTAAAATGTCTCGGGAATATCATTCATGACAAAACTGATCGGTTTCTAAGTTTTCAAGTTCAATACCGAACGACAGAATTAACGTTAAACAGTTGTCCAGACCCCGCTCGGCCAAGAAAAAAACGAGAAAAAACGCCTTAACCCCCCTGAACTTCATTTGCGCGAGTAATACATCAAAAATGTGTTCTAGTTGGGCGAAACTACATAAGATAGGCTGGTTTTTATTTCATTAACTATTCGCTACATACCAAACATTAATTATTTAATTAATTATTTAATGATTGTATTATTTGTATGATTATCGTTAGGAATTATTATTATTGTTATCATAATTATTATTATTGCTATCATTATTATTATTATTATATTAATATGATCATTATCATTATTAACGAGGGATCAGTGTTGGAGAACTAAATTCATCGGCCCGTTGTCTTCTATACGATCAGATTGTGTCAGTCCTCAGTCTTTCTACTTTCATTTATCAGCCTCAGTCACCAGCGGTAAGATTGTGGAAGGCATTCAACCATGCTGCCAAGTTGTGATGGTATGCCGTGAACAGTAAACAGCCTAGATGTATTTCTTATTCAAACCAACGACGATATGGTTTGTGTTGAAGATCGTTATTCTGTTGAACAGCTGTCAGGATGCATCATGTAGCCAGCAGTGTCGTTCTGTTAACGCTGTGCCGGGGTATTCACTAATTGGAAGTGGTATCACGTCGCTATTAAGTATTTCTTTTGAGAATTGTGTAACAGCGTGTGAAAAACACAGTAACTGCTACAGCATCAACCATTGTACTGCTTCCAGTGTGTGTGAGCTAAACAACAAAACACAGTTCTGGTCTGCAGGAAATTTCCACATTCGGGATGATTGCTTCTACATGGATATGATTGTACGACAATACGACCCTTGTATCGTTGAACAGCCTTGTAAGAATGGAGCTACGTGCCTCTTAGTGACGAGCAGTGGAACTCATTACTGCCAGTGCCGTAGTGGGTTTGCAGGGAAAACATGCGAGCAGCCTGGCCAACTTTCACCGAGTAAGTATAGTCATTATAGTCTTTAGTGGAAATCGCTGATCTTTAGTGGAAATTGGATCAAAAAAGTTATAAAATCTAGAACGTCAATTGTGCTTTTAATAAATATGTCTAATGGTAGTAATATCAATCTTAATTTGTACATTGAGAAAAATGAAGAAGAACGAACAGCGACTAACATTTTTTTGATTTTATATGATATTAATGTGCTTTCAGTTGGAAACTTCACTTGCACTGGTCAGAACCCAGACCTCTGTCAGCAGCACATGGCCGCGTGGCGGGTCAGTATACTGAGACCAAGTCATCTCAAGCTACTGAGTTGTAATCCAGACGACGTCATCAACACTACTGAGCTGCTGTTGTTTGTGAGTCGGTCGGCCTTGAGTGACTACGGCAAGTACGAGATCGCCAGGGTTAAACAAACTAGCGGGTGAGTGGATAGAAAACACAATGATAGAAACATCACACACACTGAATTTCTAACGAGACCTGAAACAACCATGGGGGCTGATCAAAGCCAGGTCCCGGCTAATCCACAGATCGAATAGGAATTTAGCGTGTTGGTTTTTGCGGAGGGAGGAAAACCGGAGAACCCGGAGAAAAACCCTCGGAGCAAGGTCGAGGTACCAACAAACGTCCGGGAATCGAACCTGGGCCACAGAGGTGAGAGGCGAGGTGAGAGGCGCCGCCTGGCTCCCCTCCGGGAAGTTTTGAGAATGACCCCTAAAAAGTACGCATAAATTAAAGGAGGTCTAAAAGAGTAATAATTTTGACCCTAAAAGGTACACAAATACAGCATTTATAAAGTAATTCCGTGGCCGTACGTGTTGTAAAAGAACTATAAAATACAGTTTTAAACCCTAAAAGGTAGGTCTCAGGCGGCGTAACCAACTCGTGCGAAGAAGACCTCTTGAAGGTACGGTTATGATAATTTTTACCCCAAACAGAAGCGCCGGGCAGCCCCTCAGCTCAATATAGGGAGTCCCCCTCCGGGACACACACTCTGTAGGTTTATTATTATCTACTTGATGTCACACTCGATTCTGCAGAGCTGCTTTCATACTCCAGCATCTGTAGATTGTAGGCCCAGCGTCACGCAATACTCAACTCAAAGTTGTATCTCTTTCTCTAACAGATGCAACGTGACTCTTTTCACTGCATTAAACTCGTCCCTTTCTGGCAGTCCGTGTAAAATCATCGCCCAGCGACTGCCTTACTTTGATCATGTGACAATGACCCAGTCCTGTTCAGTGACATGTCGCGCTCGGTCAGGAGCAGTGGGTGGTATCCTAGCGCTAAGAGCCAACACCATGGTGATTGACAGCACGTCACGCATTGACGTCACTGGCAAAGGTGAGTGCATGAGTAATCTTGACTGCTTCCTTGATTGCTTGTAACCCCGGGCAACATTTCAAATCGCGAGTCTCAGGTACCATTAAAATCATTCCTTGTCCACACCGCGGCAAAACGTTACGCGCATGCGTATTTGCTATTTCTTGTCGGCGCGCGGCCGTCCCCAGTTTCCCGCGAAAACTGAAATGAAACAACAGGCACATACCCGTGATTTTAAAATTTCTGCTTAAAAGCATCCATTTGTGAACTGTTTTGTCAAAAACTAAGAAAACTACTTAAAAGCTAAGCCTAAGACTTTAACAGGTTGAAGTTTTCTTAATTTGTAATTCACTGTGAGTTTACTAAGTTATATAATTATTTACTAAAAAAGTTGAAACCTCGGTAATTTGTATTTGATAGCAGAGCCTTCGTTCTTTTGGCCAGCGGAGCATACCGTTTTGCCGCGGTGTGTTCCTTGTCACGGTTGCTTGATTGAACAATTCGTCATCTATGTCAAGACATTATTATGACGACTATATAGTCAAACAATGTTGTTTTCCTCAAGGATACCGCGGTGGAGCAGGCGGGAGCAGCAGTGGTGGCGGTGGCTTTGGAGGAGAAACGTTCGCCTGTCTGTCAGCTAACATCGGGAAAGGAGGAGACAAAGGGCAAACAGGAAACGCTGGGGGAGGGGCAGGGGATGGTAGGTGTCGCTGGGGGTGCGGGGTCAGAAGACAACCTGCCAAATGTCGCCCGATTGCGCCTCGTGACGTACTTCTTTGTTTCCATGACATTTTGACGTCATCTGTGCTTCTATAGGACAGACACACAAGTGATCAAATAAAATACAGCTGACCAGCAGCAATATATTGTTTGTAAACAGTATTGTTTCCTGTCATAACCGTTCATCCGCAGAGCTCTGCCCTCTTGAATGAAATTACTTTCTTTTCACGTAGATCAAGTGTTCTATTATTAAACAAATAGAATATGGTTCTCCTATGTCCTATAACGAAATAATGCACTTTCGAAGTTCTGAAAAGCTGCTTTGTATAAAACAGTCGGCGTGCACCATCTTTCCATCGAAGCTCTCTCTATACTCATAGAAAATCAATAACAGAAAAAAAGAGAAAAAGAAAACAACAAAAACAAAAGATAGCCATCCAAGTTAAAGAAATGCGTAACCGTACCCTCCCGTTTGCTACCCGTACCTCATCCACTCGCTGCCCGTGCCTCACCAGCTCGATGCCCGTGCCATTTGCTACAGTTTATTGTATTTCTTTCTCTTCCGTACAGCCATCTTGGATTCAAAGCGAGGAATCCTTTGTTTTTGCCAGGTTAGCCTCGTAGTGAGGGATAGTCAAAACGAGGCTACCCTGGCAAAAACAAAGGATTGCCTCGCTTTGAATCAAAGGTGGCCACCAGGTGGAAAGAGAGAATTGACACAAGTACGTTAAGGCCTGAGTCAACACAAAAATACGGTTAACATTGATTATCTCTGTTATAAAGTTGGTTTTAAGCGAATCTTTACCAAGTTGCACATACTAACATAACTCGTGAATGGTACGTGACCCTTCCTCATGCGAACGCTCAACTGCAAATGGGGTAATGAGGACAATCTCTTTAAGAACCGTTTTGGTTTTAAAATATTGGGGACTTGGCGACACATAAATCTGCCTTTATTTATTGGTAAGGAGAAAAGTTTTGCTCAATATCCCCTTATGGATAAAACGATGTTCTACTGTGAGGGCAGATTATTAAAGGTAGGCACCAGTGAAATAGGAAAACTCTGTGTACTTGGCGTGACAAGAATACTCATATTTGCTAAATTTGATGTAAAACCAAAGTCAGTGGAGGGGTCACGTGTTCACATTTGCATAATTGTGGTCCTCAAAATATCGAATTGGACGACTTATGCGAGTGCGCATAATTTGCTGTAGTTGATAAACAAGGTAGATACTTAAAGTGAAAATTATCGTTTTAGCCTCACTTTCATGTCAAAACCAGGCCTTAATTAACGTCTTGAGGACGGTCGTGCAGACTGAAATATCGATAATTTTCACATCGGATTTTCATTTTTGATAGCTTTCAGAATTTAAAATACCTTGGAGTTGACGTATTAGCCCTTAATTTAATCGAAATTAATGAAAGACATAACTATCTTTATTCTATTTTTAAATGAATCCCCCCATAAGAAAGATTTCATCAAAATTAGTTTGTTTAACGAGTTTGAAGATGTTTGAGTAAATAAGAACTGAATAGCAAGCATTTAAAAATCACAAAAATAACAGAGTTCAGCCAGGAGTCCATAACTAGGAGCGTCCATCCTGTATACTAGGCCTATGTCACAGCGTTTTCAAAAGTTATTTTTAGAACGGTTTCCTCTATTCTTGGGTTGCAATCATTCCTAAGGGAATAAAATCACAAAAGCGTAGCAGCCATGTTGGTATAACAAAAGTAGCTAATGGGGCAGTTTGTTCCGCCACTGGTGCAATCCACTTAATTGGCGGCAAAAGCGATCTAAAAATAGCCCAACTTGTGAAAACGCTGTGACAGCTAAATAGGAGATATGGACGCTCCTGGTTATGGGGTCCTGGTTCAGTATGGCTTGGGGGCGCTGTCCCACCGAATATATTCAGTTCTTATTTACTCAAATATCTTCAATCTCGGTAAACATAATACTTTTCATATGGTCTTTCTTGTGGAAGGGCTCATTTTTTAAAAATAGGTTTGAATTCGTTTAAATTTGCACACTCGGTCCCAGACCTTTTGTAGTTTACGAAATGAATGGCTAATTGAATGTGATAGTGTGCTTGACTAACATAGTTATTGAAAGTGAAGCATGAGCTATACATGCATCAAGAGTTCCGGACTTCCGGTTGGATCACACTGCATTCTGGGTAGGTGGGCTCAGAAAAGTGGGCATCAACTTCTAGATCGGCCATATTGGATTTGAGTGCAGTCAATTTTTGCTCCTTTGCAAGTTCAAAAACTTACTACCTAATACACGGAATATCTTACCTTTACAGATTCTTCAGTTGGGAGTTCTAAGTCGATGTTTAAGATTTAGAACCGGATTAATAAAGTTTCCAAGTTGACTGCGCTCAAATCCAATATGGCCGCTCTGGATTTTCTGAGCCCACCTACCCAGAATGCAGTGTGATCCAACCGGAAGTCCGGAACTCCTGATGCATGTATTATCACGCAGCAGCCACGTTGAGTCCCAGGAGAATAAAAACCTTTGATTTCGTCCGGTAAACTCGTTCTGAAACCCACCAGTACGAGGCTACCGGGGCCAAAACCATTGTTTTATCCAAGATGGCCGAACTGCGATAATAGCGGCCCATTATCTACTTCCAGCTCCGCTTGACTAGAAATACTCGATAGAACATGGAGGTCCACCTTAGCTTCTATTTATTAAACAGGAAAAATAAAAACAAAGATCTATTTGTTTTATGTTAAAATTCATTTAAAATTCGATCTAACGTAGAAAGAACTAATTTCGGTATAATCAAAAAGTGGTCGAACGGTGACGACAGCAAAAGAAAAGCCATGCTGATGTTGTTTACACAATGTCTCATTGGTGATTGGTTAGTTTCTCTGCGGGCGGGAGCGTGCATTTATAAAAACATTTTCGGCCAATGAAATCGTGCTTTCTTAGGATGATCTCCGAGTTTTTGTCATCACGGCACCGGCATTCCTCCTTCAGCAGCCTTACAGCTCGTTCGTTTGGGACTATTCTGGAATAAGAATAGACGGAATAATACGTGTAAACGTTCATTTGGGAGCTATTCTCAGTTATTCTGGATTACTTCAATGTTCTTAAGCCGGAATAAGAATATTCCGGATTATCCCATGCGAACGCGTCTGTAGTTGCATTCTACGACTCAGAGCATAACGCTGGTGCTCGTCTTGTTACCTGATAATATATGTCAATATAACACTCTGAATATCACTCTAATATTACTATAATATTATCATCGCAACATCACAGACTCCAATTAATTGAACTGCACTCATTTGGTTGCCACTTGAGCAACGTATAACGTTTAAGATTTTGAACTGTTTACACGGCAAGCACTTTGGCTACATTTTTGATACGCGTGCGAAACCTTCCTTATTTTTGTCGTGTAAAAAATAATAGTTCCAGGTATACATGTGCCCGAAAATCTCGAGTGCCAAGATCCTGTGAAAACGTAGTCTTGGCTGCCGTACCCAAAATGCTTTTAACCGCCCCTACTATGGAATAACCTTCCACTGGACATTAAGAACACCTCTAATGTTGATGTTTTTAAAGTGTCCCTACGATAAAATTTTGAGATAGTGATATTTTTACGTATCAGTTGTAAAGTAAAGTTGCTCTATGTGTTGCCTGTCCAAACCGTTTTCCGATATGACGACGGGAAGTCTTAGTTTTTTAGGTCCGAATATTGAGTTTTTATGTCCGCACTGAGCCCAATCCGTTCCTTGACAGAGCCTGTGCAGAGCTAATTTTCAGCGGAAGTGACGTCATTTTCTCAACTCAACAATATGTGAGGCTAATTTCACACAAACCTTCGCGTGGATTTATAAGTAAAGTACAACGTTTTTCTATTTTTGCCACAAAGGAAAGAAAAGAACGAAGTTTAGTATACAAAGGAGCGACGTGTGGAGAAAATGACGTCACGACAGCAAAACCGCTGGACGAAAATCGCGAACTATTTGGAACACAATTCAGTAATGGCGGACATGATTTTGACGGCGAACCTGGTTTACATTTTTCACTGATTTGGATATTTCCGCCACTATGTGTCCTTTTGGATGACAAAAAAGTGGTAAAAGAAATGGTCGAATTTCGTCGTAGTGGCACTTTAAGCATAAGTTAAAAACCTATTTTATAAATTAGCATATGATTGATTTTCTAAACTATCGCTCTCTCGATTGTTTTAAAGGATCTTCTGGAGGATCAGGTGGACTCAATGCGGGAGGAGGAGGTGGAGATTCGACTACTAATAATGACGACGGAGGAGCCGGAGGGGGAGGAGGTGGACATTTCTCTGGTGGCGGTGGGGGAGGGGGAGGCTCGGGATGTAACGGCCAGCTCGGGGGATACGGAGGCACTGCTTCAAGTTCGGTAAATACCGCTTTATTGAAAACCTGATTGCTTCAGTTTTAACTATAACACACTAACTGTGATTCGATGTTCGTCGTGTGTTGCTTGTCTCTGGATGCGTTGCCATAGTTTCTACTCATCGGTGTTGGCCAGGGGTTTTGGTTATACCGTTATATCCAAGGTTTTCTTAACTGAGTATATGATGGGTATTTGGTATATTAAATTTTGGGATTTCCTGGTATATTAAGTCCACGGCAAAATTTTGATATACTATTTGAATGTCACATAGTCTTCTGGAGCTATAATACTACTAATAATAATACTAATACCAATAATATTCTTTATTTAAAGGGGCTATGTCATGGTACTGCGCATGTATCGAGTAATCGCTCGGTTGGTGGCTGTTAATTGGATACAAACAGTTAAACCTCCCTCCCTCAATGCTTGATTGAAAGGATTTTCCAATATTTTACCTGGAGACTGTTTATGTACACTATTTGTTAGACATTTTTGCATATTTGCTTTAATTTTAAGCATCCCACATGGCCGAGAGGTTCGTTAGTTCATATCAAAATCGGTGGAAATAGCTGTTTCCGGCCCGGAATGCGAATGTAAAGTCTATTACCTTGACACAGCCCCTTTTAGATGGTAACACCCAAAAACAAAGCTTAGAAACTTGGTCATCAACTACTAATTTAGGTATATGATATAAATTTATGTATAAATGTAGCTAGCAAATATGGTAAAACTATGCATAAAAACGTCTATTTATATATTATAAACAATTAAAATCAGAGCAAAATATTACTAACTAATGACATGTTGCATGCTAAAATCGATCTAATGTAGTGTATATAGTAAATATATAAACTAGGGACCAAGAGAATAAGATGATAACAAGTACATAAGTTAGAGTTACAAAATGCTAAACTTTAAAATGCTCGATTGACTTCTGTTTATCGATATTTAGATAAAATGCTAGAAAAGTATTTAGACTTGAACATATTCAAAGAGGATGCATCTTTAACATCAACTGATGAGTCTCTAAAAGCAAATGATCTGCTGCCTGCTGTTGTTAGGGATAACTTAGGAAATTGTACATTAAACCTAGACGATCGAGTGTTTATTCTGTGTACTTTCTTAATAGGCATAATGCCATCTGAAAGATAGGCTGCCGCATAGCCATTTAAGGATCCTAAACATTAAGATACAGCTCAAGTAAAAATTTTACAGACTTCATGGATAGAAATCCAGCTAAGTTTATTAAATAAGGGAACGGAAGGGCTAAGTGCAGGTGCGTCTGAGATAGTTCTAGCAGCACGTTTTTGTAATCAAGAAGGCGGTACTTACCTTCTATGGAGCAGCCGCCCCAAACTGTGGCACAGTACTCGATCACAGGCTTATAGTGCATTATAAAATAGTATTATTTCTGCATTAGGTATATATGTACCTTTTGTTGCGGTTAAGTAATCCGATGCGTTGCGAGACATTCTTTTCATAGTCTAATCAATGTGGGTATTCCATGATTTGTCAATATGTACACCAAGTAGTTTAATCGATTCAGTTGACAGTAGTTTCATGTTACTCCGTCTCAATGCTTATATCGCGATCAAGCGCCGAAATCTTGCGTTTGCTTCCAACGAGCATGACTTTCGTTTTCGTGGTGTTGAGAACCATTTTATTGTGAGAAGCCCAGGCCTGGATTGGTTTTAAACCTTCTATCAACTTTGATTCGATGTCTTCTAAAGTCTTCATCGCGCAGAATGACCTTTGTTTCATGGACATATTCAAATGAGCTGCCCTTACACAATAGACCGTGGAAAACGATTTTTGATTGGTCCAAGCGGTCACGTGAAGTTATTTACGTCACTTCAACGCAAAGCCAAACCTGTCAATCTCACGTTGATTGATAGATAAAACTTGTACACAAATTCTCCAGAGAGTTATCAATAAAAGTAACATCCAGAAGCATTAATTAGAACCAACTCTAAGTATCATTACTTAATCCACATAAAAGCTTATCGACTGTGAGTTTCATTTTGATCAGAACTTTCAATCTTAAAGTATGTGGAATCTGTGTTCAAACTTGTTTGTGATACGATTTGAACGTAATCGTTTGAAAGGGCATAGCAGCTTCGATAACCCTCGCGGTTTTATGTTATGATTTTGTTTCACAAAACTGACTCGGCCAAGAGCTTCGAGTTCAATTAAAACAAATATTTACCGTCTACTTCGGTAAGAACGCTAAGTTAAACAATCGGCGCTCAATTCAAAACTCTTGGTGTAAGAATAAGTTTCGGGAAGAACGCTAACAGAACGCTAAGTTAAACAATCGGCTCTCAATTCAAAACTCTTGGTGTAAGAATCAGTTTCGGATAAGAACGCTAACAGAACGCTAAGTTAAACAATCGGCGCTCAATTCAAAACTCTTGGTGTAAGAATCAGTTTCGGGAAGAACGCTAACAGAACGCTTAGTTAAACTATCGGCGCTCAATTCAAAACTCTTGGTGTAAGAATAGTGTAAGAATCAGTTTCGGTAAGAACGCTAACAGAACGCTTAGTTAAACAATCGGCGCTCAATTCAAAACTCTTGGTGTAAGAATCAGTTTCGGTAAGAACGCTAACAGAACGGTAAGTTAAACAATCGGCGCTCAATTCAAAACTCTTGGTGTAAGAATCAGTTTCGGTAAGAACGCTAAGAGAACGTTAAGTTAAACAATCGGCGCTCAATTCAAAACTCTTGGTGAAAGAATAAGTTTCGGTAAAGAACGCTAACAGAACGCTAAGTTAAACAATCGGCGCTCAATTCAAAACTCTTGGTGTAAGAATCAGTTTCGGGAAGAACGCTAACAGAACGCTTAGTTAAACAATCGGCGCTCAATTCAAAACTCTTGGTGTAAGAATCAGTTTCGGTAAGAACGCTAAGAGAACGCTAAGTTAAACAATCGGCGTTCAATTCAAAACTCTTGGTGTAAGAATCAGTTTCGGATAAGAACGCTAACAGAACGCTAAGTTAAACAATCGGCGCTCAATTCAAAACTCTTGGTGTAAGAATCAGTTTCGGGAAGAACGCTAACAGAACGCTTAGTTAAACTATCGGCGCTCAATTCAAAACTCTTGGTGTAAGAATAGTGTAAGAATCAGTTTCGGTAAGAACGCTAACAGAACGCTTATATAGTTAAACAATCGGCGCTCAATTCAAAACTCTTGGTGTAAGAATCAGTTTCGGTAAGAACGCTAACAGAACGGTAAGTTAAACAATCGGCGCTCAATTCAAAACTCTTGGTGTAAGAATCAGTTTCGGTAAGAACGCTAAGAGAACGTTAAGTTAAACAATCGGCGCTCAATTCAAAACTCTTGGTGAAAGAATAAGTTTCGGTAAAGAACGCTAACAGAACGCTAAGTTAAACAATCGGCGCTCAATTCAAAACTCTTGGTGTAAGAATCAGTTTCGGGAAGAACGCTAACAGAACGCTTAGTTAAACAATCGGCGCTCAATTCAAAACTCTTGGTGTAAGAATCAGTTTCGGTAAGAACGCTAACAGAACACTTAGTTAAACTATCGGCGCTCAATTCAAAACTCTTGGTGTAAGAATCAGTTTCGGGAAGAACGCTAACAGAACGCTAAGTTAAACAATCGGCTCTCAATTCAAAACTCTTGGTGTAAGAATCAGTTTCGGATAAGAACGCTAACAGAACGCTAAGTTAAACAATCGGCGCTCAATTCAAAACTCTTGGTGTAAGAATAGTGTAAGAATCAGTTTCGGTAAGAACGCTAACAGAACGCTTAGTTAAACAATCGGCGCTCAATTCAAAACTCTTGGTGTAAGAATAGTGTAAGAATCAGTTTCGGTAAGAACGCTAACAGAACGCTTAGTTAAACTATCGGCGCTCAATTCAAAACTCTTGGTGTAAGAATAGTGTAAGAATCAGTTTCGGTAAGAACGCTAACAGAACGCTTAGTTAAACAATCGGCGCTCAATTCAAAACTCTTGGTGTAAGAATCAGTTTCGGTAAGAACGCTAACAGAACGGTAAGTTAAACAATCGGCGCTCAATTCAAAACTCTTGGTGTAAGAATCAGTTTCGGTAAGAACGCTAAGAGAACGTTAAGTTAAACAATCGGCGCTCAATTCAAAACTCTTGGTGAAAGAATAAGTTTCGGTAAAGAACGCTAACAGAACGCTAAGTTAAACAATCGGCGCTCAATTCAAAACTCTTGGTGTAAGAATCAGTTTCGGGAAGAACGCTAACAGAACGCTTAGTTAAACTATCGGCGCTCAATTCAAAACTCTTGGTGTAAGAATAGTGTAAGAATCAGTTTCGGTAAGAACGCTAACAGAACGCTTAGTTAAACAATCGGCGCTCAATTCAAAACTCTTGGTGTAAGAATCAGTTTCGGTATGAACGCTAACAGAACGGTAAGTTAAACAATCGGCGCTCAATTCAAAACTCTTGGTGTAAGAATCAGTTTCGGTAAGAACGCTAAGAGAACGTTAAGTTAAACAATCGGCGCTCAATTCAAAACTCTTGGTGAAAGAATAAGTTTCGGTAAAGAACGCTAACAGAACGCTAAGTTAAACAATCGGCGCTCAATTCAAAACTCTTGGTGTAAGAATCAGTTTCGGGGAGAACGCTAACAGAACGCTTAGTTAAACAATCGGCGCTCAATTCAAAACTCTTGGTGTAAGAATCAGTTTCGGTAAGAACGCTAAGAGAACGCTAAGTTAAACAATCGGCGCTCAATTCAAAACTCTTGGTGTAAGAATCAGTTTCGGGAAGAACGCTAACAGAACGCTATGTTAAACAATCGGCTCTCAATTCAAAACTCTTGGTGTAAGAATCAGTTTCGGTAAAGAACGCTAACAGTACGCTAAGTTAAACAATCGGCGCTCAATTCAAAACTCTTGGTGTAAGAATCAGTTTCGGTAAGAACGCTAACAGAACGCTAAGTTAAACAATCGGCGCTCAATTCAAAACTCTTGGTGTAAGAATCAGTTTCGGTAAGAACGCTAACAGATCGCTAAGTTAAACAATCGGCGCTCAATTCAAAACTCTTGGTGTAAGAATCAGTTTCGGTAAGAACGCTAACAGAACACTTAGTTAAACTATCGGCGCTCAATTCAAAACTCTTGGTGTAAGAATCAGTTTCGGTAAGAACGCTAACAGAACGCTAAGTTAAACGCTTGATTCGACTTTACTTACTTGGTTGTCCTGCTAGTGCTCGGCAAAACTTTACTTTGATTTCACACATTGATAACACCGTCGTCTGTCTGCATGTTTATTACGACTTTCAAGAACGGTCGTTTGTGTTAAAATTGACTTTAAAACCAGAAGTGCCGTTTAATAATAAAAAACTTTTCAAGAGCCGTCCCGCTAATGCTCGGCAAAACTTTACTTTGACATCACAGACATCGAACAATACAACCAGATACAACGTGCAAAGGTATTTACGTCACAGGCTTAATTTACATGCTTCTGACCGAGCGAAATTTGTCGCATGAATGTTGCCATGTTCCACTGAGCTTTTGCAGTTTTGGAGGGTAGGATATTCAGTTCTAACAACAGAAGCCGATAACTTAAACCTTGTTTCATAAAATAAGTGAAAATAATTTTTGTTTCATTGCCACTTTAAGATGTCGGTGATAAGCAGTTTGCGATAGCTTGATAATGTTAGCGCAGGGAGCTGTTTAGCGCTAGCGAATGTTCTATCAAAATGTCCAAGTACTCGTCGTTTTTAGCCTCAGATTGGATACTCGCAAAAAATAACAAAATACTTCCTATTTCTCGGTGTTCGCAAGGATCCCAAACCATATCTGCTTGTGCTCGCCATAAAAATGCCAACTGCTCGCCAGTGCTCAAATTCAATATTCCTAACGTTTTCCTACGTAACTTGAAACAAGAACACAAATGTGATAAGAGCGACGCAACTTACAATAATCGATCGCGCTTAAAGCACATGTTGTTGACATTAATACATTTTGGTGCTTTCCAATTTGAATTTCCCGCTTGGCTGATTAGGCCAGGCCTGACAATCGTACATTTGAGGTCCACTGGGATTACGGAAGACCGGAGGAGGCGGAGCTTAGCACTGAGTGCTCGAGATTTTCACCATTGTGTAAAGGGACATGTTTGGCTAGATCCTCATTACGGGAAAAAAGTCAAAACCGATACAACTTGGAATGCAAAGTTCAAGTCATTATTTTTACTTAGACTGATTATTGACTTATACCTTTTATTTGCCGAGTGAAACTTGAAACATTTTCCAACACAGACCGAGGAAAAGCCATTGAAAACCGGTCCAAAACTTCGCTTCAGTCAAATTTTGGTCAAATTTACCCAATATTTGACTGCAAAGCGATACTACTTAGCGAGCTTCAACCTTCGTAATACTTTTCAAAAAGCTTCGTTAGCCCTTAATCTCACATAAGTCCAGTGAAACTTTAATACTTTCCAAATCTGAGAAACTAAAAAAGTGATAAAATGAGGGAGACCTCGCTCAAATTTGGCCCATTCTTCTGTAAATCTGATCAAAATTTTGAAATACCCGCGCGCTTGAGTGATCACTTCATATGTAAATTAGCCCTCGTTAACGAGATATGTCCATTCATTCTGCGCGATGTTCCAGATACCGTTTGTGTCGTATCATCAGCATAGATGCGATTATAGATTCCTTGGTGTACGTGGAGCGATAAATGATTTATGAAAAGGATAAATGAGAGGTCCCACTTCTGAACAGTGAAGTACGCCATGAGTTACTGGTACCGTAAATGTTATTACATTGGAGATCTTGGTAGACTGTCGACGATTACGGAGATATGAACCCGGAGGTTGAGGGGGGGGTATACTTACATGAAAAATGGGTATGTATGTGAGGCCAAGAGGCTCAAACCCTGACCCTGTTTGACCCAAAATCCGAGCTCCAAAACCCTTATTGCCCCCTTTTGGGGAAAAAACCTGATTGCCCCGTCTTTAAATTGTTTTCAAAACACGGTCGGATATATACTCCGGCCGGTATACCGCGTACCGGGATTGCATGCAAAATACGGAACATTTCAAGTCGGTACGTGGCATTGGGTAAACAAATCAGCAGATGAAGTACATAGATAAGATATAAGTGCTGAAGTACGAATTAGCGGCGTCACGATGTCTGGGGACCTCAGTGCTTGCATGTCCAGGCGACTGATCAAAATGCGCAACAGAATGTCTTTTTTTAACATAGTAGCTAAAAAAAACTGAACTCTAACGTAACTGCCTAAAAAATACTGAACCTCGACCCTGACTGCACCCAAATTAAACTCAAATCCTGACCCTGATCTGCCCAAATCAGGTCAAAACCCTGACCCTACCTGCCCAAACTGAGCTCAAAACCCTGACCCACCCCCGCGGCACATACATAACACGTCGCAAACAGGAGTACCCCCCCCCCCTGGGGGGACTTGAACCAGGCAAGGGAAGAATAGTTTAGACCAGAAAGCTGAAGTTTGGTCAGTAGAACATCATGGTCTAGAAGACCTCTCTTGCTTGATCTGATGAAGGGCTAGCGCTCGAAACGCCAGCTGCTTCTCGCTTTCCACGGTGGCTAGCATACCTCAATCGACTTTAGTTGATTATACCTTGCGGAAGTCAATGGCTATTAAACCATTAAGCAAGCCTTTATCGTTTTCATAAATAATTCATCGACGATCTTCACCAAGACTGTCTCACACGAATGGGCCTTAAGAAAACCAGATTGGTTTTTGTAGAGCAAATCGTGGTCACATAGAAATCCACAGGAGGAGTTGTGAACATGTTTTTCCAATAACTTAGAGAGAATCGGCAAGACCGAGATGGGACGATAATTGTTACAGTCCTTCTTGTCACGGCATTTTTGAATTGGAGTAACAACGGTGCTAATTTTCATGGTTCAGGGAAGACTCCCTTTTGTATTGAGAGGTTGAAAAGCTTGGTAACATGGGAGGTATATGACAGGTGCACTGACTTTCAGCAATAGTAGATGGATCGGTTATCTCTACGCCATCAATATTTAGGCAGTTGATTCTTTCCAAAGTTTGGCTTCCGGTTAGATACTTCAAATGTCTTCAAATACCCTTAGGATTTCCGACATTGTCCTCGAACGCAGTGTGGAAGTAGGCTTTCTTTGCCTCTCTGACGATAGTATAACAGTTTTATTTCTCTGTTTTCTATAACAATGCCAGAAGTCATGGTCATTTAAAGTGAAGATTGTCTCTGATTTTCATAGCCTTCTCTCCACCCAAGGTGCATGCTGATCCACCACATCATTCAAGATATAGCGTGGACGCATCAAGAGCTGCATTTGGGTCTTCGTCCCACAGGTCAATATTAAACCAGGGGACACTTTTTAGGTCATCGAGGAAGGCTTGATCATGGAAGTTCTTAAAATTACGATATTTAATGATAGCATGGGAAACAGGATGGGCCCTCAGGTATAGACGAGTGAAGCAAACAGGAAGGTGATCAGACTCAGAAATGCTTAGAATGTTTACAGAATGAATCGTATTCAGTGGGTGAGAAGTATATATGTATGGTCAAGACACCACCACTTACTGGTCTATTCACGTTCCATTTGAAGCATTGCAATGGCTCTAAATAAAGGATGAAACTTATCCTTGTTATCGAGTAGATTTATGTTGAAATCACTCAAAATGATGGTTTCCTTGTTTCCAGCATGACCTGCATCAAACATTTCTTCAAACTTCTTGTCAGTAATGAGTACAATAGAGGCTCGTCATCCGCACACCAACCCGGCTTTGGATTATCATTCGGTTCAGGATCCAAATCAGTTGCGTTGTTACTATTCACTGAGGAGAGTAGAGGTTCCATCATCATCAGATAATTCAAGTAAACATCGGTCACATATCTCACATATATATCCATTCGAAAGAGTTGACACTAGGAAGAAAGTCCGCTGATAAACGTTTCACGTTCACAAAACACAAAACACATTCTTCTGATTACAGCGGACAATTTTATCAGCTAAACGACAGCTGGGGCATATCGGTTTTAGAGTGCTTGGGCCGCCAAGCTTTGATTCTATGTCCCTATGCTTTGTTAGATCAACGGTTATAGGTTGGTAATCTCTGCCAATCACGCGTTAATAATAATATGTTCATCAGGACATGCGAGGTTCCACGAAGCGAGAAACATGGCGACACCAATGACTAAAGTAAAACTGTCATAAATTGGTTACTGGTAGTAGTTAGACTTTGTTTATAATACATCTTGAGTTTAGGTTGAAATAATCCAATTCTCTGCTGATAAGAATGCAGGTCTGAGGTTAATAATTAGTTCACTCGGCTCCACCAGCAACGTTCAATCCCGGACCGTCAGCGTGGCCACGAATTGTTAGAATAAGTTCAATATTAGCAAGGAATGGCAAAATATCCCACCAAATTCACATCAGTTGAGAGTGTAAACAGAGCTGTGGTTTAACGCGAAGTATTACCGTGCTGACTACAGATTGATCACTCGACTTGAGAGATAAATTGACACGTCCGCCATGTTTGAACATGCAAATCACCTACGCTGTCTCAGAATTCTTAATTTGGGTGTTTTGGGTAATAAGGTATCTGGGTAATAAGGTATTTGGGTAATAAGGTATTTGGGTAATAAGGTATTTGGGTATACCTCCCTAACCAAGGCTGACTCATAAAATTCACACAATGGTAGTCTCGCAATCACTGTATGTTGAAAACTGAAAAAAACGTATTAAATACATGAAGTTCGTTTGAGTCATCTACCGCAAGGGAGGCCAAGCAAGTTTTGTAAAGAACTAGAGCTGTAGTATTCCCAGCTTGGAAACAAAAACTTGTATGAGTTTAGGAGAATTGAGAAATTAGCATCTGAACCAATAGCTGTGGTTAGACTATAGACTAGGTATATTGGAAATTTACCCAGGTAAATCCGTGTTTTCGTGTCTGACCGAATTCCCCAGGAGAAAACGTACCTAGGTATATTTCTATAGTTATGAAAGAAAGAACAATGGAACTTTCCCTTGATAGCACCCCAGATAAGTATTAGGGGTCGCTGCCGACCCCAGACAGTTCAGCCAATGAAATATCGAGGATCTGACAGTACAATAGGCCTTCGCGCCACAAAGTTACTGGGGCGTGATATTCAACGGTGATATTCGTGTAACCACTGTACCCAGGTAAATTCAAACCCCAGATGGATTTTATTGGGGCCAATTTTACTGGGTAAACGACTTTATCTGGGTTAGTGTAACCGCAGCTATTAAACAGACTTGTAACATTTGTTGTGGTTTACTGACGACATAGAAAGATGTTCTAGCAATATTTTTACCTTTTTTAGATTGGTATATCTGCCGGAGGAGGGGGAAGTTCTAGTTGCCCTGGTGGTAACGGTGGTAACGGTGGACAGGTTGGAGGAAATGCAGGCACTGCCGCACGGGGAGGGGGTGGGGGTAAGTATATCGCCTAAAAGAAAAAAGGCCCTCAAACGTGCATATTGAGAAAACCACCCTGTATTGTTATCATAATATTCATCATAAAATGTTATCATAAAATGTTGGCGCGTAATAGAAATGCAACCAATCCGAGCAACGAGACATTTTATAAATAACATCAGCATGGCTTTTTCTTTTCCTGTCATCACCGTTTTCTGTTTGATTCTGCCGCTTGAATGAATTTATTCTCCCATAAGAAAATATTACGTTAAAATGTATTACCAAGAGAATGGTGTCTTGATATATAGATGTTATTACTCGGCTAAGCATCTAATGTGTATTTTTACGAGTCATTCATATTTTAGCGAGTCTTTAGGCGAGCCAAATATAGGAATGAAGAGTAAATATACAGCCATATTAGATGCGTGGCCGACTATTAAGTTGTTTATTATATAATTTCTGCCAAGAAACGAAATTTTCATTCCATAATAATCAAATATCTTGCGAACGCACTCGAGGTGATGGGACGCCGTTTAACTGTGCTATCTTGTATGTGCATAGACCCATTCGAAAAATGGCGTCCAATTTAATAAGCTATTGTCCTGGTAACGTGAACACGAGGCTAGTCAGTACACACAAAAGCTTTTTAACGTGTAAGCGAGGCTAGTCAGTACCAAACAATAGTTAATTAAATTGGACGCCATTTTTCGAATGGGTCTATATTTGGTGAGTTCTTGGCATATAATACTGATACCAAGACAATCAGTCTCCAATACGCGCACTTGTGTGATAAGGATACTTGAACGTACTAATACTTGCTAATGTTTTTTCCCCAAGATATTATTGATTCTAATTTATGTTTCCAATATCTGCTATTCAGGCAATTCACCCAGCTCAATCTATGGAGGCGGTGGCGGAGGAGGTTAGTTTTATTCCCGTACACCGCCGGGTCCTTTTTCTCTTAGCGTTTGTGTGATCCCGCGTTCCTCCCAAGAGAATTGTGACCGGACTCGCGCAACTGATGGGAATAGAGCCTGGCTTTAATGATGCACAATGATTAATTTAGGGTCCGTTTACAAGGGGATAGGGTTACCCTAGCACTTAGGGTCAAAGATAGCCCGGGTTTACAAGCAAAATGATTCAGGTAGGGTTACCCTACTGCCCGGGTCAACTCAACACAAACCAGTTTGAAGTCTCTTATAAAATTTCATACTAATGCATATGAATGAAAACAAAATTGTGCTATAAATATTTATCCGGTTCAAACAGATCTGTGATAGTGATTTTGATTTTACTGATTCTTTGGTAGCATGTGAACCGCTTGGCTCGTGGCCGCCAAAATCATTCAAGCATAGAAAACAACATGGTGGACACGTAGAGTTTTGGCGGGTTTTGGTGGATTAATGTCGATTCTTCTTTCTGTGGTGCCCTTTATTGCAGCTGTCTAGTATCCTAGAATGTTGTTATGTCACCTACTAATTACTAGAGAACTCCAGAAACTTGCAATGTGAAATTTGGCTCTAGAATAGAGTTGACCCGGGTAGGCGGGTTACCCTAACAAACCGTTTACAAGGGCAAAACATAGCCCTAGTGCTAGGGTCACCCTAGCTCTCAGACCGGGTAAGTGCTAGGTAACCCGGGCAACCGAGTTGAGTTGTCCCGCCTGCTTGTAAACACATCGCAAAAAAATAAGAGGAAATAACCCAGCGCAATGCCGGTAACCCTAGTACTAGGGTACCCCAATCTAATAATAATACTGAATGGATTAATCAGTGGCATATCCACGAGGTGGCTCTTCATCCACTGATGGGCCTACGATTTAACGTCCTTATCTAACCATTTGCAGCTCGTGAACGAAATTGTTTCACAAAGGCAACACCTTCTACTCAGTTATTTTAGACCCCGTGTGAACCCGCGACCTCCCAGCGCTTAACCACTGAGCTAACCGAGAGGCCAAATAGCTTAATTACTAGGCCCTAAGAAGTGATTTCTGTTTTCACTGCCGGCCCATTTATCGCCGGTGTAGCATACACTAGCCTGCAAAAGCAGCCCTCTCCGATGGATTCCCCATAGGACGAGCCACTTCCAAATTGAAAAAAGGACTGGGCCGAGTTTCTAAAGTTAATCTAATTAAAAAATGAACTCCGTCATAAGTAAGGGCACATTGAAATTAGTAAGTTTACCAAAGTTGGGGACGTTTCACCAGATATTTACCATGTGGTGAGCTTTCAAAAATCGCAATCGTCTCGATCCATACAAACGTCTCTTATTTTTGCGATTTTTGAAAGCTTGCTTTTCAGTTTCTATTTACCAAATCATGCTCAAACTTGGTATTCTTAAGGCTGGTTTTCACTAGCAACGGAAGCAGAAACGGAAGCGTAAGGAGCCTTACGTTCTAGTGAAAATCAAGAAACGGAGACGTAAGCGGAAGCGTAAGCTCGACGGAAGCATAAGCGTAAGGAACGGAAGGTTTCCTTCTTCTTACGTCTCCGCTTCTGCTTCCGTCGCTTCCGTTCCAGTGAAAACTAGTCAAACGTAAGCAGAAGTGGAAGCAGATGAATTTAGCCAATTAGAATACTCATTCTCAGGCCCTTTGCAATGTAAATATAGCATGCAAGCGAGGTTTTCGCTTCTGAACGAGGCTTATGCTTATGCTTCCGTTGTGTTGATTTTCACAAGAACATTAGTTTCTTATGCTTACGCTTACGCTTCCGTTTCTGCTTCCGTCGCTTCCGTCGCTATTGAAAACCAGCCTTTACTAATTCCGAGGTGCTCTTTCTTATGGCGAGGTTGTTATATTTTGAATAGGAGCATAGATACAGGCCGCAAACTCGGAAAATTTCGTGAAATTTTACAGACGTTTGTATGGAAATTTTGACTGGTGGGCACAAACTTGCCCCCCAGTCAAAATTTCCATACAAAAGTCTGTAAACTTTTCCGAGTTTACGGGCCTATAACTTTGCTCCTATTCAAGATGTATCTCTCAAATTTGGTATTTTGACTAACTTCAAGGTGCTCTTTTCAGCAGTATTGACGGTTTTGCTGTTATATGTATATATCAAAAGTTCAAAGAAACCGTGGAAGGGTTTATTTGGTAGTGGCCAATACTGATGACGTAATTTTGACCTGAAACCGGGCAAAAAATGCGATTGGTCAATCACCGATCCTTTTGTCTTATGTCCTCTGTTCTCTTTGGATGCTTTTTAAAAACGTTGTGTCTTTTCTTGTTTTACTTTATTTCACGTTGCTGAAGATTGCTCAATTTATTTGATGATCTATTTGCATTTTTGTTACACTATACAAGTACTCCTATCCCTAAAATTGTTTCCATAGTTGTTGTAGTAGAAACGCTTGTCAAGAGTCTCGTGTTCGCAATACTCTGTCGTGTTTAGGTAACGCTATGTAAACAGCGAAACTGTTTCAGTGTATTTATTAAATAGCCCGACTGAATACTTTTCCCGACTTTAAATTCAATTTTAGGCGGCCTTCAGTATGGAAACGTAGATTTTCACACTCGGCTTAGCTACGGTGGGGGAGGCGGTGGGGGTGGTGGAAGTGCCTTTGGACAAACAGGAGGAAGAGGAGGTCACGGTGGTGGCCTGGTGCTTCTCATTGTTAATAAGCTGACCGTGAATGGACAGATCTTGGCAAGAGGTAAGTTTAGCAACCACCTCAGTCTGTATTATCTTGAATAAATAAATGAATGAACGAACGAACGGACGTCTTTATACAGGAGGAAAACCTCACCCTAAGGTGATTTTCAAGGTCCTGCATTAGAGTAAAAAATTAAAAATATAAAAATGTCTATCAATCTATAAAAGGTTAAAATCTAGTAATATAAAGAATGAATTAAGAAATAGCAATAAAGATAATAATAACTATAAGTAATACCATGACTAGAGGGAAATTAGTGATTAAATTTCCCCGCAAGCCGAGGGAGAGTTTGTTGACGTCCCGTGGCCGATTAGGCCGAGGGACTTTTAGAAACTCTCTCGAGGCTTGAGGGCAAATTGAATCACTAATTTCCCGAATTGTCATGGTATAACTTTGTAATACTCTGATCGCCGAGTAACGGAACAAATCTCTGAGAAGTTTAGTTTTCTCTGCCTAAACTAAAGACGTCGCAGTTGAGTTGCTTTCGAAAACTTGCAATGCTCGATTGAATGCCCTTGGCTTCCCCTGGGGACAACTGTTTCGTTTTTGAGAAGAATAGCAGTAAAACACAATGTAATCATATGCTTGGCTAAATATTTAAAGGTCATGCGTATATGGTTTTAAGTATCCCACATGGAAGAAGCGGGTTTGAGAAATAAGAGATGAACGTGCAGATTGAAATACGTGATCCCACGTGGATTACGTTGAAGGTTATGGTGAAGCCAGGTCAGTTTGGGTTCAATTTTTTTACCCGGTAGCGTAGGGCTAGTCGTGCCAGGTGTCAGAGGGGAGCAAGAGTTGATGCTTTTCACCCTCCCATGTCCAGCCTGCATTGTCTTCTAGTTTTCCCTCATTACGATGCAAGGGAAAATTAAAAATAGGCATTGTTCTTGCAGGGAAATTTAGAAATTTCCCTGTTGAAGACAATGCATATTTCTAAATTTCCCTTGCATTTGTAATGAACCGGGGAATTTAGAGATTAAATGTGCGGTGCGTGAACAAACAAAGGAATCCGAGGTGATAATGGTATTATAACAATAATAACTACTATAACTAATTAGATAAGGCGTTTTTAAAAATTGATCTAAGCGTTATGACATCCCACAATCGTCAAACTCGCAATTGAGAGCTACTGCAAATCCAGGTTTTTAGAACTGCTTCAGGACAAATAACTTTCTATTTTAGAGCAGTAAAAATTAAACAACGATTTAGAACAGACAATTTCCCTTAGTAGCTTTAAGAAGAAGCTGAAAAAAGTATGCTCGACAGATTTCTTATTACCGTATTCACTCACGGATATGCCGCACATTTTTACCCAAAATCTTCGTTTGAAATCGGGGATGCGGCTTACCTCCGAGAACCTTTGCATAAGGTTCCGCAAATTTACATAAATTAAAATTTTCAAATAAATAAATTTTATTAACTCAAACCTGAGTTAAGGTATACTACTAAACACCACACAAAACCAAAAGAAACTAAGTACTGGTCTTACATTACTTTTGCAAGTTTGGTGTTATATTTTTTGATGTTATATTCTTGCCGTTAAACCTTCTCCGTCAAAAGATATTTAACATGGTTTATAGTCAGTAGCGTAGAGGTCCAAAACTTGGGGGGGGGGGGGGGGTGTTCATAGGTATGATATATCACAGGGACCCCAATCGATAAAAATAAACACGTTCTTATGAGATTTCCGCGTTTCCCGCCATATAGGAGAACAATCAACAATTTTCATAAGGGCGAAGGGGTGTTCTGTTAAACAGTTCAGAGAAAGTGACTGAATATTGGGGGTGGGGGGAGCGGGGGAGCGGCCGCCCCCTCTCGCCCCCCCTCGCTACGCCACTGTTTATAGTTTCTTTTATGGAGCAGCTAAATGTCACCACACATGGGATCTCCATTCCACTACAAAGCTTGTTGCAGTATTGTCGTCGGCCTGTTACTTCAACGGTTATAGTTCCTCCACGAGCAAGAAAATACCACGCTAGGTTTGAGTATTCGTGTGGTAAATGGCCCACTGTGTCGTCGCTGTTCAAAACTTTCACATCAAATTAGTCGAACTGATCATCCATCTCTCTTTGATCATCCATCTCTCTTTTTTCAATAGATGGCTTCCAGATATTCTTTTAGACATGATACATGTATCAATGGACAGCTAATGAAAAAGAAAACTACTCTGTTGTTTTGACAAAACTTCTAGTGTCCAGTTTTCTCTCTTCCAACAGATACCTGGTTACTAAGCTACGGACGAACGCGAGCACGTTCTTGGCTTCGTTGACGTGTAAAATTCGATCTAAAAAGTGACCCGAATGAACAGATCTCGGTAAACAAATACTATGGAAAGATAGGTCATGTATCTAAGTATTTGTAAAGACATGAAGTTTTCTCCAGTTTGAAAGTCCGATGCACGTTTGATATTCTTCAAAAAAACGTTTTTTTCCTAAACTCAAGCTTCTAAACTTGGGGTGCGGCTTATATATCTGCAAGTGCGGCTTATCCGTGAGTGAATACGGTACTTAATAAATATCGCTATTAGCAGAATTTTACCATATTTTATCATATTTGATTTAAATCATTTCTTTTTAGAATTATATTTTTTATATTACAATGTACATTAAATTAAACTTTAGATTATCTCAGAATTGATATTAACCATTTTATATATTTTTAATATTGTAATGTGTGTCGAAAAGCCCCTCGGGGAATACTCAATAAAGTATGTATGCATGGATGTATGTATGTATCTAAATTTAGGATGTTTCTCGTGCTCTCAGGCAGCATATTCCAGTCTTGCATGAAAGCAGAGGCGATGTTGGCCAAACGAGCTACGAGATTTAGGCTTATAAATGTCATTCTTACCTCTAGTCAGTCTAGTATTGTAGTCGTGCATGTCTCTTTTAAATCCCAGTCTATAAAACCATTTAATACAACACTACAAGTTAGGCCCTCTTCTTATATATTATTTTTTAGAATTAGTCCTAATTTCCTTCGTTCTTCACAATAATGAATGTCTTACAGAGTATTCAGTGCTACTCGTCTAAACTTACTTACAGGCGAATCTGGTCAGTGTGCGCCAACCAATGCCAACCACCGATCTGCCCCGGGGGGTAGTGGTGCGGGGGGAAGTGTGGTCATCTTCACAAATAAGCTGGTTGGTAGTGTGAGCGGCAAGATATTTGTTGAAGGAGCGGTCCGTAAACAGTGTGCTTTGGGCACAGGAGGAGGTATGTCAGTCTTAGATTAAGTCAATTCAAAGTCAGTACTTTATAGAACTGTCCGACAGCTCAAGGCCTTTGAAGAACTATATTGTATGATATGCGCTCGCTTTAGAAAGATCGGCTTGTTTTACTGAATATGAGAGAGATGATTTCTAATGTACGTATATTTCGTGAAATGATAACTTATGTAAGATTTATTTGATAGACCCTATGCACAAGTCCTGATAACTAGCATGTCAACGAGGCCGGTAGGTCCACTGGAATGTTGAAATTGAAACGCCCGGGGAGATTGTGAAATGCACTGAACGAATGTTCAGTGAAACAATGCCGTTAATTTGCTATGCGCCTGGCTGATTGTACTATAAAGAAAAATAAAGGATAAATGAGGACAGAATAGCAACATATTTCAACTAAACAATCATGTTCAACACGTTTCACACTAGCTCCTAGTATTTCAACTTCAACATTCCAGAGGACCTACCGGCCTCTTTTTCGTGTTGTCACCGCGCGAGTTATGCATAGTGTGTATAGCGTTTGGTAAAATTAGCAACGCAGCAAAATGTTTAGTTGAAGAAGGAAGCCATACTGGATCAAGTGCTGTAAATAATTCAAAAACCTTCCAAATTATTATAAGACTCCTCTTCAGAGCGGTTTTCGATTGAGTGTCGTAACACAAAACCAGAGCCAATCACGGAGCAAATAAAAACGCAATGAAACAATCACGAGCAAGTAAAAACACAATGAACCAATCACGAGCAAGTAAAAACACAATGAACCAATCACGAGCAAATAAAAACGCAATGAACCAATCACGAGCAAATAAAAACGCAATGAACCAATCACGAGCAAATAAAAACGCAATGAACCAATCACGAGCAAATAAAAACGCAATGAACCAATCACGAGCAAATAAAAACGCAATGAACCAATCACGAGCAAATAAAAACGCAATGAACCAATCGCCGAAGCGGCTCGGTAAATATCCACCACTATTCACCTCCACTTCAGTGAATAATTGTTAAGTATTCCATAGAAAACCATGAAATAACCAGTAATTATTATACGACTTGGAAGGACTAATTATGTCGTAACAGAAGGCACTAAAACTCCGCTTACTTTTACAAGGCTTTTGATAGCGAAAAGCGCATTTGACCTGTGGCCGGTCCTCTCCCTTGTTAACTTCTCCTCGATAGAATTTTGAAACAATCTACTTGCACATATTATTTCCAAACAATTAATAAACTGTTTTCCGTGGCAAACCGGTGTCACAGCGGATTTGGACCCCCCGCGGATATAGGATTTGGACCCCCTGGTCCATACCTACTAGCGGATATGGACCCCTCTTCGCGGATTTGGATTCCCTACAAAAACATTATTTTAATCATGTTTCCAACAAGTTTTTTTATGAAACTTTGAATGCCTTCCTTTTTGCAAGACTTTTTGTTCGGGTAAAGTGTAAATAGATCAACACATCTTTATTTATGATACGTTTGGATAGTATGATACTGACGCAGCTCTGTCTCCGCTAACACTCCGCTAACGCTAGCCTTACAATTTCTACTGCTTTCTACGGCGCATGAAGTCAGGTGGTCGACACTGCAGAGCCACTCGCCTTCTGCATTCATCTGTATAGTCCTTCGCACCTCATGTGCAACCACTGATTCTTCGCTCAATTCACACTGGATCATGTTCGAATCATGTCGTCCAAGCTCTCGGGCATAGAACGGCAAAAACAAGTTGCTAAGCAAAGCACTGAAGTAAAAAAATAAAAGCACGCCTTGGCCCGCCTATACGCGAAAACTGCGCCGGGTACAGCAGCGACGTTTCATTATTTATATTTGTGATTAAAACTGCATTCAACAGTTAGGCCCGTATTTGAAACCAATTAAGTTCAAAACTCGAATTAAGTTCAGTGCTGGCACGGCATGTTTGAAACGGGTCTTAGTTTTCTGTAACACGCAACTTTACGATATATTCTCAGCTGCTTGTGTTCTTTGTTCCTTCTTTTAGTCTTTCTTGAATTTCTTGTTTCACTGAGATCCGTAGATAGGGGGGTCCAAATCCGCGAGAGGGGTCCATATCCGCTAGCGGATTTGAACCCGCGGCCCCTGGGGTACGAATGCACTAGCGGATATTGACCGGGGGTCCAAATCCGCTATGACACCGGCCTTGTGGCACAACATTTCAGGCAAAATCTTATTCAAGGTACATAAACATAAACTCTTTCCGTATTCAAACTTCCATTCCTATTCGCTCGAAAGTAGAAATTATCTATTGACTGCGCATAACCTGGCACTTTGCTGATATACAGTGAATACATGGAGAGCAAACAAGGATTACTATGAGTTTGTCCAATTGGCGTGGCACATGTACTTGATATAACGTGCTTTCTTTGACAAATCTTTTAATCCACTGTGAAAGGTTTTAGAAAGACATTCGTCAAAAACAATGAAAGTCTCAGCAGCCTATGTTCACATGCCCGCAGGCCAAAAACGTTTGCCATTACAAAAACACATTGTGTAATAATGACTCATTTGAACACGATCCTAACAGTTACTTCTCCCAGAGTTGAGTCTCTTCTGTGTCTATGATTTCTTCTCTGTTCCCCTTAATTTGGATGGTTGTGCGACCCCACACTTCATCACAGTTGGGTCCAATCAGATCTTACCGCTGCTATGCTAGCATATCGAACGAGTGTCCACGAGACTACGGGTTATACGCCCTTTAGGCTGATGTTCGGGCGTGAGCCGGTACGGTTGCCTATCATAGGTAATGTTTGGCAGACCTCCTGACTCGGCATGCAGTAGATACGACATGTTGTAGACCTAAAGCAGCAGTTAGAAGAAGCGTATTACGACATTCGAGAGAACATGAAGATGGCCAGGCTCGTCAGGTAGAACAGTACAATCACAGAGCTAAAGAGGACACTATACCAGCCTGGTGATAGAGTTTGGTTGTTTTGCATCGATGTCAAGTGGGGTCAAACTCTGAAGTTCAATTCCCCTTGGAGAGGACCAATATTATGTTGTGGTGAAGAGGTTGTCGCATGTTGTCTACCGTATCCAGTTAGAGTGCGGTAGAAAATGCCTTGTGGTACAATCATTTCAACCGTCTCAAGCCATGTCATACTCCATCTCAACTCAGTACGACGGTGAGGAAGAAGATAGTCCTTTCAGCTGGGAATTGGCAGATATTCCTGTTGATAAGGACCAGTATCTGATGCTTGGTCCGATCGTGTTGGTGATTCTGATGGTGAATCCATGGAAACAGCTAGTACCCTGGATGCCAATGGTTCTACTGCCCTCTCTAGGCCAACGTTTAGGCGCGAAGGAGCGAATCGACGAGAAGGCAGGGAGAACCTCTGGGCGCGCGAAGTATGTCTGAGTCTGTCTGAGTCAGAATTTGACCCTGGCCCTCTGATTGGCCTAGAGCAAATTCATTTTTAACGATTGCTGCGATTGGATCACGCCATTGCAGTTTCCAAGGGCGCCATTATTGGCCTCCCCGGTCTAACCTATTGATTACTCTATTCTTGCCCTCACCAGTCTAACCTATTGATTACTCTATTATTGTACCTATTGATTACTCTATTATTGCCCTCACCAGTCTAACCTATTGATTACTCCATTCTTGCCCTCACCAGTCTAGCCTATTGATTACTCCATTCTTTCCCTCACTAGTCTAACCTATTGATTACTCCATTCTTGCCCTCACTAGGCTAACCTATTGATTACTCTATTATTGTACCTATTGATTACTCTATTATTGCCCTCACCAGTCTAACCTATTGATTACTCCATTCTTGCCCTCACCAGTCTAGCCTATTGATTACTCCATTCTTTCCCTCACTAGTCTAACCTATTGATTACTCCATTCTTGCCCTCACTAGTCTAACCTATTGATTACTCTATTATTGTACATGTTGATTACTCTATTATTGCCCTCACCAGTCTAACCTATTGATTACTCTATTATTGGCCTCACCAGTCTAACCTATTGATTAGTCTATCAATATTATTGTCCTCACCAGTCTAACCTATTGACTACTCTAATATTGGCCTCACCAGTCTAACCTATTGATTACTCTATTATTGCCCTCACCAGTCTAACCTATTGATTACTCTATTATTGCCTTCACCAGTCTAACCTATTGGTTAGTCTATCAATATTATTGCCCTCACTAGTCTAACCCATTCATTACTCTATCGATGTTTCGTGTTTCCAGGCGGAGGAGGTGGCGTGGGTCGGTGGGTGGTCAAGACATCATCTGCTGTTTTCAAGTCTGCAGGATAACAACGCAAAATCACTGCAAGAAGCTACACAATAATATTATAATATACTCAACTAAATTTCTGGATTCTGATTGGCCGATAACGGGTGCGTAAAAAGCAAATAAATAAATATTTCAAAGCCAAGTGACGTGGTTTCTAGATCCAAGTGTACATTGTACACTCAACAATAGCGGGAACCGTTCTAAAAATAACCTAACTTGTGAAAACGCTGTGACAAAGGCCTAGTATGCGGGGTGGACGCTCCTAGTTATCAGGGCCTAGTATGCGGGGTGGACGCTCCTAGTTATCAGGGCCTAGTATGCGGGATGGACGCTCCTAGTTATCAGGGCCTAGTATGCGGGGTGGACGCTCCTAGTTATCAGGGCCTAGTATGCGGGATGGACGCTCCTAGTTATCAGGGCCTAGTATGCGGGATGGACGCTCCTAATTATTAGGGCCTAGTATGCGGGGTGGACGCTCCTAGTTATCAGGGCCTAGTATGCGGGGTGAACGCTCCTAGTTATCAGGGCCTAGTATGCGGGATGGACGCTCCTAGTTATGGGCTCCTGTTCATTTGTTTTAGAACTGTAATCTAGAACTAATTTTCATTTTTTTTGTATTTGGAAACGTTCAAAGTACAGCAAATATGCAAATTAGCTATTGTTTTGACGAATTTACATATTTGCATTGTATTACCACGTGACCTGAAACGAGACTCCTCATTGGTCGATGTGTCATGAATATCTAATGCTGTGTGAGGTTATAGAGTGCATAGTTGCACGCTTTCGGCAAATGTTTGCTCAGTATATATTATAAACAAAAAAGCGCATGAACTGCTCGTGCTATACGTTTGGGTACCGAGTTATATTTTGAAACTCTGATAATTGCACGAGCCTTTATTTCCTCTTTACATATCCTTTAGGTGATTAGCACAATGTTGCTGAAATGAAAACGTTACGCGTGACTGGTTCACATCAAGTTGAACATGGCGTGACTTTCATTGTTAATATCGATTTATAAAAAGCAATTCGCATATAGAAACAATGTATAAAAATAACGAAAACGACACCCTAACTCTTACTGGTGAAAATCGTATAACGACCCTAGTATTTCACCGAGTATAAAGACAAATACACGTGAGTGATTTGCTTCATCTGATTGGACGAAATGCTAATGAAAAATGGTAGAGGAAAAGTCGCACTTATATATGAACGGAAAGCTTTGGTTCCACTAATCTAATGAATGACCCGAGATTGACCTTTATTTATTTCGAAATATATATGAAAAGTTTCCCTATATATGCATGATATCAGATGTGACAGTCTTTCTTCAAAAATGATATACTCATTTTATAATTAGCAAGGCCATCGCTCCCACTGCTCAAGCTAAATTCAATTCCCTCTACTCTAATTCTCAGTTTTGTTGGAGAAATATATTTATTACCTTTCAAAACTTGTTTAGATGGCGTCATTAAGGGTATTTCAGTACAAAATTCTAAACCGTATTATGTATACTAATACGATTTTGTGTAAGATGAAAATAGTCTCCTCTCCACTCTGTACCTTTTGTGAAACTGCAGACGAATCGCTCGAACACATTCTTTATCACTGTCATCATGTTTCTACATTCTGGACGTCAGTACAGGCATGGCTTGGTAGTTTGGGTGTATATGACGGAATATTATCCAAAAAGGATGTTATATTTGGCCTTTGAAAAAATTATCAAAAAATATCTGCTTCCAAATTTCATTCTTTTACTAGCTAAACAGACAATTTCTCAATGTCGATTTAAAAAACTGAAGCCGAGCCTTGCAGTGCTGATTGCCAGACTTAAGTATTTTTATAGTATCGACTGAGTTCTTTATAGCCAGGGAAAATGGAAGTCTCCTGACGCATTACCGAAAGTGGGAAAAGTTAAACTTATAAAATATCGTACAGCCACCTATTATTACTTTATCACTTTTTGTATGTAATTTTTCTAATGTATACTTGTAGTAGTTTGACTTTTGTAGCTTTTCTTTTTGTAGACTAGTATTGTAAAGTTTGCACTTTGTATCTGTATGTATTTTAGTTGTATTTGTAAGTTGTAGATCAGTATTGTAAAGTTTTGCAACTTTGTCTTTGTAATTAAAAGTACTTCCAATAAATAATATTAAAACAAAAAATCAGTTGTGACGTTTTCGGCCGTGATTCGGCCATTCCTATCCCATAATTCTTTATTATAGAAACAATAAGCTTGTCTTGAGTGATCTCTATTCCAATTTTTATTTGTTTATCCTTCTGGCCTAAACAACACCAAACAAACTCTTTATATCAAATGGTACATATTGTCGAAAATATCGTCTTCGTATCCAGGTCCTCACGACAAAACGTACCAAAGGAGTCTACAGCTTTGGACATGAATACTGAGTTGGAACACGTCCCCCATCCCCCGCACCCCTCCATTTCAATGTTGGATAAACTTTCGTACTGGTTTGGTCACTTTTTTCCCTCAACATTGAATGGGGGGTGGAAGGGGGAGAGAGGAACTACATGATCAGGGTTGCGCGCTGCTTCTGGTCTATAACAATTAAATGATTAGTGTTGCAAGAGTCATGTCCAAAGCTGTAGCTACTCAGGCAATTTCAATAGTAGAGAAACAGCAGTAGCTGGAGGTCGGCACTTCTAGTGCAGCCCATTCATCCCGAGATTTTTTAGGCACAATCTGGAATATAATACGATGGCTGAGGCAGGGGAATCAGCAAAGCTGCACGTGATCTAATATGGCCTCACCGCCTCACTCAGTTGGTAGAGCACGGTCTAGAGTGCGGGAGGTCGGGGGTTCGAATCCCGGCCGCGTCCTTGGGCAGGGACGTTTATAAGCCGTTGGCCTTGTCTCTTTCTACTTCTAATCAGTATTTGAAGGGGACGTGAAAGAACCTGTTGTACTACTCGAAAAAGAGCAGGGGATTGTCACCCGGTACAGCAGCCTGGTCATTGTACTAACCACACACTCAACATTGTAAACTGCGTGGCAGCCATTAGCGCCGTAAAGTAGTCCGAAATAATTCACTGACGGGATATGTCAGTAATATGTAAAGCGCCATGAGACTGTGGTGATATGGCGCTATATATAAATATGTCCATTATTATATAAATATGGCCACTATATGTCAGTGGAGGGAGACTTTGAAGAAGCAATCCGAGAATAAATAGGAAAACTTTATGGGAAGTTATTCAAGCCTTGTGAGTGACCCACAAAGTGTTCATTTCACCAGAATCCTTTGCGATACTAAATATGGTATATTTAGCGCACTAAGTAATAAGTAATAGCGTTATTTTTGAATGTCGCTTGACTTGTATGTCAACAATACAAAACGTTGGTAAGTGATCTGAAATGCCCATAGTTACAATTCCAGGAATGATTCGTTCTGATCAGTAGAAATATTTGTATATATATGATCTATTAGTGTAGAGGTGTGATTTGTTAGTTACGGAAGCCGATAAGGGTCATTTCCCTACCACGTTGTTGCGAGGCGACAACGTGGAAATGACAACGTGGTACCGCGTTGTGACGCTTCACAACGTGGAAACGACAACGCAGTACCGTGTTGTGTAGTGACAACGTGGAAGCGACAACGCGGTACCGTGTTGTACATGTGAAACGACAACGTGGAAATGACAACGCGGTACTGCGTTGTGAAGCGACAACGTGGTACCGTGTTGTGAAACGACAACGTGGAAACAACAACGCGGTACTGCGTTGTGACGCTTCACAACGTGGAAGCGACAACGCGGTACCATGTTGTGAAGCGACAACGTGGAAACGACAACGCGGTACTGCGTTGTGACGCTTCACAACATGGAGGCGACAACGCGGTACCGTGTTGTGAAGCGACAACGTGGGAGCGACAACGCGGCGTTGTGAAACTAAGCGACAATGTGGTACCGCGTTGTGAGGCGACAACGTGGACTGAAGCGACAACGCGGTACCGCGTTGTTAAGTGAAAACGTGGTACCGCGTTGTGAGGTTTTTGTGTTAGTGCGGGTATTCGCACCCAGGCATCAAACAGGAGTCTAATGCGCAGCCTTAGGGGTGGCGGGCAAGGGAATGGGACGATGGGAAGGGAAGAGATTGAAAGAAGCTGGGACATGTGTTGGCAAAAATTGTAGCTGAAATAGAAGAATGTGGCCAAGAAACCTATGTGTCCATACGGCTGCTCCATTAGGCGATTCGGTTCGGTTTCCAGTTCTATTTCAGTCTTGTCATACACTCAGTTCAGTTTACTTGGTTCAGTTACTCAATTCTGTGCACTCGGTTCAGTTATCTAAGTTCAGTTTGGCTCAATTCGGTGTCCTTTTCCAACGATTTCATTCGAATACTCAGGGAAGTCCTGCAATTGTCGCCTTCGCGTTGTCGCTTCACAACGCAGTACCGCATTGTCGCTTCCACGTTGTCACTACACAACACGGTACTACGTTGTCGTTTCCACGTTGTCGCTTCACAACGCGGTACCACGTTGTCATTTCCACGTTGTCGCCTCGCAACAACGTGGTAGGGAAATGACCCTTATCGGCTTCCGTAGTTAGTCTTGTTGGCTTTGTTATTAATAATTGGGAGAAAATTGTTTGTGTGTAACATATCTAATGCGATGGCCGAGGAGTTTTTTTTTACTCCAGACTACAGAGTTTTTTTTTGTTCCAGGCTACAAAGGTTTTTTTTGTTCCATACTACAGTTTTTTTTACTCCAGACTACAGAGTTTTTTTTTGCTTCAGACTTCCGGCCTTATGTACGTGAGTTTACTAATTAACGGTACTCGAGGTATAAAGTAAGTGCATTGATTCGTATTTCTATGCTTGAGAATTAATATAAACAATTGATTTCAGGACAGCATAACCACTTTTGTCAGAGCTACTTAAAGACCTAGAAGCTCAGTGATTGAGATTGAATACTGTTTATGGCATTTAATTGGAAATCAAATGAATGCTTATTTATCAACTAATCAACTTATCAATGCGCTATATAGCACTCCACCGAAACGAGCATAATGTCTGCTATACTCATTCCGGTTGTCGGGAAGAATATAAATAAAGGCTGGAGTACAACTTGGTAAAACGCAATTTGTCTCATTAAAGAACTAGCAAGCATAACAACAAGCATAAAGCTGAAAATAAAATTGCAAACCGGAAAATCAGCGTTTTTAAAACTTAACCGTCAATGCACTTAACTTCTCATTGTAATGACCGAAATACAGTGGAACCTCGATTTAACGAAGTGCCAAGGGACTGGGGAAATTGGTTCGTTATATCGAGGGTTCGTTAAATCGAGGGTTCGTTAAATCGAAAACCTCGTTATAACGAATTTGCGGAAAAACAACCAAAATGTTCGTTATATCGAGGTATAGTTAATAATTGTTTTGTAACGAAGTAACGAAGTTAAGGTATCTGCACCGGCTAAATTTTGGTCCTTTAAAATTCCTCTTTTTCGAATTTTTAAGTTTGACGTACAAGAAAATAAATATAAAGCTCTATTTTTCTAAGAAATATAAATAATATATCGTGCGTTAAGACTACGTTAATGTGATCTGACGTGAAAAAATCATATTCAGAAGAGTTTTTCGAATTAGGAGTTATTGCTTTTGAGAAAAACATTTTTTTCTTTTTTTTTAGCTCAATAAACAAAAATAATTTAATTAACACCTTTGATCCGACCCCCCTGAAATTTATAACGAAATGAAAACTACAATTCATAATAAGTTAGTCTAGGGTACTTCAAACACGCACAGAGCATGTCAGATTTTAAAATTATTTTCTCAAAAAAAGACAAAATATACAAATTTTGCCGGTGCAGATACCTTAATAGAACTAATAAGAGACAAAGAGGATAAAGCGGATCTGTAGATGTCTCGATAGTGCCAGTGTCTGTACTGTATATACACATCTAATGTTCTCTTGTTCAGGATTAAAGCATTTTCATCGTTGTTGGTCTGTTCCGCATTCATGCTTTGTCGCGTGTTGACATTTATTCGTTATATCGGGGTAGATTTTACGTGTGGGCTGCCGGATTGTGTTCGTTATAACGAGGATTTCGTTATATCGAGGTTCGTTATATCGAGGTTCTGTTACATACATTTTACTTGTAATTTTGCCGGGCTGAAGAATATCGTTCGTTATACCGAGGACTTCGTTATATAGAGGTTCGTTAAATCGAGGTTCCACTGTACCGTTTAATCGCGATAACCTCGAGTACCGTTACTCGTAACACATGCCAAACGCAGTATTCACGTACTGCGCTAGCGTAAGGCCGGTGTCACAGCGTTTTGTGTTCCCAGCGATTTGTGTTCCTGGGGGTACACGAATCGCTAGCGTTTTGTGTTCCAAGCCGATCTTCATCCCCAGAAACACAAATCGCTAGAACATAAACCGCGAACACTGATTCATGTACGCTATATACAAAATACTCAAATGCATGATAAAACAATTTTCAAACTTAAATGTATCATTAAACAAGTTACAAACCTAAAAAGTATAAACCTTAAAGAATATATTGATGTAAATATCGACGTTTTTTTTATTTAGGCCTTAAAGTGCTTCTAACCCCTCTTGAAATTTTTCTACCTATGAACCTTTGAAAGGTTTTGAGTACTTCTGCGAAGACATTTTTGGTTTACAAAGAATACTCTATGTTCTACGCTTGTTTGAAATGGTGAAAAATTGACCTTTCCTGACCCATGACCGCGTTAGAAAAAGCCTGGGTCGATCCCTGGTCGACGTCATCTCATTAATGCATTATTCTCCATGGCGCCTTTCTATCACAACAACATCGATTTATAGGAAAATATACACAGTTTGTGAGTTATTAGTAAAGAAAAAAGTCATTTTAGACAAAATGCTAAGTATTTATTCAAATCATCGAATAAAATTATTGAAATTCGGGGGAAATGCCGGAGGAAATGACTGTCAAAGTGCAAAAGATAAAGATAAACATTTTATACTTAGCTGTCAAAGCAAAAACTAAAATGTGATATATGAACCGATGCGATCCGCTGTACATGCGTCCTAGCGCAGGCAATAAGAAACAGTAAGAAGCGGTCACCCTGTGGCCGGCCATGCGTCCCCAAGTCCCCGCGTCCCCAAGTCACCGCGTTCCCGGTACGGAGCAAGACCTTTGCGAGCGATCAAGCGAAGTAAACAACCATGGAGATACTATCAGATATTGATATAACTGAGTTGATATCGGGGGGTTTTATTACCGGATCGGTGTCTTTTCATGCAATGATGTGGATCTGCAAAGGTTAGTAAGATGAATTGGTGACTATTGTTTTGGCCACTCACTCGGTTGTAAAGAGCCCATTAGCAGGGGATGCAGGTTGGCGCAATGGTAATTAAACACTCGCCTCTCACCGCTGCGATCCCGGCTCGGCTCGGGCACCGTATGTGAGTTAGGTTTGTTGTTGATTCCTTGTCTGTATTCGAGGGTTTTTCTCCGAGTTCTCCGGTTTTCCTCCCTCCGTAAAAATTAACCGTGAGTCGAGTGTAGTGTGTCCACTGACAGTTAATGTAGTGGGGAGTGTGTGAGGAGTAAAAGCCCGGGGGGGGGACTCCCTTATGTGAGGGGTACATGGATGCTCGTCGTACCTTTTAGGGGTCAAAATCAGGAGTTTGGTACCACTTAGGGTATATCCACCATCAAACACAGACATTTCTATGTAAAGCGGTACCTTTTAGGGGTCGGGGGTCAATTGAACAAAAAAGCTGTTATCAATTTACATTTTTATTATCTTTTAGGGATCAAAATAAGCTTGAGCCACGCCCATTTTAGTACCTCTTAGGGGTCAAATCGAAAATGTCCGACGAGCATCCCTACCCCTTTTATATGGGAGTCCCCCCCCCGGGAGTAAAAGCAGGCCCCCACCAGCTTTAAGCTGTAATACTCAGCCTGCTATAACAAATAAAATATTTATTTTATTTATATTTATTAGAGCCGCTCTGTCTCGCTCCTATTCTTTGTTTAGTCGTGTCTCGTCGACAATTTCGTACCTGCTCCTTCATTGTTCACTGTTAAATTCCCTCACAGTACCTACTGAATGCAAAATAAATCTACTAGGTACGCTTTATAGCTGTCTAAGCATTGGAGGAGTCCTTCATGGTTAATCAGGCTGACAGAAGCGTGAAAAACAAAACGAGCCATACAAAGCATCAGGCTTACAAGAGATATGAAGTTATATGCCCGGGGGTGTCTCGAACCAAAATGCAATCGAACTCAATCGAACCGTTATCGTTCGATGGAGTTCGATTAATCTTGTAATCGAACGTAATCGAACACCTATTTTTTGGGTGAGTTCGGATTACCGAACTCAATCGAACGATGAATCAGTTCGATTAAGTTCGATTGCGTTCGGTCGAATTTGAATTTTTATATGGACAATAATATACACACTCAACAGTTTAAACGTTTATCAGAAAGAATCAGCAATGTCTATACATTGAAACAAATCACATAGGTAACAAACTTTTCGTGTCCGACTGCTGGAAATAGGTGAATGATCGAGAATAACACACTCACATCAACTCCCTATAAAATGTTCTCAAATTCTAAAAAAAATATTGCGAAATGTTTCCGCTTCGGCCAGGAAATAAGGTCATGCTGAGAAATAAGTCTGATGTGAGGTGTTAAAAGCCTCCTTCATTGGCGGATATTTCGCTGAATCAATCAATCAGTGTTTACGAAATTACTTTTTGTTCACAGTATTATCATAACTGATACGGCTAAAGAAACCCTTATGGCTTTTACAAACTTCAATAATATAATATACAAGCTTATACAGGCAATCAGCTCATGGCAGATCAAGACTACATATTAAATAAATTACATGTGTTTTTCAATCAGCAGCATCAGATGGGCGGCAACAAAACCAATATCCAATATATAAAAAAATTATACAAGATGAGAATATATGAAACATCGACCGACATCGCACATTTCATTTCAGTGGCGTAAAATTAGACTTGTAAATGATATCATTTGACAATGCTCCCAAGGAGGGAACAGCGAATAAACAGTATGCAGACGCGACTTTATACCCGAAACTGTCCTCTGTCGACATGTGACTTTGCTTATGGCAGCTCAATGGAAGAATAACACTTTTCTATTTTTTTTAGCCAAACGGTCCTGCCTCGATAAGGACAATTAGGTTACAATGGGAACCTTTTGAAGCTTAGTTTTCCTCTATAAGTTATCGTGAAAATGTCTAAAACGCAATGTATCGCAGTGCCAAATTGCAACTGATGCCCAAAATTACGGCTATCACTGAGTCGAGTCCGATTCAAACGTCGTGCTATCCATGAGCTACGGTAGCCCACAAGTTCACGGCAAATGTTTGTGGATGTCACGGCAAATTTTTATACACAGTTCAGCTCAAATCACATAGTCGAGCGTTGTGTGACAGAGCGAAGGAGACTACGAATCCCACGGCAAAACGAAAATGATTTAGGGATGGACCATTTGAAAATTGATGGGGATGGGGGAGGGGGGGGGAGGAGAAGAGGAGGGGTACCGCAAAAAAATCGAGTAGGCCGAATTTGCACAGAAAAAAGAGCGAACGAGCCAAAATCACCCCGAAAAAAAATCGAGCAAGGGTGAAACTTTGTTCATTAGCTGAAACAGGGTCAGCCAATGTTTAGTCAGAACACAGGAAACCAGTGTTTTAGAGAGCAGTAAAATCATAATCAAAGGCACATTCCCATAGGACAGATAATGCATTCGTGTACAAGAGATTAGTTATATATGCCAATTAAAGGAGCAGTGTCACGATTAGTATTCATGCCCAAAGTTTTGAAAATGTGTCAGGCTGACAAGAAATCAAAAGATGTGACAGAAGTAGAAGTCCGTGAGTAATCCGCTTGCATCGGCGTATTTTCACGATATCTCGAGCCGAAATTGCTTTAAAACTATACTTCAGTATTATATGGTTAGGTTTGATGTTATATTTTTATAAAGCAGCATTTTATTTATTTCAATCGAAAGGGAAATTTGCAGTGGCGCGTGACATAGCGTGATTTTGCCATTGTCTATAACAACCAATCAGAATCGTGACACTGCTCCTTTAACTCTTCTTAATATTTATGCGCATATCAGTTTAATTAATTACTCGAAAACGAGGCTATCCCCGCATCGAGGATGTCGAAAGGACACGTTTGTCTCCAACGCATAGAGGAACACAGCAATGCTCCGTCCGCGACGCCATTTTGCTTTTCAGCTAAGCAACGATGCAGGGATAGCCTCGAGTAGCTAATTATATGCCATTAAATATTAAGAAGAGTCAATGTTGAGCACTTTTTCATTTTTTTATTTGAGACTACGGAATAATGCAATATGATGCACGAATTAACAGTACAATTTTAAGTATCCATCTGGGAAGGAGTGTGAGGTAGAGATTTCAAGAAGAATACATGTACTGATCAGGCATGTTTTCACAAAAAGAGCCTTAGAACCTAAGACCCCCTTTTGTGAAAACATGCCTGATCTTGTGTGCCTTGAAAAGCCAGTAACTCGTGTTTTTGCCGTTTTCTTGAAAGGGCAAATGACAGTTTAATACTTTTCTGGCCTTTCTATCACATTATTGATCTCTAGCAGGAGCCCATGTCTCTAGGTATTTTATGTGGGGGTGAGGGGTGGGGAGGACTAGTAAAAAAAAATCGCGAAAAACCAACTTTGCCTGGCGTATGGCGCAACGATTTGCTTTGTAGAAGACGTACATTTCCCACTAGGTCTGAGAAAAAAAAGTGAGTTACCGGCTTTTAAAGCCAACAGGTACACATTAATTTACTTGTGTAACCTAAATTTCAAAGTGGCGCCATTTCTCGAACTTTTAATGGGTTTCGATGCACTACACGGCAATACAACATTCTTTTCCTGTATATTAAGTTTAATCGATGGAATTTTGCCGTATTTTGAGTAGAAATTATACCATAAAATGTGTTTTTTCTAACCTAACCTTAATCTCTCGAAGTTACTTGTGTAACCTAAATTTCAAAGTGGCGCCATTTCTCAAGCTTTTAATGGATTTCGATGCACTACACGGCAATACAACGTTCTTTTCCTGTAGATTAAGGTCAGTGGATGGAATTTTGCCGTATTTTGAGTAGAAATACCAGAAAATGGCGTTTTCTAACCTAACCCTAACCTCTAGCTCTCAAATAAAGAAATTATGAGATAGGCCAGAAAAGTCTTACATTGTCATTTGCCCTTTCAAGAAAAAGAGAAAAAAAACGAGTTACTGGTTGCACACAAGATCAGGCATGTTTTCACAAAAGGGGGTCTTAAGTTCTAAGGCTCCTTTTGTGAAAACATGCCTGATATATATGTTTTCTACTAAACAAAGGTAATTAATGTACATGGAAAATACCATAAATCTAGAAACATTAAAGTTGTTCTTGATGTAAAACCAAAATACTGAATGCCTTAAAAAAATATCGTGCAAGGTCCGATGCCATAAACAATTTTTTTTGCAGCAATAGGAGTCCTAAAAAAAATTTCGAGCAAAAAAAAATCCGTCCCTTAGTGAATAATTACTAGTAAGTGAAGTATGTACAGAAGCACCCCTCCGTTGTCAATTAAAGTAACATGTTCTCACGATCACATCGATCATCCCTCATCAGACTTATTTGTCAGCATGACCTTAGTTGTTGTTCGAAATATTTTCACCGAAGCGAAAATCGTAAGGAAAGGATAACGTACATTTCGCAAAATTATGTTATTTTAGAGAAATTTTAGAGGGTGTCCATGGACAGGTGGTCCATGGACCGGGTCCACGAGGGGTCCATGGACCGGGGGTCAGTGTTTTGTACCTACCCGGTTTGGGAAAATATTTCCGGTCTCTTTGATAAGCGGTTGTCGCCCGGTAGAGACTCTGGAGAAATCATGTTATTTCGGCCTTAATTAATCTCGTGCGAGTGACAGCCTTACGCAACCATGACGGCAACGTCAAGGACGACTGGGAGCGATTGCAGAACGGCCCCACCACCGGGCAAGCGACTCCATTGCTACGCGTCGGAAGAGCTCCTTAAGCTTCCAAGCCACAGTATTCCCATCACTGTGCCCCAATAAATCATTACAGTTTACTCTCATGGGGTACTGTGTCTAAGTTTGATATAGTTCTCTCTGTGCTTTTCTTTAATGGAACGTACCTATACTGATATTCGTGACTAAGCATCGACGCATTTACGTGTAAAAAAGAACAGGGATAGTGTGTCTAATGCGGGTATCAGCGGCCATCCCGAGGGGGCGGCCCCCGGGCAACCCACGGGCAACACAGGGGCTTAGTAGGGGATTTGTAGCAAAAACATGCCCCACACGTGGGGCATTAGAGCGCTTTTGCATTTTCGTCAAAATACCCCGGGGACATACCACGGGGTTTGCACGTAATCTGCTGTCTCAACGTTCAGCGGTTTTCGCCACAGGACTCGCTCGATCGATCGACGTTCTTCGATTTCTTTATATCCTTGAGTAAGTCATATCATTATCATTCAAATTAAGAGATTAAATTAAGCCATCCACTGTCGGAAGACAGAACAAAGAAATAAAGGATAATATTTGTATAAAACTATTAAGATTTTTGACACTTCTAAAACGTTTAGCTTCTAATACTTATAATATGTTGCCCAGGTTGCCCCAGGGCTGGGGGTTTTTGTCACAATTTTCTGCCCCACCCGAGGTGTTTTAGCATGTATTTGTCATGGCTGCTGTGACAAATGCCCCTGGGTGCCAGGTGGCCGCCCCCTCGGGATGGCCGCTGATACCCGCATAAGTTTGATAGAGTTCTCTCTGTACTCATCTTTAATAGAACGTATACCTACTGATATTCGTGGCTACGCGTAAAATAGAAGAGGTGGACTGTGTCTACGGAATGACGCGTAGCCAGTAGACGACTACACCAAAAGTAGATGTTGAGATTAGACTTAAATTACGTCTTGCCTCTTGATCAATCTACTGTAATTTACTCCTTGTAATTCACTAAATCCGTATATACACAATATCGAAATCAATAAAATCACTAATGTAGGCGATGAGAATATAAATAACTTCTGGTGATTACAAATTCACTGATTTCACATCCATGCATGTACACCACTTGGAAAATAACTATTTAAAGAGGGTAACACTAACTAGTATACACAGAGAAATGTGTGGCCCTCCTACCCTGTGAGCAGAGGTTTCTCATCTCTTTGCCTTTCCTCCACTCACCCCCCGAGTAGCACGGAACCTCTCGAGACCTGTATTCTGATTGCATCCATAATATACTTCTATGGTTTTTGTACTGCACTTTCTAAAGGTTAGGGTGTTTTCTATTGTTGGGTAGGCCAATACTATCGCTCGTTTCGAGAAGTTCCATCCGACCCCTTTCCTGCCGCCGAGAAACCTCTGCTGCAGAAACGATTACAGCGCCACGGTATCTCGATTTCCATTGGCCGAGAAAAACGAGACGGTAAACATTGTAGCTTCATTGTAGATTTCAGATTGTCATTTCCTATTCTTAACGGAAAGAGAAGGCGAAGTGAAGAAAGTAAATTAAATTCCTTCTTCGAGGGTATATAAAATCAAAGCTTTAATAATAATAAATAAGGTAGATTTATTGAACGGTAATTTCAAGGTCTTCTGTGAAGTTCAGCAAAATAATAAGAAGTCCAAGCCGGAGTTTGAAGCCCGTTCGTATATATCAATCGTCGGCAAACAAAAAACTGCGTGACGCGAAGCGAGGACATAGTGGAAGGGCCCTACCTCGGTGTAACAACCTCACAGACTGCGTCACAAAACTCCCTTTGTTAACTTTGAATAATTTGGGACTTAGAATATTTCCTGAGCACCCGTACTCTGGTTACCATCACCTCATGGCTGCTCCTAACTACTAGTTCGGTGTCTTGCCCACTACGCTATCAGTCCGTTTGTTGAAATGACCATGAGAAAATAACAATCACAACCCTTGTAGTCTATAATTGCATGCAATAAAATTCCAGGCAAACACTACTTTCTATAAATGATTTATGAATGTAGGTATTGTTTTCGCTTGAGAAGTCATATAAAAAACTCGAGCTTCGTGACCTCTATCAGAATACCTCAAAAATGCATCAAAATGTGCGAAAACAATAATGGCTGGCAGATTTGCTTCCGGCTTGCACTCCGCCCCAATATGTACCATGATGGGACAAGTGTCCCAGCCAATACATTTTCTAGCAGAAGCACAGTTACTGTTATCAATTTGTTGTACCCTTATTCCTTCCAACAACCGAGCCCAGAATGCTAACGTGATCTTATCATCAGTTCAAGTTTGGGTCATCTGGGGTAGAAAAATACTGCTGACCTTTAATGCCCACACAATGCTATTCCAGTGAATTTGATTGAAAAATGCTCTAATTTGGGGCAAATATAAAGCCACTACAAGAGAGCTAGGGGATTTCACGAAGTCTGAGGATGGATGGAAATTACTTGACTTACTTTTTGAAGCTATTTGCTTTGCAAATAGCATTATATGCCATCGGTTTGTATGTTTGTTGTGGACCACATTCTTTTAATTTGGTACGTGACGACGCGAAGCATGGGATGAGTGACCTAATTATTATACATATTTTTGATGCCATATTGAGTACAGAGAGCGAATGTGCTCTCCCTTAGAAAACAAAGAAATTGAAGGAGAATTTAGAATGACACAACCCTTCAATTATCACGGGCATCAGTAGTGAATCAATTATCCGGCTCCCCTAGCACAAACCATGTATGATACAAAAATATAGTAAAACTCCATGAACTACAACATGTATTCCCCTATTCCTAGGTGGCCCGAGTTAAGGCCACTCAGGGCCTAGGTCTCTTGTTACTCGGGCCAGGCCTTTGGCCAGCACGAGTCATAAATCGCAAGTGGTTATTATTATTCAGACTAACTTGTTTTGGCAAATCACCTAGTTTTGGGCCATTTTTGCTGAAACCAAAGGCTTCTTCTACTGAAATACCAAGATGTTCAGTTTTTCTAGGGCCGATAGGAATTTTACGGGCCGTTTGCATAGAAAATTCTCACGTTTACGAAAGGAGGATCGCGACTGACCGACTGGGTCCAAAACAATGTAACCCTCTGACATTTGTAACTATTAAAACAAAAACTTCTAATACCAGGTTGCAGTGTTGATATTTATTCTTTCCTCTTAAAGTATAAATAGCTTGTAATAGACAAGGAAATGTGCTCCAGAAATTGGCCCAATTTATAAAGTTTTTTCCAGTTAGGAATACGGATCCAGGAATACTTCTAAACATTGGGGCAGATCTAGATCTGCAACTGCAATTAATTATTTGGTGTGAAGACAGATGACTCCAATAATAAAAAAAAACCGAGTGGAAATCGCATATTTATTTCTGAAATACGAGACATCAATTGCCCTATATCATTATGACATCAAAACAATCAATTGTTTAAACGCTAAGGATCACGGTCGTGGGAGGGGCACAAAACAGCAACAACACAAGGGAAATCGCTATCAAATGCATTTTGTGGAATAGCGGTAACAGCCACCAAATACGGTAAATATTGTGGGATAAACATTGATACAGCTGATATCTGGAAACTAGACAATTCGAAGTTAAATTTTCCTCAGCAGAGCAGATTTAGTTCAAAATTCTATTGTTCATGTCGATTCTGTCCCCCTCATAAACAAGCCGTGACGTCATAATGATATAGGGCAATTGGACTCGGCTATTATTTATTTAAGAACTAATAATTTACTCTAAATTTCAAAGTGACATGTCTCAGATGTATTTATAATTTCATTACAATTGATTAATTTTATCTGAACTAAATTTGGGCCCACAACAGAAAGATGGTAGCCTCCAGTTTGCTGAAACTGCATTCCAGTATTAAAGCTGAGTGGTTAAGTGTCAGTCTGTTGTGCATGCAGGAGGTAGTGGGTTCAAATCCAGGGAGAAATGGTACTCTGTCATTTGCTCTGACATCTGCAAATGGTTAGACATTCGTGTCTTCTTGGATCAGAATGTTAAATCGTAGGCCGACACTGAGAATGCAACCAAATCTCTGGTATAGTGACCACCTTCAAGTGTAGTGGATATAGTCGTATAGATATAGAGTAAATGAGTTTGTTCCCAATTATAGCAATACCATGCTAAATACATTGGCACTCTCCTCTGTTAGTAGTAATAGTACTAGTTCCCTTGGTGCCACTATATACATATATTATTACATATTAATATACAGGCTAAATCTAGTAGATTACATACTACATAAAACATAATCATGACTGCTGCCTTAAAAAAATCGTTTGTTGTTGTTGTAAATGATGGGTAAATAATGCATGTATCAGCAGCTTCCATCACTGAGTGGTGACTACATGGGAACCTTGTCAGAATTAATTATTTGTTGCCCGTCGCTGAAGGGGGGGGGGGGGGGGGGGTTGGAGCTCACTTTGGTTCATGGATCAGGAACCCAGGGGACCAACTTTGTATGATTTTTTACTAATTGCTGTGCCCTATACCAGGGGATTTGATACGACGGGTTTGATTTGGCATTTGGACAAATCCCCATTTTAGCGAATGGAGACAGTAGAACCTCTGGTACCCAGGGTACCTGGGGGTTGACCCCTGGGGAAAGCCACTGATACGTGCATAACACTGCTGTAGTAGCTGCCAGTAAATATGCAAAGCTACTGCATGATACAGTGCAAAACTGAATGCTAAATCACTGGGAGGAAGTTCAAAGGAACATTGCATGTGTTATTTTAAAGACTTATTGTTGAGGTTTTACTTGGCCTCTTGTATTCTTCCCTGAAAACCATGCCTTGAACCAGAGCAGGATGGAATTAACCATTCGATTGATGGAATTAACCTTTGATTCAGCAATGTTGTTTGACCTAACTTCGTTACAGTGCATGTGACTACTGAAAGCGCCACTTAGACAACGAGAACCAATCACATTGCAGAACGAAAACAAAGCATTCCAACTTCGGTTATTTGAGCAAATTATTGCCGAGTACAACCACAGGCAACCCAAGCTCTAGTTGTGTGTATTTGTCAGTATAATATAGGGGAACTACTAAACGGCGAAAATCACGAATTTTACCACTATTGATAGGTTAAAATCAACTGAAATAAACGTACCTTTGCTCTATTTGTTGTCTTTTGTCGTTTATTGGTGATTTGGGCCTATTTTCCTTTTCGGATCTCCAAATCGCTAATAAACGACAAAAGACAACATATAGAGCAAAGGTACGTTTATTTCAGTTGATTTTAACCTATCAATAGTGGTAAAATTAATGATTTTCGCCGTTTAGTAGTTCCCCTAAATTATACTGACAAATACACACAATTATAGCTTGGGTTGCCTGTGGTACAACACAATAGGATTTGTTGGAATTATTTGTTTTCGTTCTACAATGTCATTGGTTCTCGTTGTCTAAGTGGCCCCGCTTTCAGTAGTCGCACTGTAATAATTCATGATATGAAGAGTGTTTGTCATGGAAAACGAAGCATATAGCTCGTTCATTTACTCTTTCAAGTTTCTCTGTGGCGCTCTTACTTATTAAGTGCCAGGTTTCGGCACAGTAATTGAAGTGCGGAGCAATAAATGCTTGATAAATGTTTTTCCTTGTTTCGAATGGAAGCAAATTTCTCATACGTTTTAGTACAGCGACCTGCTGGGACACTTTCCTACATACTTTAGCAATGTGTTTGTCGAATTTTAGCTTATCATCAACTGTGATGCCAAGCAATTCAAAGTCCTAGGTGATGGGGGTGGCAGTGTCTTCGCAATATATAGAACTGCGGTTTTATCGGCGTTTTATCTGCGGTGGCGCAGTGGTTAAGCGCTTCGCCACTCACCTCTGCGGTAGCCCAGGTTCGATTCCCGGACGGGGCGCCATATGCGAGTTGAGTTTGTTGGTACCTCGCCCTTGCTCCGAGGGTTTTTCTCCGGGTTCTCCGGTTTTCCTCCCTCCGCAAAAACCAACACAATTCCAATTCGATCTATGGATTGGCCGGGACCTGCATGGCTTTGATCAGCCCCCATGGTTGTTTCAGGTCTCGTTAGAAATTCAGAGTTTATCCATCACGATGGCTTGGTACATGGAGTGGTTTCGTTTCATCCCGTTTTCCTCATGCTATTTGTCGACACTGGCGAGGTCAGTGTTAATGGCCTCTTCAATTTTAGAAGGCTCACTATCGGCATATAATATTTACGTATCATCTGCATAAGTGGTAAATTACTGTGGCTGCCTACATGTACGAGGTCGTTCATAAATATATTAAATAGTAGGAGACCAAGCATTGACCCTTGAAGAATTCCTGCTGTTATCTGCCAAGTTGAGAACTGGTCTCCAAGCTTGACTCGTAGGCGTCGGTCTTCATTCGCTCCATACTACATTTATTTAGTTTAAATACAATGAGCTCATGTTATTTCATTGCTCTTTATAGACGTTATTTCTTTGTGAAATTTTGTGATTCATGTCGAAAGAATATAGAAAGCAGTTCTAAGAACGTTTGCTTATGCCGTAATTAGTCGGATGTTGGTTTTAGTAATCGATACCTATTCGATATATGTATTCGGTTACCGAAGTTTGTCATGTGCTTTTGTAATTAGTCGCCATTTTGTAACGCTTGGCTCTTCCATGTTAATAAACGTTTAGAACATTTTCAACATCTTTCTTATTGACAATTAATTCAGATCCGAATAAAGTCAAACTAAACCCGAAAGTCCTAAGTAAACTTTGTCAGTGAAGCAGCAAGCTTATGGATTTTAAGATTTGTCGCTCGATACTACTAGATCGACAAGAGCTAGAACTTCCCAGAAATAGTCTCATGACTGATATTTCGTCTGGCAAATACATTAATTTACTACTGAATAAATTTTAGCGCTGTTGAAGAAAGCTGGCAGCAGCAAAATGCTATATTCGCCTGGCGCCTGTATTCAACCAACTGAGAACGCTAGAATATCTATATTCACTGGTAAAATTATACTAATTCTTTATATCACGCTCGGCCTCATCCAACAGATTTTTACTAATGAGCTCGAGCTCCCTCTTTTCGATAGAAGTTTTTTATAGTACGTACCGTGTCTATCCGTTGAACCCTCAACATTATTTTAATGCTATTTAACTTACAGGTGTTCAGTGCAAAAAGGAAAAGAAAGATAGGGAAGAAAAGGAGGCCGAGGATATTATGTCCACAGCGAAGACAAAAATAGATCCAGGTGAAGTGTTACTCGAATGGCGCCAGACACTCGCGACAAAACTGAGATTGGTTGAAGCCCAAGTGTCGGCATTGGAAACTATCGCTTCTAAGGATGGTAAGAGAAATGAGCTAGATCAGTAAAGAGACTAGTGCTTCTAAGGATAGTATTTACGCACGAAGTTCCGGTATAAAACTGTTAGCCCTTCCTCCCCGTGGGGGGGTTCTTCAAGGTAAAAAGGGTAGGTGTTACCGTCGGAAAACCTCGAAAAATATCCTAAAAAAAATCCAAAACGTGAAAATTTTCCCACCCTAAAATGTACTTCATGGTCTAAAAATCACCCTGAAAAATGGATTTCGCTTGGACAACCCCTAAAAGATACTAAATAGCCGATTTCAAACCCTAAAAATACGACGATCACCCCTACCAGCCGAATATAGGAAGATCAGTGAAGAAAGCAAGCGAATACATCAGTCTTCCCTCCTGTTAGAATGCTAGTTTGAAGGTTAAGAATTAAACAAGCCACACAAAATGAACAGAGGGAAGATAGTAATGACTGCAAACGATATTTTATTACTGTTTACGAGCTCTATAGCCCTTTGAAGTTAAACATTTATGTGTTTGATTTGAATTTCGTCGTGATAAGCAATCAGTAGGGAGCACTCAAGTGGAGCATCACGCAGATGTTCACTCCACATGTTCACACATGTTGCATGCCTCATGTTGCATGCATGCCTCATGTTGCATGCATGCGTCATGTTGCATGCATGCGTGATGTTGCATGCGTCATATTGCATGCGTCATGTTGCATGCGTCATGTTGCATGCGTCATGTTGAATCATTTTAGGGACTTTATGCAAACACAATAGCGACGTCTAGGACAACGAACAAAAACAATAGAGTTAATTGCCCTATATCATTATGACGTCAAACCAAAACAATCTATTGTTTAAACGTTAAGGATCATGGTCGTGGTAGGGGGACAAAACAGCAACAACACAAAGGAAATCGCTATCAAATGCATTTTGTAGAACGTAGAATAGCGGTAACAGCCACCAAATACGGTAAATATTGTGGGATAAACATTGATACAGCTGATATATGGAAACCAGACAATTCGAAGTTACATTTTCCTCAGCAGAGCAGATTTAGTTCAAAATTCTATTGTTCATGTCGATTCTGTCCCCCTCATAAACAAGCCGTGACGTCATAATGATATAGGGCAATTACATAGCACAATAACTGCACGTGAAAAATCATTTCAGTAGAACTAACGTGAGCGTAATATGTCTTTTTAATTCGGCCTAAATTATTCTTTTGCATCGTAGTTTTCGAAAAATCTGAATGTGAACAGCCTGATGCTATAAGAGGATAAAAGAAACATAAAAAGTGTCAAGAAAACTATTTTTCATGTGCCGTCGTCTCAACCGTGACGAAGCCGTTCTGGTCAGGCCTTCACCTCTCAAAACCTTGCGTTTTATTGGACCCCATTTGGATTGCACTGACAAAGAATTCCATTGTTTTAGGGTTAGGGTTTGTATTGTTTCAGGGTTAGGCATTGTTTGGAAAGCCAGTACTATTCCAGGTTTCGAGGATGAAGGCCGTCCCGTTCTGGTTGCTTTAAGTCTCTGCATTGTCCATTCAACTGAGAAATTAATTTGAAGGCTTTATGTGGCTAATAGGTATTTGCCTCATTCACTAATATTAAGAAATTACTATTTTCTAAACACTTTTTTTCGCATTTGCTTGACCAGGCTATGAACTGATGCACAATGCAACATGATACATGCAACAAGACTCATGCACATGACGACTTTTTTCGAAATAGCTGTATACCGGAACTTCGTGTTAAAACACGTTGTTGAACTCATTAATAATTTATGAAATAATGTTCAATCACAGGGAGCCCACTCAAAGGATTTGTACATGTTTACCTACTGAAAAACATGGTTGTAAAGTCAATTCACTCTTTTCACCTGGTGGCCATCTTGGATTCAAAGCGAGGCAATCTTTGTTTTTGCCAGGTCAGCCTCGTAGTGAGGGATAGTCAAAATGAGGCTCATCTGGCAAAAACAAAGGATTGCCTCGCTTTGAATCCAAGATGGTCACCAGGTGAAAAGAGTGAATTGAATAAGAGTCGTTCAAAACGAAAACCTCGTGGTTCATTTGCATGAATTAGTGCTAAATAAAGACCGAGTGGTTTAACTGCCGACAATTCGAGTAAAATAGTTACTTTTAGTGGAAGTGTGATATAGGTATATAATAGGGGCCTTACGCAACTAGGGAGGCGACGCCAGTGACGACGGGAGGTAGAAAGGTGTTTTCTCCCGAAATCTGGTGTTTACTAGTTCCTTTATTCGCTTTTAATGACGTTTCACATCCAGGTCTTAGAAAATTATGATAAGCATAAAGTTTTGCTCACACCGAACAAAAAAACAGAGTGATTAACTTTCTTACGTTTGCGTTCTCTTGTCAACGTAAACTTTGGGGTTATTTAAACATATATTCTTTGTGTTTGCTCCAGGAGCAGGAGCTCATCTAGGGAGCTTATTACACAACATTTATTTACTAATGATTACTGGAAATAAAAGGAGGAACTAAGCTACATACATACATGATCATTACAAGACTTGAATTGAAACAACACAAGAAGATTTATAGGCTAGAAAATGACAATATAGAAGGCGAGTTGCAAGGACAAATCAGAAACAAACGATTTGACTCCGGGGGGTGGGTGGAGGGGGTACTCCTGTTTGCGACGTATTATGTATGTACGGGGGCACACCGCGGCAAAACGGTATGCTCCGCTGGCCAAAAGAACGAAGGCTCTGCTATCAAATACAAATTACCGAGGGTTTCAACTTTTTTAGTAAATAATTTTATAACTTAGTAAACTCACAGTGTATTACAAATTAAGAAAACTTCAACCTGTTAAAGTCTTAGGCTTAGCTTTTAAGTAGTTTTCTTATTTTTTGACAAAGCAGTTCACAAATGGTACTTTTATGCAGAAATTTTAAAATCACGGGTATGTGCCTGTTGTTTCATTTCAGTTTCGCGGGAAACTGGGGGCGGCCGCGCGCCGTCAAGAAATAGCAAATACGCATGCGCGTGACGTTTTGCCGCGGTGTGGTACGGGGGTGGGCCGGGTTTTGAGCTCAGGTTAGTTTAATTTGGGTGCATTAAAAGTATTTTAATATCAATTTATAATTTGTTTTTAATTCCTTTTCAGTCAAACAATTTATTTCACAGGGCCTATTTGTTTTTATTTAAAAAAGGGGCAATCAGGGTCCCCCCCCCCCTCTAAAAAAAGGAGGGCAATCAGGGTTTTGGAGCTCGGATTTTGGGTCAAACAGGGTCAGGGTTTGAGCCTCTTGGCCTCACATATATACCCATTTTTCATGTAAGTAAACCCCCCAGGATTTGACTCCATTAGAAAGATTTGGACTGCCTTAAAAATACGTTCATTTTGAGCTAGTGAGTCGTTCTTAACTTAAATTTGTTTGCCAATTACTAATAATAAGTGCAACAGAGATCTAGACCGTTGGTAGTTGACTCAAAAGTACCGCGAACATGAAGAACAGTTCTCATATGAACTACTTCTGTAGGACTTGGGAGCCTTTTATAGCTGAAATTCGAGGCTGGGAGACAGTAGGAGACCCGATATGATCTCAAGTGGACATCATCATCATCGTCGTTTCTTCATATGGGAGATTATTTCCAGTTCACCTGGACTTCGAGAAAGATCGCCAGGCCTACACAACGTTACATTCTAAAGAAACAATACATACAAGTTCCTCCATTTTTCCATTCACTACGTTTGTGCATCATCCTAAAACTACAATTCCTCTACCAACAACTCGGCAGCATTTCACTTGTCATTGGTAACTTCTTGTTATATAACCAAACTTTTGCCACTAAAAGTCAATATTTTTACTCGAATTCTTGCAATTAAACCACTTAAAATCATTATTTAGCACTAATTCGTGCAGATGAAGCGCAAGGTTTTCGTTTTGAATGTCTTTTATTCAAATGACTTTACAACCATATTTTTAGGCAAACACGAACACATCCTTTGAGTGGGCTCCCTGTGGTCCGATGTGTAGTTACAAAATCGTCATATTTATAATACCAGAATTCCATAACCACTTCTTATAGTTACATCTGTGTGTTTGATAAGCCACATACAGTATTCGCGTAGTTGCTTATACTGTAGACCTATTTCAAAAGCTGTTCTCCGATCATCAAACTAAATAACAAGCCAAGATGGAATTAACCTCCTAATTAATCTATTCTGGCCCCAGTTCGGTCCAAAGAGTGAATAACGCTATCCACTGGATAAACCCATTTCCAGTGGTAAGTGTTAACCTAACTCACTAGTCAGTTTTATCCACTGGATAGGGATTTATCCGGTGGACAGCGTTATCCTTTTGAACATCCAGGACCGGAGGTTTTTTCCGGTCGTTGGACATATTGCTTCTCAATTATGATCGGATCCCAGGTGATTAGAAATAATTTAATTAGAATCCTTCAGAGCAAGAATCTGATGAAAAAAGGAGTCGCGATTTACATTGATTTTCATGAAACTAGGTGCTCGTTTTCGGGACCTGGACACTAGAGTTACTACTTTGGTCAAGAAAATAAACATGGAACTAATAGCAGAGAAAACGCAGTATCTTGAAAAGCTGGAGGTCGACCTTAAAGAACGCCAGCACTTCTACTGCAGCCCATTCACCCCGAGATTTTTTAGGCAAAATCTGGAATATAATATGATGGCTGAGGCAGGGAGGAGCAGAGCTGCACGTGATCTAGGTGTGACTCCACTTTGTCTGCAACGTATGTTTTTAGCAGATACGCATTGTGGAACCACCAGAGATAATAACGGGAGATTGATGTGGAATTTTTTTGATGCGTGGAGGAAGAATTTGAAGGAGCAATCCGAGGACAAATAAATACTTTATGAAAAGTTATTCAAGGAGAAGACTTGGTGGCTGGCCCACAATGTGTTAATTTGTAGCGTTATTTTGGTGACAGCTTTTCTCGGGTGTGGTTAACATTTTGGATTCATTGATAGTCACGCTCTAAGTATTATGGGAACATTTCGCTCTCAGGAGAGAACAATTATTATTCTGTGACTGGAAAATGCATGCCTACCCCTCCTCCCCCACTCCGCATTACAGTGAACTTCAAACTTGAATAAGAACCAGTGATATTACGATGTCTTTAATCCTTTTTCTCGGCAATTTCTAATACAGCATATTCTCTAAAATCTGTTAATTAACGATTATGTTTCGCCTTGTAGTATCATTTTGAGAAGCTTTTAGTAAAATAACAGGTTTTCTAGTGAAACAATGGAACTACTATTAAGAACCACGTTTAACCTCGTACACAATAGCGCTGCGAATCTTTTAGAATATTGCTAACATTATACTATCTACGACCACAACACGGATTCTCTTCCCAAAAACGCCGCGTTGTAAATATCGCAACGTTCTCTTTTTACTTTTTTTTTTCTATATTCAATAAAATCGACAAGAAAGGAGTGCAACCTTAGTAGAGAAGTAACGGACTTTGCCGGCTCCAATTGAGCAGTGGCTTTCACGTTTCTTGGATAACTGGACGTTACACCCCTGGCTCGAGCTCCTCGAATCCCGATTATCGTTACTCCTGGTTTAAATTTGAACGAAGGTTCTGGTTCTCTTGGTAAAAAGGGCATTTCTTTATTCTAGGATGAAGTCAATAAGTTTTTAATCCCAAATCAGTAGCCGGGAGGTAGCAAATCACACTCAATATTTCCCTTAATCCTGGATTAACCTAATCAGCTGCTTTGAGGAAATGGGCGGAGTTCCTCGAAGCCCGATTAGCGTCAATCCTGGATTGGTAAGAGTTGTGTTACCTATATTCTAGGCCAAGTAGAAAGGTACCTATTTCTCATCGAACAATAGGTTTTTAATCCCAAATTAGTAGTTCATCAATTAGCAAATCCAATTAAAGATTACCCTTAATAGGCTCGATTAGCTTAATTTCCAGCGAGCCAGACTCACTAGGTAAATAGCTAGACGTCACTACTGTTTGACGGGCTACTGGTCGGGAGCACGTGACTGGAGCAGCATCCGTTAATTGACTTTCGTATAAAAGCTGTCTGTGATTTAAACCGCCTCCCGGTTAGCTCAGTGGTTAAGCTCCGGTCTGTTGAGCGAGAGGTCGTACGTTCAAACCCCGGCCGGACCAACACTCAGGGTCTTAAAATAACTGAGTAGAAGGTGCTGCCTTTACATAATCGAACAGTAAACGGTTAGACCTTCTCGTCCTCTCGGATAAGGACGTCAAACCGTAGGACTAAAGTAAAGAGAGGGCCACGTGTTTGATAACTGTTAGCCGGTTAACGTGTTTAAACCTCTATAAATAAAGGGGACTTTACTTGACTTTTGATGAAAATCTGCGTACGTGCACAACCCAGTCAAGTGCTCCTTAAGGGGGAGCTTTACCCCAAATTTGGTCAAATTTGACATTTTGAAATAACTTTTGTCAGTGTTATTATTCAGATGTACACAAATCCATACATTTTATGAAAGGTCAATTCTATATCTACTTGGCAGTACATTTATTTATGCACTCTGCCAGCAATGTGTATTACGATCCCCTCAAACCAGCAGGTCTGGAATGAACTAATTGTACAGAAGTTGCCCCACCTAATTTGTTTGCTTGTTTTACAATATACTCAAGCCCAAATGCACGTGATTATACCTCTGATACTAAACTTTGCCATATTTTGAATAACTCTTTTGGTTACTGTGGTAACGTCATGAGCAAATATAGAAATACATAATGCTCAATAACATTTGAAGTGAAAAAGATATTCCAAAAATGACTCAGAGGTAGACACATAACACAGCTACACTTATGCAAAATTTGGGAGATTATCATTAAATTGCTACTGAAATAAGGGTGGGACAGCTGTAGACAATGAACATTTGATGTTTTGAGAACATGTTTAAAACTGAAATACTAAAAACATGACAAAGTTTTGGGGTAAAGCTCTCCCATAAATGCAATTTAAATCTATAGACAATCTCATGCAACGAAACAAGGACCATATATTAACATTGCCTTTTATGGCTGTGCAATCGCCCGCGGACACAACAGCTTAGGCATCATAACCTTCAGATTAAACGTCATGCATTGTCTATTAAACAAATATACCATGATCTTCCAAACTGTGTCAACGAATTTGGCAATTTGATCATGTTGGCATATACGTTGCCTATGTTGAGCCCTTATTTTATTCAGTAGAATCGCTCCAACGTCGGTGTTTACGATTTAGTTAAATTAGATAACTATTTAGTGGATACCTCCTAAATGAGTGTAACCGCAAGACCACCGGTCACAGCAAAATCAGGGAGGGCTGAACATAAACTTCAGGTGAAAATAAAACCGTTGATCCCATACAAAAGCAAACGGGAGCAAACTAGTCTAGACGATTCCACGAGTCAACGTCTCCCCCCGGATCTGAGGACCGTTGGCACGTGACATTTCCAAATAGGCGACACCACTAAATAGTTAATTTAGTAAACTAAATCGTCAACACTGACGTTGGAGGGACTCTATACAATAACGTTTATTAATCTCACTGTACTCTGAAGAGGTAGACTTCACTGTTCTGTAGGCCGTATCCTATTGGACTTCACTGACAAAGAGTCCCATTGTTTTAGGGTTAGGCTATTGTTTGGGTAACCAATAACATTTCAGGTTGCAAACGGTGAAGTCTGCCCATGAAGATATCCAGTAACAGCCATATACGTAGATGCGTTTTCTCAGACTCACACTATGCCAACAGTGAACATGAACGTCTGGGCTCTCCTCGAGATTTGTTTAAAATGTTCTCCACGCCATACTGAGAGCGGTTTTCGATCGAGTGTCGTAAAACCAAAACCTGAGCCAATCACAAGAGCAAATAAAAACGCAATGAACCAATCACGAGCAAGTAAAAACATCAATGAACCAATCACGAGCAAGTAAAAACATCAATGAACCAATCCCGAGCAAGTAAAAACACCAATGAACGAATCCCGAGCAAGTAAAAACACCAATGAACCAATCACGAGCAAGTAAAAACACACACCAATGAACCAATCACGAGGATAAGTAACCGCATCATGGATAACTAACCAATTAAATTCGAAAGCAACACTTCATTACTCATTACTTTTCGACAATCCATTGAAAACCGCTCTAAATCAAACGGCAATCTATTGATTTTGCTTCTTTACATGCGATACATAAAAACTTTGCAGCCTTTTTTTCACCATTCTGAAGGCTAAAGAGCACGACAAGACCCCTCAGAGAATACGTATTTTTTTCAACAGTATTCCTGCATTCTGAATCAATAGCTAGAACATGAAAACAAGATTAACTCCGAGAAAACGCTTACGTAAATAGTGCAGAGTTCCCTTCGATGTATTTGACCTTTCCCCGAACAGGACGAAAATCAATATACTGAGTAACCTATATCCAACCACTGTATGCTAACCAAGCGAGGACGGGACCTAGAAGTTTGCTATTTCCTTCGGTCGCCTTGGATTACTTTTCACAATTAATATCCTCGAAAAATATGATCAACATAGAGTTCCGTTCACGCCGAACGAAAAACGGAGTGATTAGTACTTTCTTACGTTTGCGTTCTCTTGTAAACGTAGACTTTAGGGTTTTCACGTTGTTTTTCCAGACAACGGTTGAAATGTAGGCGACTGCTGCATTTTCACGTGCAGTTATTGTATTTCGTAATATATATAAGGCTATTGTTTTATACGGTCGTCCTATAGACGTTGTCGTCGTGGTTGCTTAAAGCTCTCTATTCTCCCACCTCGACTCTACAACCAAAGTAAAGTTAAGGTTTTAATAAAATACTCGATAGCGCAAAAAGCAATAGCGCAAAAAGCAATAATTAATGTCTCGGTGTAAACCGACTGGTTTAGTTATCATAAGAACCGTCAAAGGGCTCTGCTTTTGAGAGGCAAAAATAAATATCTTAATTTATTGTTATGATTTGTTTATATATTTATCATTATTCTAATTGTTTGCATCAATGTTATTGTCATTGTTAGTACAGGTATTGACGTGGTCATTCTTGTTGCTGTTGTTAGTACGTATCGACGTGACGTCATTGTTGCTGTTGTTAGTACATGTATTGACGTGACGTCATTCTCATTGTTGCTGTTGTTAGTACATGTATTGACGTGACGTCATTCTCATTGTAGCTGTTGTTAGTACATGTATTGACGTGACGTCATTCTCATTGTTGCTGTTGTTAGTACATGTATCGACGTGACGTCATTCTCATTGTTGCTGTTAGTACATGTATCGACGCGACGTCATTCCTATTGTTGCTGTTAGTACATGTATCGACGCGACGTCATTCTTATTGTTGCTGTTAGTACATGTATCGACGCGACGTCATTCGTATTGTTGCTGTTAGTACATGTATCGACGCGACGTCATTCGTATTGTTGCTGTTAGTACATGTATCGACGTGACGTCATTCTTATTGTTGCTGTTGTTAGTACGTGTATTGACGTGACTTTCTTATACGTGCAACCTGATATGGGAGCTAACAAGGCTCCACACCATTATGGGACCCAAATTTCTGCTCCGCTGCACATGTCAGTGACGTACGACAGCTTTAAACAAGTAATTATTCGAATTTCATCAAAATATTTGAAGCAGTTTAATAAAATCGGAATACGTGTTGTTAGTATAGGTAATCATACGGTTTCGAGTGCAATTTGGGATTAATTTGCACGAGTGGGTTTTTCAGAGTATCAAAATTTGAGCTCTTTGAAAAACACGAGTGAAAATCAATACCAAATAGCACGAGAAAACCGTATGATTACTTATTAATAATATACATGAAAAAATGTCAGGAAGTGACGTTGGCGAGTCATGTGACAAAGTAATTTATTCAGTCAACAAACCATAATAGTTCATACTTTCAAATTCATTGAAATTGTTCGAGTGTTCTCAGAAGTCGAAAGGAAAGGTTTCATTTCCTTTTTTCTGCACTGTGTTTCCTTGATATTGCATTGCCCTCAACCAATCAGAATTGCGAATTTTTTTCATGTATATTATTAAACCAGATAGAACACTGCTGCTCCTTTAATAAACAGTACATAAAACTTGATACCAATTAATTCGATATTTTGCTCTGCTTTGTATCTTCTTGCACTTCTGGAATTATTTTCTTTTCCTTTTTTCCAATTCAAACTGGTTTTAGCTTTCTGTCCAAGAGCTTTTGATGTCTCGCAAAATCTTAAAAAACATACGAACGCCTACCAAACGAAACTACGCAGGTTTTAGCAAAAATTCAAGAAAGCTTTCCTTCCAATCCGTGAAATAGGCCTATAAAAATAAAACAGGTGAAGTACTTAATTAGCTTACTCTTAAGTTGGAACATAAAAGACATAGAAAACAACTGGAATATCCAATACTAATCAAATTTAAATGCAGTCGAATTGCTGGAGTTAGGAAAAGAACATCTCAGTAACGTTTTGGTTACTGGCGAAAAAAGCCTCAGGTAAAACTATCTTATCATGAGAGGAAATGTTTCTTTTTTGCGTAGCAGTAAATAAAAACAACAACTCCATAACAGGGCTGTACTAGTTTTATCTGTTATTCTTACTCATCAACAAAACCAGTAAAGTCAGTTCTCGCACCTTCCCGGCTACAAATGATTGACCAGCAACTTTGTAGCAAGTTTGAGAAATCTCTACCGACCCACATCTACAAAAAACACACAGAAGTGACGAGACTTCGATCAACCTATCTCCTAAGTGGATATACCTCTAACAAAGAAGGCGAAGAACACTTGTTAAAATACCTGATAAATGTGTTCTCGTGATAAACACATGCGGATAAATGTTTTAAATCGGCAAAGAAACGCAATTACTGGATCAACACGCGCTTACAATTGGGAATGTTTTTAAGCTACACTAAATTTTCGCACCCAGAAACCTCTCACAATGATCCTACAAACACCCAAAACATTGCTTTAGTGGATCGCGCAAACTGCAACACAAACAAATCACTGCATACAATATTCGGTATGGACCCTTTGCACGTGACGTCATAGCCGACATGCTGGTGTACAGCTAACAATAGATTCCTCGTTAGCTTCTTTTGTTCTGTACACCAACATGGCCGCCATGCCCTTTGTCATTTGAATTTCTGGGGATTGAGTGCAAACCATCTATTGTTATATAGCCATAGGTTTTCCAGATAAAACGTGCGCCCTCATTGGTTGATTTATGGTCACCTGACAAGAAACAAAACAAACTGTTTCCCGCGCGGGCAACAACTTGGACAACTATGACGTCAGAGGTAACAATGCATCAATTGTTGCTCGCTGGTGTCGCGTGCGCCAATGGCTAGCTGAAGGCGGGAAATATTGGTTTACTAAAACGTCTTGACCTTCAAAGCCGTCACCCTTTTCGTCGAAAGAAAGCGTTTAAAATAGAACCAGCTCCAAAAGAAACAATTTACATCTTCATGAAGCGCGAGAGAAAAATTGGTAGCTAAAAAAAGATGCAAGAAGGAAACAAAACGCTACTAAAATGCCGTAGCGACGCTGGCAACGTTTTCTGTCGAAAAGCAGTTTCCCGAAGAGAAGACGACAAACCTCGCTCGTATGGGGCGGCCTTCACCTCCTCGGAACGTGGAATAGTACTGGCTATCCAAACAATGCCTAACCCTAAAACAATGCAATTCTTTGTCAGTGCAGTCCAACTAGGGTCCAATAAAATGCAAGGTTTTGAGAGGTGAAGGGCTGCTGGCTCGTGTCAGGTAGTAAAAGCTAATATGTCCATCAGTATAACAAAACATTTAATGGCGGACCGGTCCATCGGAAAACCAAGTACCTATTTATTTCTCTTTACTTGATTTTATCGGAATACGATCCAGAGACGTTTGGAAATAATAGAACTGGAAGAATGCATGATATTGCTGTTGAAAATACCTGGTTTACGACTTGCGAATCAACCAAGATCAAGTGAAAAGTTTAAATGTTTCTCCTTTCGGGTGAATACATAAAAAAAACAGGAAATATATTAGAAAATACATGAATACTGTCTTATAATATAAGTGTAAATTGTAATGTTAAATAGGCTAGCAGCGTATCACTACTGAAAGATACAACAATATGACTGGCCCGAGGGTAACCGAGTCTTGTTTCCTAAGAATCTCGTTTGCTCCTACTTATTCCCAGCTAAAATAGTAAGTTTAAAGTGTCAAATACAAGTGATACTGACTAATAGCAAGAGAAATAATAGTACTTATGACAATCAGTACAATATGAGACAAGCATGTGAGATACTCCAACGACGTTGTTGGGACATTTAATATTTTCCTCACTTTTTACCCATTTTTACGTACCTCTTCCCCCTTTAATAAGGCACATTTTTCCATTCGTCTTAATCAACTGAACTAAAAAAAAAACATTGAACTGGGGGAAGGGGAAATAAAGAGACAGCAGTAGTTGTAGTTACTTTTTAGCGAAAACGGGTTTAACCAACAGGTTTTGTCCAAGATTGTAGGTTTATCGAGGCAAACATCTTCTCAAACATCTTTCTGTGTGAAGATGGCTTAAACGTCCACGAGACTATTGCTCAAACAAGACAACAACGAAGACATTAAAGACTACCTTTTCAGCCAGACCACACGCTGCTGACATTGTCTAGTTCTGCACTCCATCAAATAAGAGCCAATATATATTTAGGCAACCTCCCAATTATCTGAGCTGAGGTAACGACCCAAAAAAATCCGGTCATTAAAAAAATTACTTGTGAATCAAGGGAAATGAGTGCAAAAGGTTTAGAAGAAAAACAGATAACGGAAAATGAAAAATATGCTAGTAAAAAAATATCGCTAGCTGCTGGTCAAGGTTTCAATCCTGGCGGCCTGTTTCAACAGTGCGCGCGCAGATGCAGCACTTTTTCAGACACATCGCGCGTCGCGCGTCGGGGTTCGGACGAGGGAAATCGGAAGTCGTCCATTATTTGCCTCCTTTATGTGGAGCTCCGCTATGACTTCACACTAATTCACGTGGCTCGAGTAACGACATAGAGCGGCTGTTGATCGACTGTCGAAAGTAATTCGGTGATTGCTTTTGTTTTATGTTTGCTTAGCTTTTCTATAAGGTGTGTGATAGTAATAGTCCAGTTTCGTATTCGAAAATTACCGCTGAATGCAATGACTACAGACGCATGTACGCAGGGTTAGCCTCATTCTGAAGTTAAACATTCATAAATACCAGCGAGAAGGTGGGCTATTCACAACACTGCGTATTGTTGTAGTTTCGCGTTTTGCACCTTCTGTTATTTATGAATGTTTAACTTCAGAATGAGGCTAACCCTGCGTACATGCGTCTGTAGTCATTGCATTCAGCGGTAATTTTCGAATACGAAACTGGACTATTATCAGCCAATCAAGTTCTAAACTGAAACCAAACATTGTTTTGGTCCATCATGCAATGAATTTTCGTTTAAGCGAGTTATCCACGATTGTTTACTTTGCCTCGTGATTTGTTTGAGTAAACCCAATCATCAATTACTTCAGTTTGTGAAAGGCTCATTGCGTTTTTACTTGCTGCTGATTGGCTCATTGAGTTTTTACTTGCTCCTGATTGGCTCATTGCGTTTTTACTTGCTCCTGATTGGCTCATTGCGTTTTTACTTACTCCTGATTGGCTTTTAACTACTTTGGCTTTGGTCTCAATCAAAAACCGCTCTAACTGAATGTCTTAGATTTACATAAAGCTAAGGTTCTGAGTACGTGTTCGAAACACGTTTTTATTGCCCTGTTTATAAATCTTCCAAGACTAATAAGTCGGCTTCCTCGTTTTTTGTCCCCCGTTTGTCTTGACCTAACCTACTTCAAACAAATCTAAAGTTGCGTGTTTCTCTTACTTGTGAAGCCACGTAACTCAATGACGTCACTACCTTGTTACATACTACAGACCCATACCAATGCCAGGAAGAACATTTGCTAAGGACTTCAAAGGACTTCACCTAGAATCTTGGATTAGAGTTATGGTGGTTTCCAGGTCCTGTCGGGTAATGAGGAGGCACCTGGAGATGAGCCGGTCGGAGTGGTTTAGGAAAACCCGGCTGAACAGGAATAAAAGCTGCATGACCCATAGGTGGGTACCCCCTGTGGGAATTGCCTTGTATACCATGGTAGTTAGAATCCATGGCGTACTGGCGCTGGAGCTGCTGTTGATACCGTGGGTGGGTGGGGTGGGGGAAGCCTGCCCCCACATGACTCCACCACTGTTCCCGTGGTAGGAAGGGGTCACTAAAATGTTGCGGTGGGAGTGGTTGACGTTGATAACTGGGTTTGCGAGTGTCTTCAGTTAGGGAGGTGGTCTTGTTCCAATGGGGTGTGGGAGACGTACCCCTAGGCGTACCCCTAGGCGTACCCCTAGGCGGCCATGGATCCTGTAAGCACAACGATACAAGTTTAATTGTTTAAATGAAATAAACTGTTGTTTTTAACATGCCAAACCAGACGAAATTACATTTAGCAGAATTTTACCTCCTCCTCGTACACTCTAGCCTGCTATGCAGACGTATTTTTTCACTCTCATAAATTCGAAGAAAAAGGTAACGTCTGCTTACCTGAGCGCTTAATTAGTTTCCAATACTCAAGCATGACGTCAGCACGTTTGTTATATTTTTCTGCCCAATCAAAGCCATCGTTAGATTTTAGTGAATTGGCGTGCCAGTGAACGCTCTCCTGATTGGTCAATGGCAAATGTATTGTCTGAATTCCTTTTAAATGCAACATTACTTCACTTTCCAGGATATGGAAGGTAAAATCTGATTGGTCCATAACACAATGAGGACGATACTTTTTTTTTTCCTTCGAATTTATGAGAGTGAAAAAATACGTCTGCATTGCAGGCTATGTACACTCCAGCATGGTTCAGAATATTTCAATGTATTTTATACATTTTATACATACCGAGATTTACATATGGAATTATTCATAGGGAAACTTCGAAAATTCCCTTTGCCAATCAGAATTGCGAAACGGTTTTTTCACAGGTGCGTGCGAAATCAGTTTCGTTCAATCAGAAAACACCTGTCAAAATGTACCAGTATTTCCAAAGCGTCATTTTAATTTCATTCACTACGAAAGCTGGAGGTTTTTACTGTTTTTTTGAGACAGTTTAATCTTGATTTAAACGATGGTTGAAACTTCCAAAACACCTTTGGACAAGCGAATTGAGGATAAGAAACAAAACACTAGACTCTAGAGCAAGAACTCAGAGAAACGTGAGTTACGTTGCTTGCAGAGGTTTCTAACGCCGGGTGAAATAGGGTGAGAAAACAGATATCTATGTAATCCCTTCTTGGTGCGAGAAGAAAAGACGACGAAGATTATTACGGGTCTTCAACCCTCGTGGTCTGATGTAAAAGGTTCAATAGAATTTTGAAATAATGTACATATTCGGTGAGAAGTATCGAATACTGCGCGTTTGAACAAACAAGGAAGTGTCTGGAAACTCGAGGACAAAAGGTTTACTTGACATGTACACTTATAAATGTGTTGAATGAAAGACTGTTTCAAACCGTTTTCAAACATTGCGAATACAGCCGTCTTCCATCAGGAGCCACAACTCAAAACGCACCTCCCGAGAAAGACGTCTGCGATTTGAGTCTCGAAATTCCATTTTGATGACGCTCCGCGGCCAGGATCGTGTCGCGTTATTTGATTGGCTAATATATCTAATTCTCATGGTGAGCATATACTAGCCAATAAAATAACGCGACAACATCTTGGCCACGGAACGTCATCAGTATATAATTCGTAGGTGTCTTTCTCAGAAAGCGCGTTTTGAGTTGTGGCTTCCGATGAAAGACGGCTATATTTATCAAAGATATAACTAGTTTATACATAAAGTAAGGTTTTACGTTTATTTTGATTATTGGGCATAATTTTAGACTGCTTGCAGTGTCCAAAATGATAAAAAAAAAATTGAGAGCTCTACGCGTTAAATGACAAAACGTAAATAAAACCCGATTGATATTAGATAAAAATATCAGTATGGATACAATAAACAAATTACAGCTTGGAAAGTGCTTTCGTGTGGTATTTACGCACTTACGCAATCGTTCGTTCGTTTTGTGAAAACAAACAACCACACGCCTGCACGTTAATAATGATAATGATAATTTATTTACATTGCGCAAATATCAATATGAATGCGCATTACAACGGTCCTAAAATTAAGATATAAGAATAATCCCTAAGCTAATGTAATTTAGAAATAGTGCTACTAAATAGATACAAAAGTTAAAATGACCAAGCCTAAAATAGCATTTCAAGAGAAAGCTTTCCTAAATAAAAATGTCTTCACTGTTTTAAAACTATTTACAGATACGGCATTCCTCACTTCCCTAGGTAAACTATTCCATAGTTTAGGAGCCGCAGCACTAAAGAGTGACGAATGTGTTACAGTTAGGAAGTTGAAGACGTAGGTCAGAATTAGAGCGCAAGCTATATCTACAAGAGTGCTTAAGTACGATAAGGTCATTAATATAAGATGGCGTTAGCCCGTGTATGACCTTAAAAGTACTTAATAAAATCTTAAAATCAATGCGATATTTAACGGGAAGCCAGTGCAAATCTAATAAAATAGGGAGTAATATGGCAGAACTAAGGTTCTTTACAAACAAGTCTAGCATGTTTCATGATTGAAGTAAGCTCTATTCAAGTGTTATTTAAGTGTTTCTTCATTTTTATGTCGTGCGTAAATACTCGGCAAGTTATAGCTTGGTCAATAATAAACAGAATCTTACATGACAGCTTGGAGGTTTTATCTTGTTGTCATGAATTTGCTGTAAAACACGAGTGATTCACCACTCGAAGATAAAAACCGTATCTCCGCGGACCACGTAATATCATCTATGTATTCATAAAGTATAGGGTACTCATTCTCGAATACCGTAAATGCTCTATTAAGCGCCCGGGGCGCTTATTTGATTCTGGGGGTCTTAGGTGGCGCTTATTAAATTTCTCCTAATCTACCTTTTGACTGAGGTCCTCTGTACTCCATGGTTTGCTTACACCAGGGACAGGAGGAGATCTTTCTTTAGCCACTTCTCCACGGCTGCAAATAGAACGGACAATAATTCCACGTTAGACAACAATCGGCTACTGAGAAGGAACCATATTAAGGCATAGGTACTTCTAAAGGATCTTCTGAAACTCCTGTATTACGGTATAACAAACATGAACACATTTTAAAGCACCTATCCATGGCTTGCAACATAAAGATAGCAATCAATAAACGCGTGATGGGCGGCTACTCACGACGACGCAGATCAGCACTAGTTTTTACTAGTCACCCATCGTATCAGATTTTAAAATCAATGCGATTTTAATTTTAATAGAATAGAATCTAAGTACTATGAAGTCAAGAAAATGGGCAAATTATTTAAAGAAGCTAAATATAAATCTGGCTTCTCGATTCTTCATTGTAATACACGAAGCCTGCAAAAAAATCTTAATCTCTTAAATGATATCCTAATAACACTCAAGGAAATGCCTAGTATTATCGCTATATCAGAAACCAAATTAAATGATGATAATATATGCAATATATCTATTCCAGGATATAGATTTCTGGGATCCAATTCCCACACCAATGCTGGGGGGGTGGGGCTATATGTTATTGAGAGTATTAATTTCATTCGGCGACAAGACCTGGAAATTAACTGTGATGGAATGGAAACTTGCTTTATTGAAATACCAAGAAACAAACAGAAAAATATAATTATTGGATGTATTTACAGGCATCCATCTAGTAATCCTGAAACCTTTCAAGAACTTCTAAGTTTGAAACTTAACCACATAAATAGTTTAGGATTTGAGGCCTTTATTGCTGGTGATATAAACATAAATTTCGTTAACTATAGCTCTGATAAATTTACTTCTGAATACCTTGATATGCTGCTAAATCTAGGATTTATGCCAATAATCACTAAAGCCACTAGAATAACTAACCACTCTGCCACACTTATTGATCACATTTATACTAACTCGCCAGAAAAAGTCATACAGTCTGGCATCTGCCTTGCTGACATCTCCGATCATTTACCTTGTTTCTGTACAATAGCAACAAGACTTCCTCCTGTTCGAGGAGTAAAATATTATAGAGATTTCTCCTCTTTTAATAATGATTTATTTATTGAGGAATTAAATCAAATAAACTTTATGAGCCTGATAGAGAATGATGTTAATCTAAGCATGAATAATATTGCCAACACAATGCAGGAGATAACTGATAAACATGCACCTATCAGAAAGGTACCTAACTCTAAGAAAAAACAACTTAGAAAACCCTGGATATCAAAGAGTATACTTGTGACAATTAAAAAAAGACAGAAGTTATTTAAGACCCATTACCTTACTAGAGACCCCATAAAAGTAAAGGAATACAAGATTTATAATAATAAATTGAATAAAATTAAAGCTACAGCTAAAAAAATGTACTTTGAAACACAATTTACTATAAACAAAGATAACATTAAAATGACATGGAAGCTGATTGGTATGCTAATTAAGAGGAGGACAAATAAGGGCTCTCCTATCTCAAAACTTATTCATAATGATAAATGTTACGTAGATAAAGCTAGTATTTGCAATCAACTAAACTCCTACTTCATCAATGAAGGACCAAATTTAGCTGCACAAATACCTACCTATGAAAACCCCAATCCCACTAAATTCATAAAGAGAACTTTTCAGAGCAGCTTCATGTTCCGAGGAATTTTAATACATGAAGTCCATGACTTAATAATGGCCCTAAATGTAAACAAGTCTACAATAGGCATTCCCTCAAAGTGTATAAAGTTGGCAAGTAATCAATTAAGTGAACCTTTGGCTCTGATTTATAACCAGTCTCTCTTGGAGGGCATTGTCCCTGATATATTAAAAATATCAAAAGTGACACCTGTTGATAAAGGTGGAGAAACTATAGACCCAACAAATTACCGACCCATCTCCACACTCTCAGTGTTCACACAGTTGTTTGAAAAACTTGTACACAGACAACTTATTAGTTATATAGAGAAATATGAAATCCTGTGTGAATTCCAGTTTGGGTTTAGAAAAGGCAGATTACTGAAAACACAGACAATTTAAAAAATGCAATAGATAATAACCTATTCACTTGTGGAGTGTTTCTAGACTTTGCCAAAGCCTTTGATACTGTAAACCATTCAATTTTGTTAGAAAAACTGAAAAAGTATGGAATTAGGGGAATCCCCCTTCAATGGTTCACCAGCTATCTAACCAATAGACAACAGTATGTATCCCTAGATAACGTTCAATCAACTAAACAGACAGTAGTCTGTGGAATTCCCCAGGGTAGCTAGTTAGGCCCCCTGTTATTTTTATTATATATAAATGATATTTCAAACTGCTCAGACAAACGGTCTTTTAGAATATTTGCAGATGATACAAATTTATTTGCCTCCTCCCGCAACAGCTCTGAATTGGAAACCATGATGAACCAAGAACTAATCAAAGTAAAAGAATGGTGTGACTTAAATAAACTTTCAATCAACCTTAAGAAAACAAACTTCATGATCATAAAATCTCCCAAAAAGAAACTGAACTCACCTATTAATATAAAACTAAATAACAATGATGGCACCAGTTATTCCCTGGAGAAAAAAGACCATATCAAATACTTAGGTGTGATGATAGATGATACTGTTTCCTGAAAATATCAAATCTCATTTATCTGCTCGCGTATATCAAGAAATATTGGCATTTTTTATAAACTTAGACACTATATCTCTCTACAGCAAACGAAACAACTCTATTATAACCTCATTTATCCATACATCTCATACGCAATCACTGCCTGGGGCAGTGCCTATAAATCCCACTTGAAAAAAATCCAAACCAAACAAAATCATCTTGTTAGAATCCTGTTTTTTTTGCCACTCTATATGGAAAAAACACTGAAAGTGCTTTACCACTACTAAACTTGCTAGATATTTTTACAGTTGACAATGTATACAAACTTCAGGCCCTAAAATTTATTCATCAATGGCATAAAAAACAATTACCAGGAATTTTTCATAACTATTTTCGTTATGCCAAAGATATACATTCATATAATACCCGATTTGCATCAAAATATAATTTTTATAAGGCTCACTATAGAACAAACGCTGGCAAACGAACTATTTCCGCCATGGCAACTGACTTATGGCAACAACTTCCCTATGAATTAAAACAGCTCAATAAACTCAGTTTCGGCAAAAAAATTAAACAACAACTGTTCCTTAAGCAAAATTAATTGCTTCGATCAACTTAATTGAATTTCTTTGTTAAATTTCCTCCATCTATTTTTCTCTACTAAAATTTTTTGAATCTTCAACTTTTCTCCTTCGCATTTACTAATTAGTGTGTTAGATATAGCATGATTAGCATGCTGTGTGTGTATATATACGTATGTATGTACATCAAAATTTTTCTTTTCTATTGTTATTCAAATTGAGATTAATGTGTGTGTGTGCTACATTTCAAATATAACATAACAGTCTAGTGTCTAACTCGATAACCTCACGGTTTATTTAGACTCTAGGCATTTCCTTCTGTGTTACTATATTTAGTATATTTTTGTAATAATAATAATAAAAATAATAAAAATAATAACTAAATATAGAAAATGTAACTGAAAAAAAATCATTGTGAAATGTGAAATAAAGTATTGTATTGTATTGTATTGTATTGTATACTATCCTCCATGCACACTCCTGTGTATATTATAAAATATGCTCTATTCGGCTGTGCGTAGCGAAAGAGAATAGAATGCTGCTTTGCCATACGTATCGGGTACCCGCATCTCATAAATGAATATCAAAAGCTGACGTTTGAAATGCTGCCTTTAGACTCGAGCAGGGTCTCGAAAGTAACGCACGCAAACTCGCAAAATGCTAGCAGAGTTCTTGGTGTGCGAGTGAAAAACATTCCACTAGCATATTTCTTTAAGGTACAACTTGGAGTTTGAAAACCTCAAACAATATTTACAAGAGTTTGTAAGTCTAATTCTTACCCAATGCACGATATTCATCTATTAATGTATACTTCTAATGAATTAAAGTGATATTGTGAACGTAAAGAATAAAAGTATGTACCATGTCATTTTGCCTGATTTTTGCAAGTGGGAAAAATCCTACTGGCAGACATTAGCTAGTGGATTTAGAAGTTCGAGCCCTGTCGAGTGATTCGGATTTCCTGTCTTAAGCCTCGTTTCCATATAGTCATCCGAGTCGTCCCAAAACATGTTCAGGCGACCGGTTTAAAACGGTGAGAACGCGCGGTTGTTAGCGAAAATCTCTGGGGCCGACAACAGTTTTTGGCGCGAGGCTTTAAATGGCGGATGAAGCTAACCTCGTGGCCTATCTTCTACTTGTTATTATAATTTTGCTTCAACGAAGACGGAGAGGAATTGTGTGGCGAAAGCATAGATTTTGGGTTTGCGAAATCTATCAAAAAAGAGAAAAGCTTGGAGCATATCACACGCTTGTCTAAGAACTTCGACTTCACGATCGAGAAACTTTCTTCAGGTAAGCTCATTCGGTTATCTGCATTCATACAACACATTTTAGCTCAGATACAGGAATATTTGCATTTATATCTGGCAGACCACTGGCTATAAGCATACAATTTGCTATGAACTCTGCGATATCCAAGCGTATTTTGGGATATGTTTGGGTCGTCCGGGTCGTCTGAGGGTAGTTTCCATATGATCGCTTCAGTTCGTTGTCGGTCGTCTCAGTCGTCCGGATAGAACTCAATATTAGGGACCTTAAGCAACCACGACGGCAACGTCTAGGACGACGGCATAAAACAATAGCCTTAATTACAAAATACAATAACTGCACATGAAAATGCACGTAGTTGCCTACATTTTCACCGTTCTCTGCAAAAACACAACGTGAAAACCTCAAATTGTACGTTTTAAAGACAACGCGAACGTAGAAAGTAAATCAAATCATTTTTCGTTCAGCGTGATCGGAACTCTATAGTCATTATATTTTTCGAAAATCTGGTTGTGAAAAACAATTGAAGGCGAACAAGGGAAATAATAAACACAAAATTTCGGGAGAATGTTTTTCCTACGTCCCGTCGTCACTGCCGTCGCCGTCCTGGTTGCTTAAGGTCCCTTATATCGGGACGACCCGGGACGTCCGGGTCGTTTGCGATCGCCTCGTAGTGTGTCCATAAGGTCGTCCCGGTCGCCTAAACATATTTTGAAATGACCGGGACGACTATATGTCTTTAGATAAGAGGCGATGCTATTCAAGAAGGCAACCTACCCCGCTTGGCTGGCCACGGCAAACAGTTCAGGTCCCGTGATTCCCAAACCCAGAGAAAACACATTCTTGCCACTGTTACTTCTGTCCAGTGTTTCGTCTGATCGACACCACTGAGAATTATCGCCCTTAAATAGAGAGGACAAATGACAGACATACAATACGTTACTATACGAGTGACTCCTATTCATGTTACAACAGATTGGCAGACAGACTTTTGCTTAATGATAATGCTGAACTATGTAGTAGGTCACTAAAGATGATGCCACTGACTCAAATAAAAGCACCAAACTGTCTAATGGATCTTTTGCAGGAACGCCATCACGTGGTTGTACTGGTGACAAAAAAATCTTAATTCATATATTTAAAGGCACTTGTATGAGATCGGTAGTATTACAAGCAAAACCTGTTTATAAATGCTATTTTCCACCTCCAATCGATTGTCGAGCTTTCTATAAAAGCGTTTTGAAGTTTGTTTGTCATCCTTGCCTTTCCCATGGGATCACGAGCTCAATTCATTCGCTATTGTGGAGATATATCGGCACATGACTTTTTCCTGCAAAAAGCATATTCTTCTTTTGAGCGAATACATGTATGTGTATATTGTTAGTACTGAACGCTTGCCTATTATTAAGAAAAGTTGAATCCAAGACATACTGGTTAACTTGTTAGAGTGGCTGACGCTTTTGGTGGTGAATACCTACCTCGACAGATGTCTTCATATTGGGTATACTGCTCCACACATGGCTACTAAACCCTGGCGACCACTTGAGGCCGAGGTCCACCATCCCTGGTGACGAGTTACTAGGTAACAGACTCTCGTTCAAGCTCCTGGTGTCATCATCGTCCTGCGGTGGCTCGTCTGACGGGTCAAACTCGGCCAGGGACCAGCAGCTGTGGTACAGTGTCTCCTGAGAACCGTACATCTCCTTTATACGACTGGCGTTGCCATTGCAACTGCTGCCTGTGCTGTCAGGGGCCTTTCTTGGCTCGGCCTTCTCCCAAACGCTCCTATGATCAAAGTGTGATCCAAAATAAATATCTGATTCATCAGACGTTTACATTTTTTTTACCCCAAACATTTCTCTCAATTAAGAAGCTCTCCCAGCTGGTTAGTTGTAAAAAAAACAAATTGCATACACATTTTGTCATTGTCTGTTCTTCAATGGCAACATGATGCGACGTGTTTGTCATTTCGTCGCGTTTGGAAAATAGCATCACATTATATAAATCTAGGCAGAACACGTTTGATTGATGGTCGACTATAAATGAAAAACTACAACGCGACTTGACGCTTTCACAGTTGCACTTCAGCGATAGCGGTAATAAGTATCAGATGAGGTAAACATCCAGTATGCCATCATAACTGTAGTTTCGTGCAAGAATTATCGTAGCTGTACCGTTACGGTAACTTTACCAAAACCACAACTTTGTAAGTTGATTGGATCAGAAGGCCGTAAGTCATTGCCGTAACTTTTCCACTTGTGCGAAATCCGCTCTGTCCCGCATAGCCGTACCGTGACCGTGCGCAGCTAGAGCAGATTTCGTATGAGTGGGACGAACTACGGCATGTCCGTAGCTTACCGTAACCGTGCTGTAACCGTGCTGTAACCGTAATGTACCGTAACTCTGTAATTTGATTGGATCAGAAAGATAAAAACAATGAGAAACCATTTCAGTGTCACGGCATGCCGTACGGTAACCGTGCTGTAGTCAGTGCCGCAGTTTCTCCCACTCGTACGAAATCTGCTCTACGATTAGTCTGTTTACAAAGCTCTCAAAGGCATGGCTCCGCTTTATCTGACTGAACTGGTGCGAGTTAAGACTCAGGGGCGCTATGCCCTCCGCACTTATGATGATCAGCTCCTCCTAGAGGTCCCCCGGACGAGATGCAATACTTTTGGTTATCGCGCCTTTGTTTATTCTGCTCCTAAGGTCTGGAATGCTCTTCCGCTGACTGTCCGCGAGAGTGGTTCTGTCGACTCTTTTAAGTCCAATCTCAAAACAATTTTTCAGAATTGCTTTTAAATGTTAGTCTACATATATATACACTGTTATTAACATTGATATTTATATAAAGCTTAACATTTTTATATTTATTATAATCATAGTTCATGTAAAGCGCTTTAGAATATCTTTTTATAAATTAAGCGCTATATAAATTATTAAATTATTATATTATTATTATCAGACACAAATCATCCACCCTGCACCACATTCTCCCCATTGAATTAACAATTATCCTTAAATGGCAAACACGCTTGAAATAATGATAATCGTTAATTCTACGACAAGTCCTAACCCGAACCACAAAACAAACCCTAACCATCGGACGAGTTCACGGGTAAACGACGGGTTCTCGCTCACCTAGAGCTAGGGTTCACAGGTAAACAAGAAGAGAAGGTAAAGAGAGGAAAAATATTATTTGAGCGCTCCTACTCGCACTCGTAACCCTTTGGGTTGTACTGCAGTGTAGTTCAGACGTCTTCACCACTACATAAGCCGGTCTACCGCCGTTCGGAATGTGACAAATGTTTATCTTTATCCTTGACTGGTTTTAAGAATGTCATTAGAATTAACGATTATCATTATTTCATCCATTTAAGGATAGTCGTTAATTCAACGGGGAGTATGTGTTGACCAGATACACCTAACTACCAGCTTACCTTAGGCTCTCGCTAATGGTCACTTTAGTCGTTTTCTCCTCAACAATGGAGCTCACACTCACAATCACGGCACTTGTACTGTCACCCTGTTTACTTCCCTCTCCTACGGACTCAGGATTGTCCTGCGAGCCTTTGTCTTCTTTTCCCTTCGTATCTGATTCTTTAGGATCAGTAGGCGGACTTGGTTCCAGGCTTTCATCAGTCGCTTTTGGTTCTACTGATTTCTTCTTTCCTGGAGGCTCTTTTCCAGTCTCCAGCACAGCTGCAACTGAAGGCTCTTTACCAGTCCCCTGCACAGCTGCGGCAACAGCTGGAGGCTCTTTAACAGTCTCCTTCACAGCTGCGGCAACGGCTGGAGGCTGTTTACCAGTCTCCTGCACAGCTGCGGCGACGGCTGGAGGCTCTTTACCAGTTTCCTGCACAGCTGCGGCTGGAGGCTCTTTACCAGTTTCCTGAACAGCTGAGGCTGGAGGCTCCTTACCAGTCTCCTGCACAGCTGCGGTTGGAAGTTCATCCTTGATTCTGTCTCTGATGCCAATCTTTACCTCTTCACTGAAAACCTGTGTTTCAGTTTTGTCTGCAGGAACAGGATTCGGTTCAAAAATCTCAACTTGAGTCTTTTCAGCATCTTCTGTCGGCGAACAGAGAGACAACTGGGGAGGAGAAGAGTCAGCCTCGGTAATCTCGACCCTAGGAGAGGTTAACGGGGAGTCCTTACAGCGGCCATCTAAAGGCCCTAGTACCATGCTACTCGGTTGCGTCAGAGTACTGATTGCAAAGCTGAGGGTACTTCCCAGGCCACTGTCCGTGGGAGTCACGTGACTGCTGCTGTCAACAATGTCGATGCTGATCTGTTGTCGTCGTTTGAGTGGCGTTCCAGACAGGAACTTGATAACCTCGTCCAGTTCTTGTTGAGATGCTAGTGATAACTGACTCTGAGAATCTAACAAACCACAAAAGAATAGTTACATTCCATATCGAAGCCAGAGCAGAACTAGAATTATATTATCTTTCACTAAGTTCAGCCGAATAGAAAACATTTCCGATATAAAACACAAACACGGCTGGAGGAAGCCAACTAGCAATCTTTACTGGGACTAGAGTCAGTTACAATGGCTGCTATTATACATACAGGTGACCTTCACATTCAGTTGTGAAGGAGGTCTCAGTTGAGCGAAAGCTTAAGATTCTAAGCTTGGTAATTTCTTATACAAAGTTCCCAAAAGTTTAATTTCGTCAGAGATTTACAACGACAGTCACCAGTACAATAATAGTACAATTCCAAGCTAGATTTTAGATGGTGAATTGCCGGATACGAAAAACCGGGATAAAAACCCTCTCCAAACCAGTGCAAATTCACCTCTACCTCTGGAGTCAAAAGGTTCAAAACATCCTATTTATATACTTTAAAAACAATATTGCAAAATGGGAAAAAATAACCAAGTAGTGAGACCAGTTAAGACTGGTTTATATGTCCTAGAGGTACCAAACATACCAGCGAAATTGTGTCACCAATGGGAAATACATACAACATACAGTCGTCTCCCAATGTAGTACAATGTTATCTCGTGGATACAATGTTAATTGTATTTTAACAAAAGTACATTGCATTATACTGTATATAAACATACTTGTAGTCTCCCAATGGAGTACTAGTGGATACAATGGTAATTATATGTTTAGCAACACTGCATTGCATTATTCAATCATGTGGTTCCAGAAAATATCCATACCTCCAATGCAGGTTTTTGGGGGTTTAAAAAAAACAAACAAGCGTGTTGACCCTAGTAGTAGAGATAATGTTGTCTGATTTCCACTCGAAAAAAATTTTCCCTGCAAACCCAGCGAGAGAGATTGTTTAGGAGATATTCAGCTAAATCGGAACCGGAAATTACTTGTGTTTTTCTTAAATATGTTAATTAGTTCAACTTGGGTCATACAGGATTATATTACTAGTTCCGCTACGTAACAAACACGTAATGTATTTGGCAAACTGATCGTCTAGCCGCCGGTAGACGATGTACGTTTTCTTCAAAACTAACCGGGATATTAAATTCAAAATCATAAAGATAACTCAAAGAATTTGAATAAGTGTGCTTGAATAAGTCTTCTATAATGAATAGACTGCTAGTGAAATTTAAAATTTGTAAACAACTGATGTCGTAAACAATTCATCCGATGTAACCACATCCGTTTACGACATTTAAAATGAGATGGGAGAATACTATGAAAACAGCACTTTACTTTCAAATTAAATTCACAAATGTAATCAAGCACCATTCTAGTTCTTACATACACAACATGAAGTCAGAAGTACTTGAAATAATTTTATTTACGCACTGACTCATCTGATCTAGATATAATGTAGGCCTAAGAACGCGTACGTTTTCTCCAAAATTAATCGGGATCTTAAGTTCAAAATCATAAAGATAACTTTTATAATGTCAAGCGATGTGAATTAGTGTTTTTGTAGTAAATCTACTATAATAAATGGGCTCGTAAACGAATCCTCAGTCAGCGGAACAGAGAAGCTTTTACATGGTCGCAATAAGTTATGTGCCTGGAATATTTACCTCAGAAAGCCACCGTGTCACCAGCATGAATTATTGCACTCAGAGACTTTTAAACAAATCCATATTTCTCAGTTTGCAGTTGACTTTTCTCCGATAAAAGTTTGTTTTGTCACAGCCTATTCAATACGATTGTTAATTTCAAGATCGTGTTTCCTTCGCTGTTAAGTCCTTCTTATGTCCCACAGTTACCGTCCTTTGAGTATAAAAGAATCCTTATGAATAAAGGTAGCATGGGTATCGGAAAGACCATTCACACTGGTCTCTTCAATTCAACGATATGACAAATATACAATTAGAGATCTTAGCGGAAAAGACCATAGGTAACCCAACACACCATGGGTCACATTATTGCACCAACGTTTATTCATCGTGGCGTAATCGGATTTTTACGTTCATATTTATATCGACGGTGACTAAACACAAACATAAACTGAAGACAACTATACAGACAATAACGGGAGGGTGATGCACATTTGGGGGAGGGGTGCGGGGAGATTTTGTATAATCTGTTTGTAAACATAGCTTTAATAAGCTCTCACCAGATAGGGTTGGCTTAAACATCGGCAGCGGGAACTTTGAGTCCGAGTGGTACCAGTCACTGTCTTCGGTATCTGCGTCGACGTTTGTGCCATCACCTGCATCCCCACTGGACAGTCCTGTTCCCATCGTATGAGCCTGCACCCTACGTGCCCAGTGTTTAGGGCGTGGCGGGGGTAGGGGTGCAGGGTCCTCTATGTCAGCATCGTGTTCATTACTTGTGTCAGTACTCGAGGTGATTAAGGATACTCGAAAACCTATAAAGAAGATAAGACATTACCAAAATAGACCATCACGCAGCGGCCATGTTACGCCCCAGGAGAATAGAAACCTTTGTTCTTCCACTTCCAAACTCGACACAGAGACGAGGCTGAAGTGCAAAAGCTATTGTTTGCAACCAAAAAGGCCAATCCATGACAGAGGTCTATAAGCCTGAGTTTTTCAAGTCCGTTCACTTAGGGCTTTTCATAATTACGCAACCAAAACCATCTTCAGTTGGAGTTTCTTTCTCATCAGATAAACTGTGAATATAGACAGGCCATTCAGATGCTGAAGAAATCTACAGTACATAGGACGGCCGGGTATTCAAAAAATTTTCATTTACCTCAGTCGACAAAGCAGTCAATTAGAATCATGCTGGGTTGTGCGCCTGAAATTGACGCTCCAAACTTTATGGTTCAATGGAGACTCTTGATTTTTTAATATATTCATGAAATTGGTTTATTCATGACGTTACGCCTGTGTTTTTTCAGTCGCAGGCTTCAGGCACAGCGATGCAATAGGGATTTTCCTGACTTTTGTTTTCTAAATGGGAGAGCGAGGATAATAAATCTTAGCAGTTTAAGTAAACAAGCTAAAAGGTAACGACATTTAACATGTTTGTATCGTGCCTGATTTTACAAATTTGATTTAAAAACTACTTAAAACTCAGTTTCAATTCTTTGAAAGCGAACTTTGAGTGAGAAAAAAAATCAAAATCTCGAATTTTAAAACGATAAACTTTTCAAGTATTCACCTGTATAGATTTTTAGGGTTAAATAGAGCTGCTATGTAGTTCTCCTGTTGTTCCGTTTCCGTTTTTGTCAAGCTGGTTCATGCGAATGATGTTGATGAATCGAAACCCAGCATTTTACAATTTACGGCAAAAACAACGCAGCACTCTGAACCCTGTTAAGTTTGATAAATGGAAGTAATGTTACTTCTTACCGTAATTTGACCTTTCTTCATTGTTGCTACAGAGACCCCACTACTAAATCTCGGGCGCGCTATTTTCATGACGTCATGCCACAAATTAAGACTGCAGCCATTACTGTATCTCGCCGTGAATCGTAAACTTGCAATGCTTGCAGATTTCTTGGTGTGCGAGCGAAACAAATGCCATTAGTAAATTTCTCTGAGTCGCTCTTCCTTTAAGGTACAACTTGGAGTCTCAAAATCTCGAACAAACATGTGCTCAAACACGCTATCCGACAAACTGCTTTCGTCATCGGTCACGTCATTGGTCACGTACGGGGTAATTACTGACTCTAACACTCTGGGTGCTTTGTCTAGGGAGTAGTCCCGCTCTCTGCCAGACTTCACGTTTTCTTCGATTGTCACTCATGCAATCGGGTCCTCCTCGTAATGAAGTCTTCTCATTCGCTCGTATAAGTCCTCGGTCAAGATTCGTTTGGAAACAGGGGTTTCGTCATCAGACGAATCTTGAGCGATGACTCTTCTTCTTTGGCTGATATTGGGTCGGTGCAGTCGGCATCGTGTACGAGGCAAATGAAAAGATACCCCCAAGGCTCTACGTGCTACGCGTCGTTGAGGCTGAGTCACACACCCGATTATTTTAGCACGAGCGCCTAGAGTACACAATATTCATCCCAATATTCTTTTGAATCCTGAGCAAAAGCTTATTGTATTTGTCTGATTATTCACTAGCATTAAAACAAGCAATCGAAAGAGTTCACCATAGTTGTGTTTAGCTGCCATGTTTACGAAATGCCCGACATTCGAGGTGAATTCGTTTGAGCGTCCGAACTCTATTTTGCCCAGTATATTTGACAAAATACCGGATCAAAAGTAAAGAGAATTTTTTTCTGTTGTTCTGTATCAGACTTATTTCGAGATCAATTTAGTAAGAAGGAAAGAAAAACGCTTCGAAGTCCAGCTATGATACCACGGGTCAGTCAATCTCTGTTGGTTGTCAAGGGAGAGCTGGTTAGCTTGCAACCCAGTATGGCATTGCTTTGGGCCAACAAGTCACGTGACCATATGTTGCAAAAGGCCTATTTTCTCAAAAAATAGAGCACATTTCGTTGGAAACCCTACAGAAGTTGCAATACCTACCGTCGACGAATGCGTAGAATTCTCCCGAATGGCACTGTGGGGAAAGTTTGAGCCCTTGGCTTAACAAGTCAGCAGTATTTAATTACCCCGGGCTAGCCAAACTGGAACTGAGGGGGGAGGGTTTAGTTAGCACTCAGGAGTTCAAATACGGTCCGTCGTCAAAGAGTAAGCATGCCCGGGCGAACAGCACGTGCGACACGTGCACTACTGGGAGAAAGTAAAACTACTGGGAAACTACTGGCACGTGCATACCAGGCGGACGCCATTATGAATATTAATAAAGGTACTTACATACCCGCTTCTTGAAAGCCTAAATTCCATTGATCACTTTTCTGTAACATGACTCTGACTGACTGCCTGATTATTCTTTTGTTATCTCTCTCGGGGGGGGGGGGGGACTTATCAACATGATCGTTAAAACTGAGTTCACTGTCAATTTCAAGACCCAGTAGTATTGTTGAAATACAAAAACCTATTGATTTTAGCTTTAGGACAGTTTCAATTTCTGGAGACTGATTGTAAACTTTATCATTGTATTATCATCGTAATTACCCACCTTCATTACCAGGTGATCCACTTCCAGTGCCTGCACTACGAGCGGACGAGCTGTGGTTTGGAGACTCACCAAGTGCCGTGGAATTGGACTTGGAGCCCTGACCAGACTTGCGAGAGAAGATCTTGGACGTAGCTTTGGTCAGAGATTTGCGGAATCGGTTATGTTTGTGTGACGGGGAGGAGTCTTGTTTTGATCGAGTGAGAGACGATCGAGCTGTGCTGTGACGCTTGATGTGGATTGTGGGTAATGGTCGTTCTCTGTGAAGAACAGTACAAACAGGGTATTTTTTAGTACAGTCGTAACATCATAAATTATAAAATAAAATAAGCCCTATTAGTATTCTGTATCAAATGATACAGAGTACTAACTATAATCAAACTAGAATCCTGTATGGAATGATACAGGATACTAACATGCTAGCGTTAGTATGGGGAAGGTCTCACGACCGATCACTGACTTTCACCATCCCGGGCTGGGTGAAATGACAAAGTACCTCTGCTCTCTTATTACGTATACACCATCTCTTCCATGTGGGACCTGTTTTTCTGCATGCTATGCTCTGCTCTCTTATTGCATACACACTGTCTCTTCGATGTGGGACATGTTTTTGTGAGAAATTCATCCCACATCGATAGCAAGGTGAGAGAAATCAAAGCTTCATATTTTATGTGGTGCATATCATACAGTGTAAGTACTTTACAATATTCATGGCAATGTTGTATCGGATATACAATGGCTTGTCGAAGCGGCTTGCCATTGTATATCCGATACAACATTGCCACTCATATTGTAAATAGTACTTATTATTTGTTGGAGATAACAGCTTTCTGACCCCTCTCGAGTACATAACAAATTCAGTAATATTCACATATTAATTATGGAGTCTCTGGAGGTAGAAGCAATCCATCGTACCGAAAAAGATAGCGCCTGTATATTATACCACAATCCCTTGCGAGCCTAAAACAGGCAAAATAACATGTAGAAATCCTCTGTTCTCTTCAATGACAGTGTACTGGCAACAGCACTTGTACTGGCTTGTTTTTAAGATTTAAAACCTCTCTACCGCGATTATATAACGGATTTAAAGAACTTCACACGCAAAGTCCAAGCCACCATATTTTTCGGTACGGTGGATCATAACTGTTAAAGTAATGGTCCAGATAAGAACTGTAGTGCTCCACGGCAAGGAATGTTAAAAGGTGTTAATTTTCTATTATTCTTTCTGGTAATTTCATTGGTTGATACTTATAAATTCAATAGAAACCCATCGAAATAATGCATTATCATTCGATATTCTTTTGTGGTTTGAATTTATTTTTGATCAAACTAACTATGGTTTAACTTCGAAGAATATCGTGTGTGGGGAAAGTACTCAAATTTGCGATTGAAAAATCTTTTGTTTTCTCTATATACAATTGGCTGGATGGTGGCTTGTCTGAGTTTTCACAGAAAAAAGAGCCAATAGCATAAAAAAATACTTTATTTGTAGTTTGGACTGTAGACACCTAAAGCACTAAGGCATATTCAAGCAAAATCGTATGTGAGGGAGGCTCATTGCTGCAGAACAATGGATTCTACTACAGTTCTTATCTGGACCATTACTTAAACTTGACAGGTCATAAACAAATCCAGTATAAACATCACACCGTAGGTGCACTACATGTTCTGCAAACCGAACATGATAAAGTCACATGCAAGCGCAATATTTCGTTACCAGCCGGGCTGAGTTCCTCCCCTTGAGTTGTAAAGTAACTGCATGGTTGTTTGTTTTAGTGGTTTCACGTTCTCCTATTGGCATGGCTGCAAAAGTCATAGAGTAAGCTGTGTCTATTTTTTCTCTCTCTTTCTTGCGTTATCAAATGATGGCAAGTAAATATAGGCGAGCGGTGAAAAGTGACAGGGATTATTAGCCTTTGTGCTTTATAATGTAAATTATGAAATGTATGGTTTGATTGGCTGAAAGAGTTGAAATCATTGTGCATTATTTCTTTTTGATAATATAGATACGATAATATACACACTCTGATTGGCTAAAATGCCATGACCTGTTTTATCAGAGTTCTAACATGGTTTGCCGTGTTTTATCATCTTCAACTGGCGGTTTCCTTTCATCGCGCGTGTAAATCTATATTATAAAACAGATAAAGAAGCCTTAAATCCATGCTTTATACTATCATAAAAATAATACTCTGGTCATTTAAGAATACTCGAGAAACATTTCTTTCATGTTCTCAAATGCCCATCGTGTTTTATGATAGTATAAAACATGGCTAAGGCTTCTTTATTTGTTAAATAAATGCACACTTGCGCATGATCAAAATCTAGCCAATCGGCAATGGCTTTTCTTTTTCTCAGTTTATTGTGTCCCAACGTTTCCCTCATTTTTGCAGCTCTTTCCGCTTGAATTAAATTTGTTTCTTGTCACAGTATCATATTATAAAACAAATAGAACATGACATTTATAAAATAATGCACTATCAAGGTCTTGAAAAGCTGCTGAGCGCACTCGCTCATGCAACAACTCACATGTTTTCAAGACCTCGAGCGTGCAGTAATACCAGCCCAAAATAGTTTGACTCACTTGTCTTCTAGAAAGTCCATTAAACTGAATTTGGCAGTGTACACAGCATCTATTCTTCCAAGAGCCGCGGTTAAGTCCATTTCACGAGACAAACAGGAAAATAAAAAGGCATCTGCAGTGACTGCCCTGTGAAGAGATCAAAATTTTAGTCAACAATTTTTGTTGGCTTGCGGCAGCATAAAGATTTGCACTTTTCAGTGGAAAGGTTTTGGCCGTTCTTTGACACTTTTTTAACCATGTATTTTCTGATATTGAGGAATAGTAAACACAAAACAGAACTCCAAATTACCTAATATTTTCGGAGATATAAGTGCTTCTTTCAACAATCTTCAAAACGACAAGACATTTTTTTAAATGCTGTTATATATTAACTAACCCATGAACTTTGTTGGTAATGAGTTTCAATAAAATCGATGGAATGGAAACCACTACAGCAAAAGAGATATACAAATGAAATGTTACTGCAAAACATTATGTTTGCTAATTTGACTTGCAAATTGTCAGGCAACAAAAGGGGCTGATCAAAGCCAGGACCTGGATAATCCACAGATCGAATTGGAATTTAGCATGTTTGTCTTTTGCAGAGGGAGGAAAACCAGAGAACCCAGAAAACAACCCTTGGAGCAAGGGCGAGATACTAACAAACTCAACTCACATGTGGCGCCGTGTCAGGGGATCAAACTTGGGCCACAGAGGAGAGAGGCGAAGCGCTTAACCACTGTGGCACCCTGGTTTTCCTCCCTCCTCAAAAGCCAACCTAAATTCCAATTTTCGTTGGAATACTTAATCACAAGCCTCTGGCTTGGGAGACCCAGTAACAGCTCCCTTTATCTTCAATGCAAAAATAAACCATTGGGCATTCGAGAAAGCGGGACGGATTATATCACTAGATGAACAAGGAAAGGTCAACTGTGAACATTTGGTGAAAATCGCCAATTTTGAATTTTTCGAAATTTGAACCAAAACTTTGGCATCGTTCACGAGTATGTTGTAGGATGATATACAATGTATCTTATGGCTGCAATTTCATTTCGTTTCATGAATATGTTTTTGTACAAGGAGGTCGGGAATGTAGCTGGTTGAAACCTTCACTCCAAGCCTTTTCTCCTCCTAGCTTTCTAATTATGCGCAAAGTTGTACATTTCATTAGCATGTTTTCAAATAACAAAAACAAGTAAGAGTTTCATACCGAGAACCGAGGTTCTAAGCCCTAAACAACCCGAGGGCCATAGGCCCCGAGGGATGTTTAGGGATTAGAACCGAAGGTTCTCGGTATGAAAGTGATTTATATCACATTTGGAGAGGTTTTCTCGAGTAGAAAGGAGGTTTAAAACTGAGTTATAAACCTCCCTGCAACAGTTATAAACCTCAGATTTGTTATTTAATTAGTCTATTGTTCAACGGGTTTATACAAGAGTTTCACTCCTATGAAGAACAAAGAAAACCGTGTCAAGTGTGATATAATGATCTGATTTGGCCACCTTTTCCCCATGCCTAAACTCATTACTGGATTATATACATATGTATTACTAATTCATATTCCCTGCCAGCAGAGGTTCGTTTTCCTCCCTTTCTTTGGTAATCGTTTCACGAACTGGCAGGGAAAAAGAAATCTCTGCCCCCAGTCGTAACATTGTTTGCTGCGTGCGCATTGCATTACTAAGAGAAACGAAAACACTTTTCCCATGGGTTGACCAATGAGAAGTGATCCCACGGTAATTAGTATGCAAACTAATGATTGACATCAGTAGGTACATGGTATCATAGCGGGTTCAAATTTAAATTAGAAAATCTTTTACACAAGCATACATACTGTATATTTATAAGTAATAGCATGGCATGAGGTTGATTAGTGAATTAAATGTGCCCAAAAGCCGTTTGCATAAACATTAGGTATGATTAGTTACTAATCGTACCTAATGTTTATGATTGAGGTTCGATAAACAGCAGTGATCAGGACATTTAGAGATTAAATGTCCCTCTCGGAACAATGAAAATCCCTTACCATGACGTAGATACTTCCACATGAACAGATGTTCCCTTGACATACACTTGGGCCAGCCGAGTGTTGTTCTCTTTGCAGGGTTTCACTGCAACCTGTTGTCATGAAAAGATGTACAGAAACGTTTCTAAGATACTGGACACGCATTGTCTGTTTAAATTAAAGTAGTTCTGTCTTGGAAATGCTTTATATTATACAAGTAGCATACTGTTTGTTTAAATTAAAGTTCTTTCTGTCTTGGAACGTGCAATGCAATATACATGAGGCAACCTTTTGGAAATAGGTGCACATTGTACATTTAAGCTGAAAAGTTTCAATTAACTATTTTAATGTCATCAAAAAATAAAATAATAATGTTTAAACAGTGCTCTCATCACTGAATTTTTATTTTTTTCAGAGGCACTGTAAAAAGAAAAAGAAAACTAACTAGCTAAATGGAATAAGTAAATATAAAAGTTACACATACAATAATGGTTGAACATTAAGTATAAAACTGCAGTGTCTAGGTTAAAATTAGAATCAAAAAATATATATACGCGTGCATGGTCAGAATATCATTAATTCATGTCATTTCATATATCACCTTTTCAATGTCGTCATCACCATTTCAATGTCGTCATCACCATTTCAATGTCGTCATCACCATTTCAATGTTATCACCATTTCAATGTCATCACCATTTCAATGTCATCACCATTTCAATGTCAGTCACCATTTCAATGTCAGTCACCATTTCAACGTCAGTCACCATTTCAACGTCAGTCATCATTTCAACGTCAGTCATCATTTCAACGTCAGTCATCATTTCAACGTCAGTCATCATTTCAACGTCAGTCATCATTTCAATGTCAGTCATCATTTCATGTCATCATCATTTCAATGTCATCATTTCATGCCATCATTTCAATGTCAATCTTTATTATTTTAAATATCATCATCATTTCAAATGTCAAGATCTGTCCAAAGCTTTCAATTCTATCAGCCACAACCTTCTACTAGCTAAGCTAAGAGCACATGGTTTCAGGGAGTGCGTTTTATCGCTAATCCGGTCCTACCTACATGATCGTCAACAAAGAGTTAAATGTAACGGGCAGTTCTCTGACTGGCTCCCAGTTTGTTGCAGTGTCCCACAAGGAAGCCTGCTAGGCCCCCTCTTATTTAACATCTTCGTGAATGATGTTAATCAAGCTGTTGATATTTCATCACTGCGCCTGTATGCTGATGACACTACCCAGTATGCAGCTGACGTGAGTCTAGCTGCACTTGAGTTCACCATTAACCATGACATCAAGTCGCTGAAGAACTGGTTCTCTGATAACTTTCTTCAAGTAAACGCCGCTAAAACGCAGGCCATGACTTTAGGAAAATCAAAGTATACGTACGACCTAAGAGTCCATGAAGATACTATTATTGTGAAAGACACCTTGAAAATTCTAGGTGTGACTCTAGATAAGGACCTTACATTTAAACCACATATTAACGAAATGCTAAAGAAAGCTTACGTGAAAATAGCGGCACTGCGCCGGCTCAAGCGCCTTGTGCCAACAGCTCACTTGATAAGACTCTATAAGGCGTACGTATTACCGCATTTAGAGTCACTCGCTATAACTTTAGAGGTAGCGGTAATAACATAGTACATCCATCCTATAACAGCCTTTTCCAGCATAATTATTTTTCATACACAGCATCTCACATATGGAACCAGCTACCATCGGCAGCTAAAACTACAACTTCTTTAACACAGTTTCGGCAATATCTTAATAAGTCTGACTTTATTGGATGCCAGTGTAAAAACTGCCTCTAACTAGCTCCTGCACACATGCACCTATATAATTGATCTACTTAGTTTACATTGATATCTTTAAATTTTGTCACCTTTAACTTAGATTTTGTATATAATATATTGTATTAGTATAGCTACATGTAGACTTGCTTACTTATTATTGTATATTATGTAAATAGTTTGAACTAGAGTTCTCTTAGTTTTTATCCATATTGTTATGTATTAACAATATTATTATATATATGTAAATAGTTGAAACTAGAGTTATCTTAGCTTCCATTTGTGTTATAATGTCATGCCCTAGCTTTATTGTCCTACTACAAATTTTAAATTTTGTTACTATTCATTTGTCGAGCGTTTATATCATGAGCCCCTGGCTCGGAAGATTGGGCAACCACTTCCTGGGTAAATAAATTATAATTATTATTATCATTTCACATGTCATCATCATTTCAATATCATCATCATTTCATAACTTAGTCTTCATCATTTCAATGGTCATTCATGGAAAAAAAAAATCCATTTCACTCCTCAATTGTACAAGTGGCACTAAAATTTTGATCCAAATTTGTGACCGATTGCTACTCATCTTGATGTTCTCCTTGCCTCTGCCGCTCAAATAGTTGGTGTAAGATGGACAAATGCATCTAAACGGACTCGTTTAAAATGGAACTTGCATGTTAGTCCTAATGTCTCTTATAATATTATATTAAAATAATATTAATGTTTTGTTATTTTCAAGCATGCCGAAGTTTATTTTCGATTCTAAACGTTTTTCTTCGTGATGGCAATTGTCCACCTTCAGGTTTGTTTTATGTATCTTTTTTATTTATTTCCTGCTTGTTTCTGATTTCTTTTCTTTACCGTGTGAAACTCAACGTTATTATATGTAAGCTATCGTGCGAGAGCACCAATGATAATAAGCATTTGGCTTTTGGGGCAATTGCTTTAATATTGTTATTTTTTTTTGGAAATCCTGCTGATGACATGCTCTAGTATAATTCATGCTAAGGAGATGACCAATGAATTGTAGTATTCCATCACTTCTCCCCTTACAATGCCATGTTGTTTACATGTCTACCCAAACTAATAACCATGGTGCACTGCACACTGCGGCAAAATGGTTAGACATGCTCCAAGTCGAACTCGCTGAGTCACTGGGTAAGCGATTACTGGGTCAAAAATAGAGCATGAGAATCGAAGGGAGAGGCGAGTTTGACTTGTTTCACTTGCAGGAAATTGAATCGGGGGATTACGTTTTAGCGCGAAAACACGTTTCAGGGGAGGAGCTTTCATTTCGCGCCTTTGACAAACTCTTTCTGAGTACAATCAAATTGTAAATACCACATCCACGGTCGACTGACTTGACATGTCAACGTACAATGCCTGAAGAATTGACGCTTAGTGATTGGGCAAATCTTAGTACGTCATAAGCCATGCCTCCGGTTGAAAATTCAACCGGTAAATTTGAGCGCTGCAAGTGGGAAACGTCCTTCGTGCGGGGGGCTAAGAAGGACTTTGAGAAAGTCTACAAAGCGGTATGCTCCGCTGGCCAGAAGAACAAAGGCTCTCCTATCAAATACAAATTACTGAGGGCTTCAACTTTTTTAGTAAATAATTTTATAACTTAGTAAACTCAGTGAATTACAAATTAAGAAAACTTCAACCTGTTAAAGTCTTAGGCTTATCTTTTAAGTAGTTTTCTTATTTTTTGACAAAACAGTTCACAAATGCATACTTTTAAGCAGAAATATAAAAATCACGGCATTTGCCTGTTGTTTCATTTCGGTTTCCGCGGGAAACTGGGGGCGGCCGCGCACCGAAAAGAAATAGCAAATATGCATGCGCATGGCGTTTTACCGTGGTGTGGGTGCACTGTGCATACATGTACCACTAGCACCCAGACCTTTCCTAATTTCAGTCATGGCTAATAGTCTCTATAACAGTCCCAACTGATGACAATAATTTCCTACCTTTTACTGAATTTCTTTTATTGTGTGAGAAAACATGACAACCATATTTTCCTGGGGAACATTGCTGTGTTTTTATTGGTCTGAACTATTTTTAATTGACAGCTGCAAAACTGTGAATTGCATGATTTAAACACTAAAAACTAAATGAGGTGACTCCAGCGACTGCACCAGGCTTTGGAAGATAATAAATTAGAGGCTGCATGCAGCCTATACTTGGACTGTATGATAGTTCAACCACCAACATCGTAATCTCTTATGTGTGAAGTGTCACATCACTATAATTTCAATGTATTGTGTTGTGTGTCTTTACCTTTCACATCTAGATCTCATTCTAGTCTACGACCACGTGATTAATTGATAAAACAGCAAGTGCTGTGAGAGCCAGATGGCTGTAATGTGTATAATATGCCCTTTTTTATGCCAGATCATGTCTCGTTATCACGACTTGACTGTCATCACTATCGAAATGTATCATGTTTTCCTCTTTAGAAAACAGGGTTAATGTAATTTTTGGGTCAATAAAACTTCCTTTATAAGACTAATAAGGTCAGGAAGAAGTTAAAAGCAAATAAAGTATCAAAGTCTGATGCATCGGCATGGTAGCCATGTGAGAAATGAATAATTATTCATCCCATAGTAATGGATCTGTTATTAATTTCTCAATTGTGTTGACAACAGAAAAAAACATACAGAGACGAATTTAAAACTCGGACTCGCTTACAAGGTCTGAGTAATATTTCAGGTTTCAATAAGAATCAACAAGCAAGTTTACCCACCAGATTTGATTTTCCAAACAGTAACTGCACAGCAGTTTTTGCAGCTGATCCACAAACAGCAGAGCAGGCTTCATATAGCACAGTCAACACAAAGATGTCCAGGTTTTCTTTATTGAGAGGAATGTCATTTTGTGTAGCTACAGAGTTCACTAGATCACGGATACAGTGCTGAAAAATAAACATAGCACTACATCAAAGAAAACTCAAGGGCATTTATACATGTACCATTTTTCTTGACTGTCTTGTAGTTGGTGACAGAAGTCTTTGTCAAAAAGTTTGCAATTTAACATGCAACATAAGCTTCGAAACTTGATCATCTTTACTAAAAGAATGATGTGTTAATGAATACACAAAACATCAGTCTGCATTTGCGGATAAAGGTGACCATTGTAAAACATATATATTTTTAAATTGAAAAAGAAAAAGAAAAGTCATCTATTAAGCAATAATCTGTTAACCGAAACAACCGATCCATGGTCTAACCAATCTGTGGTCCAATAAAGATTTTTATTTCTACTTTCCGTTCTTTTCTCAGCTAGCAGGGGAAATCACCACATTTTAAAATTAGATCTATAGCTTGTTTCTCTACTGACGCAATTAGGTAATTAATAACGTGGTGACAGACGTCTGGATGTTAACAGAAAAACAATATTTTCGACTACAGCCCGATTCTAAATGTGAATGCTTTAAGAATCAAACCAGACTCATATGAAATGCAGAATACATATAAATTTAATATGTACATCATTCAATTCGTAGGTAACAAAATAATAATAATAATATTTATTTATATAGCGTTATTTCCATATTAGCAATAATGTCCAATAGCGCTTTACAATGGTATAAAAACTACAATCTTAAATTAGGATAATTACTTTATAGAAAATATTAAAATGTTCAAACTGCCTAAAAAAGTATCTACTAAGCTGCCATACGAAATGCAAAAAAAAAAAAACTGGAAGATCATTGGGTCACAAAACTAACCTACCGTATTTTATCACGTACAAGCCGCACCTCACGTATAAGCCACACCCCTAACTTCAGCCTGATAAACATAATCTTGTTTTCCCCGAAAGGTTTAAGGAAAAACCTCGTGTATAAGCCGCACCACAAAATTCAGTAAGAGTAGTCTTGTGTTCGAGTTCATAAATGCCCGTAATTGAAGCAAAACTTCTTCATAAGAGATTGTCATATCACAACAACGAATTGGTTACAACTTTCCTTGTCCTTTCTTGTGTATATTTTAACCTGCTGTCTTTAAATCACTTCAGAATTCTTCTGCTGTTGTTCCCCCATTAACCAACAACATATTTAAAGAACTTCATTCCTTTAAGCGCACAAGAAAGATTTTCTGGCGAAACTATATGAGCATGTGTCTGAGTCCATGGTCTGCCATCTTGGATTTTCAAGGAGGCCTGGGGCGAGAGTTTTCTTGAACATCCGATCGAGCATGAGCTCCGAAGTTGACCATGAACTCAATGAGAATTATACTTTATTTGAAAATTTGAAGGCTTCCAAGACCAATTATGGTCTTTAACAACACTTGGGACCATTAATTTGAGGAGTTAGCAGAGAAGATGACAGGCAACTGGACAGCTAGTTTTATTTGGAAAGCGAAGGATAGGAGTAGAAATCTTGCTGACACTCGTGTTCTGTGAATTGAACGTGCCATTTCTATTGTTCATATGGCTTTGTTTATGGTCATTGCAAAAAAAAAATTCTGAAAACACTCACATATAAGCCGCACCCGCAACTTTGTGGCAATTTTTTGTTTGTTTAAAAATCTGAAAGTAAAAAAAGGTGCGGCTTATACGTGATAAAATATGGTATAAGGTTTGGTCATTAAAAGCACTACGGAATAATAAATACGTCTCTTAAAATTGTCTAAGGAATTACATAGACATTAGTCTAATGTCCTGTGGCAGAGCATTCTCTGTCAAGGATTCAAAACTACCGTAAGCATTTGTACAATATTTAAGCGATTTGCTACTGAATTAGTGAGGTCAACTGACAATGGAACAGCAAAAGCATCAAGGGCAAGCACCATCCCAATTGCTTTGAACAATGTACTTTATTCACTTAATATTCTTGTCCTCATATCTTGTTTCTATAAAGAATGGCTCGATCTGCCAATATGATCACTGAAATTCTACTTATGGTAAGTGAAGACCTCGCTGGAAAAAGGGCGTAAGTAGTATGTTTATAGGCGCTTAATTAAACTGACAAAAAAACAAAGTAATTATCATCTAGCATGCCAAGATATTACTTGAAATGTAACAGGAATGAAATACGGCTCAAAATAAGCAAGTCATCAAGCCAAGCTGGAGAGATGGTTGAAACAGTGGAGATACTTGTTGGAAAGATGGAGTAACATTTCGAAAAGCAACTCTGTATTAAAAGGGCTGTTGGACATCATTAAGTCGGCGGCTTAACTCATGGTTGAACGAAGAACTGTTTTACTAAAAGGCGGTTTGTTATCGCTGGAGATTTACATAGAGTCGCGTCTTCAAGCGAAGCAAACTGTTAATATTTTGGAGCTAAGAAGGCCATTTCGGTAAGTTTCGTGGTCTGAGCTTTCCAAAGATAGTCGTGTTGGGCCTGGTTTGTGCTTTGTCTGGGGACTTCTAAAAGATTCTTAAGATGAAACCGTATAGAGTTTCCCTGTCAAAATTTTTGTGTGTACCCACAATTCTTTTCGGTCCGTGTAAAGTCCAAAGGTAAACCGAAGAGAATCGGGTCTAATCTGTGTTCGCTATGGGGATAGCTCGCACGGATTTCGGAAAGATTATAGTTTTAAACTGCAAAGCGACTAAACTCTGTCAGCCGTGCAATAAGTCCGCTTTACAATCTAAATAAGTGAAAGTGTGGAAACCTGAGTACTTAAACAACGTTTCTTTGTGACTAGCGCACTATAGCGTGAAGCGAATTTTTGATGAGTGAATGGCTAATGTATTCAAATTTGAAAAATCAATACGGCAATGCAAGGAAAAATAAACAAACAAAATTAATGAAAGTCTTGAAAAAAACAAGAAGCCAAAACAGAATTAAGTTAACTGAAACTAAAAGAACTGTTTGACCTGTACTAAAACTGAGTATTGTGTGTGTAAATTTCACGATTCTCATGAAAGAAAAACAAAATTGGGCAAACATACTACTTACGCCCTTTTTCCACCGAGGTCTTCAAGTAATCCTTTTAGCGGATAGAACCTACTCTCTTGCCAAGTTTGGAATGGTCGATTGTATTCAGACTTAAAAGCTCATAAATCAGTTATAGTGGAGGCTTGTCAACTAACTTCTTCAGTCGATTTTCAGGGAGAATATTCAAATCCAAATGGTCACTGGTATTGGTTATGCAGAATATTCAAATCCAAAAAGTTACTGGTTATATAAACTTAATTACAACTAGTAAAGATCACCACAGAGCAAAGGGAGAAAAACATTTGCAATACCCCTCTTCTTTACGTAATACCATGATCACCTCGGATTCCTTTCTTTTCTGAGGAAAGTTTAACCTTGAAATTCCCTCATTAGGGATGAATGCTTCTAATTTTCCCTCATGTTTCTATGCATGAGGGAAATTTAGCATTGTTTTTTAAGTTTCCCTCATGTTAAATTCATGAAGGAAAATTAGAAGACAATGACTTGTCTTCCAAGTGCAGGCTGGACAGCGGTACTTTATTCTCCCTGCAGCACTGGGTAGGTCGAAGTGCAATGACCCCCTGCATTCTGGATAGAATTACAGCTCAGTCTCTAGAGTACTAGTCATAAACCCATGGTTTTATCCATGTGGGAGCTTTTGCAGTTTGCGCATGTGCAACCTGAAGCACATAAATTGCATCACAGTCTCCTTTCCAAGTTTGTTGTTGCCAGTTTATTGTATTTTTTTTTTGTTAGAGTGCAAACAAACCTGTATAGTTTCTAACATACTAATTATTTGTTATTTATTTTTACTATCCCAAACTTGACTAATACATTTCGCAAAACAGTCCATTTCCACAGCAATCATAGTATTACAAAGTTATACCATGGCACCTTGAGAAATTAGTGATTAAATTTCCCCACAGCTCACATAATTACAGTCTTAATCATTAAATCGAAAACATGTGTAAAGACCACAGCTAACCCAACAAACCTCATATACAGAAAGTGTCATGAGCTTTTATCATGTGGTGGCCATGTTGAGTCCCAGGAAAATAAAAACCTTTGTTTTCGTCCGGTAAACTCATTCTGAAACCCACCAGTGTGAGGCTACTGGGGCCAAAACCATTGTTTTATCCAAGATGGCCAAACTATGATAATAGCCCATTGCACCACGTTGCATCATCTGCCACATGGTTTATACAGAGGAATTTGAATAATGTATGCTATGATGAGCAATCAGATAACGGTTGAGGCTAAAGTAACTATTGTACCATCATGTATGCACCATGTGACATAACCAGCCTTTTACGTCAGTATAGGAGACGAGTTTCACGATCATGCGCAATGTTGAAGTCTTTTGTTTCAACTGGCAGGCCACCCCGCCAAATAAACAAAGGATTTGTACAACTGCACATGATCGTAAAACTGGTCTACTGGAGACAAGAACATCTCCCACATGGTTTGAAAAGATGTGCTCCAAATGTATAAATACAAAGCAATGCACAACACTGATAGTAACAATAACGTGACAGGTTATGGTGACCTGAAAACTAGGATTTTAGAAATGTCACTTGAAGGTTTAAAATATCGATGGTATCATCAATCTGCATTCCTGGCCTTCCATTCTGCTAACATCTTATTGAGTGAGCAAGTGACACTATTCCCCAACCATCCCGATAACTCATGATCATTCCTGCACTTGCGCGCATCCACAAGTTAAAAACTACAAAGCCAACCTTCCAAAACCAGATTCAAACTGAAACTAGAACGGTTTTCAATTGAGTGTCCAAACATCCGTTCGGTGATTGCTTTCAAATTTAATTGGCTACTTACCAATTTAGACTTGAAATTATCATTAGCTTTGCTTGGAGAAGGGCAGGTCTCATGAAAAACAGAATCTAGAACAATAATACAGTCATTCAATGTAGATTAAACATGCAGATATATGTGTATGAGGTCCACAGCACACAAGACATACAATGATGTACGACTACAAGTTTTTACAACTGCACACAGACATCTATGTACAGCATACATTTAGGAAAGGGATCATACTTTTGAAATTAACTGTAGATATTCTAAAGCATTAACAGATGTTTTGTAAGTAAGGAAAAGTAACAGCACTGCCCTATGGCATGGTTAATGTAACAGCACTGCCCTATGACTTGGTTAATGTAACAGCACTGCCCTATGACATGGTTAATGTACATGTAACATCACTGCCCTACGACATGGTTAATGTACATGTAACATCACTGCCCTATGACATGGTTAACGGACATGTAACAGCACTGCCCTACGACATAGTTAACGGACATGTAAGAGCACTGCCCTACGACATGGTTAATGTACATTTAACATCACTGCCCTACGACATGGTTAATGTACATGTAACATCACTGCCCTATGACATGGTTAATGTACATGTAACATCACTGCCCTATGACATGGTTAATGTACATGTAACATCACTGCCCTAAGACATGGTTAATGTACATGTAACATCACTGCCCTAAGACATGGTTAATGTACATGTAACATCACTGCCCTATGACATGGTTAATGTACATGTAACATCACTGCCCTAAGATATGGTTAATGTACATGTAACATCACTGCCCTAAGATATGGTTAATGTACATGTAACATCACTGCCCTAAGATATGGTTAATGTACATGTAACATCACTGCCCTAAGATATGGTTAATGTACATGTAACATCACTGCCCTATGACATGGTTAATGTACATGTAACATCACTGCCCTAAGATATGGTTAATGTACATGTAACATCACTGCCCTATGACATGGTTAATGTACATGTAACATCACTGCCCTAAGATATGGTTAATGTACATGTAACATCACTGCCCTAAGATATGGTTAATGTACATGTAACATCACTGCCCTAAGATATGGTTAATGTACATGTAACATCACTGCCCTATGACATGGTTAATGTACATGTAACATCACTGCCCTATGACATGGTTAATGTACATGTAACATCACTGCCCTATGACATGGTTAATGTACATGTAACATCACTGCCCTAAGATATGGTTAATGTACATGTAACATCACTGCCCTAAGATATGGTTAATGTACATGTAAGAGCACTGCCCTACGACATGGTTAATGTAAGAGCATCTACCCTGGCTATGACATACATTAATGGATTCTCAATTGTTTTCTATCTGTTCCAATTACAATGTACTGTTACAGTATGACAAAGTTACTGTATGGTTACAGCACTCATCTGTTCTACATGTATACTACATGTACATGTATAACTAAAGAGGGATTACATACAGTGTACCATTGCTACTGTCAATTGAAAATAACTGGAAGAACAAAGTTCTTGGCAAAGGAGAGAGTGGATTGGTATTTGCCTCTTGAAATCACTGATGTACTGGTTGAATGTTAAAGATTAGGTTAAGTTTCATTTGCACATACATACCTATTTTAAGGTGTAACTTTGGAATTTGCTTGAGTACTTCTGACTCCATCTCTTCAAGTGACGAGAGCTCTTGAAATCCACCTGCTGCTAATGCCTCTACATCACTACAGCACAGCTGTTAATAATAACACTATCATCACTACAGATCAGCTGTTAATAATAACACTATTGTTAATAACACTATAGTCACCACTACCATAAATATGTACCAGTATAATATAAGCTACACTTCTTTCCGCAAGAAGATCAACCTGCAAGAAGTTCATTCCGCAATAAGGTCAACTTTAAGAAGACCCGCAAGAACGCTGAAGAACACGCAAGACGTGGCATATGAGAGCATATTTGTGTTTTATGTGAGATCGCTAATAAGAAACGGAACCTTTGAGAACCATAAAAGTTTACTTTAATATCTTAATGTCGCTCTTCGCTCAGTGATATGCCAGCGCGATTTGATGCATAAACAAAAGACAACACTGTGTTTGTGGCGGTAAATGGGGGAGACATGCCCAGCCGATAGCGTGATAAGGCTGGCGTGACGACTTTTTGTGCTCTAGCTCTTATATAACACTGTAACCATCACCTTGGCCTTTTAAGCCTCACTTATCTCCAGCACGCCCGTGCTGGATTGGATAAGGATATTGGCAGCGCAGGCCTTGACCTTTAAGACCTCACTCATCTCCCCAGCACTCCACGTGCTGGATCGGACAAGGGTATTGGTAGGTCAGCAAATGCAAGAAACGCACTGCAAGCTCGCAGTGACCGCTCAATAAAATGCCACATAAAGCAACCCCTACATAATTGGGGAAGTCACCAGACAGACTTAACTGCTAACTGAAGGGATGATGACCCCAGTTTATTACTATAACTTCATCTAGCAACTACATGCAAGTACTATTACTTTGTCATAAGCAAATACTGAAGACTACAATATCAAGGGTGGGCAAACATTTGTTAACATCGTGTACTGCTTTTGGCCAGCTCCCCAAAGTATGAGAAATACTTTGACCCTGAAGTAATTTACTTGTTCAGAAGCCTTGTAAAACAAGGAAGTTTTCTTGGAAAAATTGCATAATTTTCCGCATAATAGGTTATTCTTGCTGCACAATCTGCCCTGAAAATGCAGCATAATTTGCCAAATTTTTCAACACCCTATCAGAAGATCGTCATGAATCAAATACATACATGTAGTAGTTTTACATACACTCTTTATTTATACTAAATCTGGCTATTTGAGTTATTGTAAATGGTACCTTAAGTGCCAGTTCAATTCCCTTGGGATACCTGTGGAAACCAGCTGGAATATCAGCCTCTGGTGTAGGTGCTCTTTCAAATTCTCTCTTGTAATTCTAAAACAACATAAAAACAATAATAATTATTAATACATGTACAGACTAGTCGAATATTTAAAATGTTACTGAAAATCAGGTAATTGAGCTGAGTAACTATAAGTTTTTTTTTAAACAATAAAAAGTATGGTTGGTAATAAAGCTAAAAAGGAAAGCGAAAAATCTAATTAAGCATGCAAAATACAAGTTTCAGCAAATCAACAAAAAGAAAGAGAGTAACAAAAAGCTAATTATACAATGTACATTCAAAAGAAATGTAACAATACAACACGAAGAGGTACCAGATGAAGATTTGAGGACTGAAGCTTAACTTTTGTTTTGAATGACTTTAATAGAAATTGTTTAATGCTATCATCTAAATCATTCCAAACATTTGCAGCAGCAAAGCAAATATTGAATTTTCCATAGTTAGTTCTGACAACATTAATGTAATAAGTTGATTTGGAAGCAAGCCAAGTGTTTTAATGATGTCTTGAGGTTTTCGTCTGGAAGACATTTTCAAAAGCCTAAGGAAGGAGATTATTATTAAATTGATACATAAATAGTGCATTGTGTAAAATTACTAGATCTGTTAGTTTAAGTATCTCCAGTCTATGTACATTGTATTGTCACCTTTGATCAATGGTGCCAGCAACTGTTAAACCCTTTCCCTACTGGATGAATATCCATGGGTTAATTTTGTAAAATACAGGGCCGTTTCTTCAAAGCTCAATTCAGATCTGATTCAACCTAGGTCATATTGTCAAACAGAATAAAACTACAATCCTGGTCAATGTATTTGGGACACACTACTTGGACACACTACTTCTAACGTAGTGATGACCAATTGCCTACAATATTTGAGTAGTATCCCCCCTCCCCCAGACAATGTTGGGATATTAGGTCATTGAACATGCAACATTACTTTTCATACATGTAGATCAGCATTGAAGCCCCAATACTGCAGAAATCATTGTAACTTTTGAGCTTTGTACTTTTCCCTGTGGTAAGTCATGACCCTTTGAATCTACTTGGGCTGCTCTTTCCAATGATGCTATTTTTATCGCAGTTAGAGAAAGTTATGTCATTCTGACATCACCAGGATCCGAAATTGCGCCTTATTTGGTGCCAATGCGACAAAAATTTGAAGAGTTAGTACCTAAAGTCTTCACAATGTTTTCACAATGTCCTGAAGTCACACAATGTTCTATAAAACATGCCAGCAAATGCTCTTTGTCGCATGTCAACCACAATTTATTGGTCTTTTGGCGACTAAAAGATTTTGGCTATTCGCCAGTTGGCGCCTACGAGAAAAAGTTAATTTCGGCCCCTGATCACAAATAGTGACGAACCTTGTGCTGAACCGATGTACAGTAAGGTGAAAACAAGCTCCAATACTACAGAAATCTTCCTTTCACATCTTTAAAAACAAACATTTTTTTAAAGTACTTTACTCTCATTTAAATTCAATTCTGCAAATGTTATTATATTTTATGGCTTTTTTTCAAAACACTTAACTACTTTACTGTTATTTTCATTCAATGCTGGGAATGGTATTATCTCCATGATGTCATTGTGATGTCATTCAGCAGCAAAGGACTTCAAACAGAATACACGAGAAGTAGATTCAGACAATAAAAGAGCCTGCGTGGCTTAGTAGTATTCTCTAAATTTTCGACATCCTACAGCCGATTTTACCTCAAAGACGTTTTTCAGACAATCCTGATCAAATGTCTTTGGGACACTACTTGTAATGTAGTGATGACCAATAATTGCCTAACATTTTATGAGGAAGGAGGGCATATTGGGTCATTGAACAGGTGACATTAGTTTTCATAGATCCACATTGAATTGAGGGGGAAGGAGAATAAAAAAATCTGAGTGTCCCAACACTTTTGACCACAATTGTAGGTTAAATCAGATTCAACCCAAGTTAAAGTGGTAATGTTTTTTTTTTCTTATTCACTTTGTATTTTTTACCTTAATTGCAGTCACTGTGCCCACCCGATGAGGGGGTCCCCCCCGAGGGGGTCCCCCCGAGTTGGAACCAAACCGACCATCTGCTAGTGCTTGCCAGAATGATTTTTTAACTTGTATTGTACAAGTATGTTCAATGGGGTACTGGGTTTGTGTTATCAATCTGTGCAGTTTTATTGAAATTTCAAGCTATCAAAAGGTTTTACTGCACATATGCAAATTACAACTAGATCGTGAGGGACTGGGTACTAGTAGCACTATCGTATATAGTAAACGAGTATGGTACTTCACGCTGATCACCTCAGTGACACAGTGGTTAAGGCTCTGACTAACAGATCTGATCGCTGCCAATTCAAGTACCAGCAAGTACAGTGAAGATAAAATAAATACTAGGTAATCAGTATTCGTTGATTATATGGGTACAATGTAGCACTGTAAGAATATAGAGAGAGGGGTAGGGGAAGGAAGTGATAAGGGGGTAGGAAAACAGAGGGGGAGGGGGAATTTATTTTTAGTACACAATAAATACCTAGGTTAACAGGCTAGCAGGAGAAAATGCCATTTTGCCGTTTTAGGGAAAAAGGTTGACAAGTGGCATTTTTGAAAATACCAGCCACTTTTTTGGTCACTTTTGAATAAAGAAATTGAAGAAAAATGCAGACTTTTTCAACAAAAACTAAAGAATTTGGGTCTTTCTTCAGGGAGCACATAAATTTATGCTTTCCTTTGCCGTCTGGGAATCCATAAATTTATGCTTTCCTTCATCAGTGTGGGAATCCATAAATTTATGCCTTCCCCGGTAATAGGTAAATTTTAATAATCATATAATTTGTTACAATTTTCAACTTCTTAACTGAAAACATACTTTAAAAAAGTATCAAACTAGTAAGAATAAAGGGAACCAACTTGAAGAATATTGTGATCTGGAAGGACTTTTTGGTAAATGGCAAAATGGCACTTTTACCTGCTAGGCTGTTGTTACAGTACCGCCCAGAAGTATGTTAACATTTTTTGCGTTTAACACATGCGAAATTCTGTGCGTGTCAAATGTGTGTACTACACTCATTTGAGTGTAATACATGCACAAAACTACATGCACTTGAATAGCTCATTAGAGAAATTAATTTCACATGGTGAATACAAGATTACCATTTCAAACGATTGACTTTATTGTTTTGAAGTTTGACTAGTTCACCAAGTTCATTCCCCTTCAGCTCACACTTCGATGTATGTGCTGTGAGTCATGTTTTATTTGATAGTTTGTGTGTTTAACTTCCAAATAAAGCATGCAGAGTATGCCAACTACTTTGCCAATGTTCATCCCGTCCAGTTCACACATCGTTGTGCTACCATTTCTTAATTAAGCACTCAGCGTACGTGGACTAGTTTGGCAAAGGGTCATGTCAAGTTTACAACTCCATTGAACCTACACGCATGTGCGTGTAATACACTTGTGTAGTACACGCATGCATTTACACTCAATTGTAAAACACGCATGTAGATGTTAACATACTTCTGGGCGGTACTGTACATCAGATTTTATCCAGGTTGAAATGAATTTTCCCTGAAAATGAATATAACCTACAACATACAGTATATTATATTTACAGCAACAAAGCAAGAGGCATGCTTTAATTACCTTGAGTAGAGTATCCACTCCGTTAGCTAGCTGCTTTTTCTCATGTACATCTTGAATATCACCAGTAGTGCTCTGAATCAGACTTTGAATGTCCTGTCGTGATAACCCCTCTCCATGACGAAGACCTTGATTAGCCTAGAACAATTAAACATGTACAGTCATTAGCATTCAATTAATAATTGATCATACATCCCAGCCACTATTTGGACAAATTTGATAGGAAATATAGGCTGTGCAAGTTCTAAATATAGGATTTCCCCCAAAATATAGGCACTTTATAGGAGCTAAAATAGCTTTCAAACAATAAATAGTAAACAATAAACACACAATTTTTAAAACATGTGAACTTTTAATGTGTTTGATCAAACCTGTTTTTCTTTATTGATAGGAAAGAATTTTGCTTTTGTTAATTCACAACAAAAATGCTAAAAAGTGCAAAATATAAATATAGGAGGATTTCTTGAAATATAGGCTCTTTATAGGATCCTATACAAATTATAGGATATGTAGGAAATATAGGAGGTCTGGGATGCCTGAATTGATGTTCAATTGTGTACCCTTTTTTATAACAATAATTATTAGTAGAAACAGCTACTCAATATCTATCCTGTAATAGACAGCGAGTAGCAAATGTGCTTGGAATGACAGTCCTTGCTATATCATTCTTCAACCATGAAGTTTTATAAAGGGCCACACTCATAAGTGAAAAGTTGTATAAAGACCCTTTTGTTTTATCGGATATAAAAGAGCATGCAAATGAGCGATTTGCTTCATCAGATTGGACAAAATGGTTATTAATTATGCACAAGTTTTTGAAAATATTATTAATGTCCATGGCAATATTGAGATTTACATGCATTTCACCTTTCTTGCTTCTTCACTTACCTGTGCAAGAGACAGCCATGTTGAAGTGGCATCTTTGAGTGCCAGGGTAACTTCTCTGTCCCGCAGATAGTCACCAATTTCCTCAAATCCACCAAGAGGGGTCATCAGCTCTGCTGACGATGTCATAAACTGAGACTGCACTTGTAGCAATGAAAGGAAACAGGCTCCAAGCATCTTCATGTGTTGGAAAAAAGTGAAATGGTTAGGTGAGACAGTTGAAATATAAAACAAACAGATTACTGACATACAATTATGTACAGCTAAACACCAACACCAATAAAATCCCAATAGGCCATTTACAGGAAACAGTCACATGCTAATAGAGTATATACTTTGTTAATGAATGAATTGAGCTTGTGATCCCCATGGGAAAACTGTTGCCATGGATGCTGGATGGCAAGCTATCTTTAAACATGCTATTTTAGAAAGAGCAACAATTGATTGGAACTGGAAAATAGCATTTACAAACAGGTTTTGCTAATAATACATGTACTTCCGATCTCGTAAAAGTGCCTTTAAAAGTTCAGACTTCACGCCAAACGTCGCCGCATAATTAGTAAACTATGCGTTTCAAACTTGAAACAACAGACAAAAAAGTGTACACTAAATGCTTGCTTGCAAATGGTAGTAAAATGCTAACAATTGAAGGGGTCCATGCAAGAACAATGTAAGTGACTTCTGATCAAATTCCAAATTCTTCTTGATATTCTTTGTTTTCTAAGAGAGAATTTAGAACTTGATCAAAAGTCACTTACGTTGTTCTTGCATGGACCCCTTCAATTTTTTGTAGAAAGATGAGAGAAATCGTCTCTGCTTGCCGCTCTATTTGTCTCAAAGCCGGCTGGATAGGTCTGTTTTAACAGCCTAGCTCAGCATGCATGTACGTTACACTTAAACACTTGCATGGCTTCCTGTGAAACTTTGCGTGACCGCATGGAAAAAAGGCTGCCACGCCTTTGTCTTTCTCGGTCTTGTTTAAAAAAGTGATATTGAACTCAATGAGTTTAAAGTCAAATGTTTATTACAAAAAAAGCAATTGATTTGCAACATATATTTTTTTGTTATCCTTTTCCTGACATACAAATTGCAGCTACTAATGCACAATTATTTACGCCTAAATTTTGGAGAATTACGCCTAAAACATTTAAGCTGGGTGTAAAATTATGCCTCCTTTTTTTTCTTAATTTCGAGCCCTGTATGTGATTGCATTCCTGCAAAAGGCCCATTCCTGGGGTGGTATAATAATGAACCTTAACACCCTGGGTACTCGATGCATTTAAAGTGCCTATGAAATAAAATTTTCGTCATTAAAATTAAGATTTCAGTTGAAAATCCCTTCGAAATGAGGAAGGATGGCGTTTTCTGCTTTTCAGTATCTCATCTCGTTGCAGAGATATTCAGGTTTTTCGAATATGCAAATTAGATTATATATGACGTCATTAGTTGTGCACAGCGGGAGGCCCATTGATAAAGTGAGTGACATCTCTGTAACAATAGGGTACAAACTATTTAAACTTTGCACATGCGTAGTACAAAGCAATACACAGCATTTTGCAAACCATAATGTTGCCATGGAAACACTCTTGGCCCCAGACTCCTTGAATGAGGAGAAGACATTCCCGGATTTCTCCTTTGGTAAACACAATTTTATTGCTGTGGGTGCAGCAGCAGTTTTTCCACAATCTAGGCGTTATGTGTAAGTGCCTTAGAGTAAATTATTTTGTATAACATAGACAGTTCCTGCAATGTTATGTTCAAGGTGAAAGGAGCCTGGATCCAATAATGTTTCCATGACAACATCATAGTTTACCTATTGATGTGTATGTTCCTTATTACTGTACATGTGCAAAGTTTCAATTGTTTCTACCTATTATATGCAGAGTTATTCTTAATTTTGTGATTTGTCTTCAGGCTTTGCACAACTAATGACGTCATAAATCCTCTAATTTGCATATTCGAAAAACCTGAATATCTCTGCAACGAGATGAGATAGTGAAAAACAGAAAATGTCATCCTTCCTCATTTCGAAGGAATGTTCAACTGAAATCTTAATTTTAATGACGGAAATTTAATTTCATAGGCACTTTAACAAATTAAATGATTGAAATTTTCCTATTAACGAGGAAGGCATAAATTTACGGATTCCCACACTGATCTCAAGGAAAACAAAAATTTGTGGATTCCCAAACAGGCAAAGGAAGGCATAAATGTATGTACTCCCTGAAGAAATCTCCAAATTATTTAGTTTTTGTTGAAAAAGTCTACATTTCTTTAATCAGAAGAAGCCAAAACCTAAGGTTGCTATTTTCAAAAATACCACTCAACACCCTTTTTCCCTAAAATGGCAAAACAGCATTTTTTTCCTGCTACGTTGTTAGTGTTGCTTTGGTGAGCAAACAGGAAACATTTGTTGCAGAAACCAAATATTCTTCCACATGTTTCACATGGGCAAACGAGGAACACAGACTACATGTACATTTACACATGTATGTTGCAGGTCAAATTGACCCAGGTTTGGCTATCAATGCTTTTAAAAAAGGTATTTCTTATTTTTGGGGATTCATAAAAAAAAGGGGGGTTACCGGTAGTTTTTTTAGGAGTGAGTACTAAAAAGAAAAGAAATCACCCACCCCTCCCCTACAAAATACTTTTTTTAACACACTCCTCCCTTCTTCTTCCTACATCCTCCCTTCTTCTTCCTACATCCCCCCTTCTCTCCCTACTACCACTCCCTACTTCTATCCCTTTCTTAACCCCCTGATGTCATGCCTGGTAGATATTAATCCAGTGGATTATCGCACTGCACAACGAAAGCGCTTGGTAATTTGAACATATTTATTCTCCATGTGAGTAATCGTGGAACCCAGTCCCTCTCCTTATGCACGCATGCATACTGCTAACAAAATCGGACTTGGAAACATCTTTCGAAAAACTTGGACGATATTAAACCGGGACCTAACTGTAACACAGATGGGTCAATTTGACCTACAACATATACATGTAATCCTTCTTCAACAGTCATGGTGAACTAATCCAAACCCTAACCCAACATTAAAAAAACTCTTAAGCATCAGTGAACATATTAAGTGCTCACTAAGTTAGGGTTTTGGGGGGCTATTAAGTCACTACCGTAAACAAAACATTTACTGTAATCCTGCTTCAATAGTCATGTGAAATAAACTAATCCAAACCCTAACCTAACCTTTGAAAAAAAATAGCATCATCATACAACATAATGTAATCTTGAAAAAAAAATTGTACATGAAGTGTACATGTATATAGTCCAATGGTAGAATATTTCTTGATTTGGGTGTTGCGTCTAAGAGATATTAAGGTTTATTTCCAATATGCTAATGATGTGATGTCATCACCAACATTTGCTGAATTTTTTGTCCTTGTGAAAAAAAAAATATTTTTATTTTTTTGTGTATAAAATCACTTTGATAAGCATCAAATATATAGAGATTAACATGTTAAGAGCTTGATATCGTTTTTATTCACGAGGTTTTCGTATCATATCGCGAACGAGCATGTCTGCGAGCGATATATGATACGAAAACCTCGTGAATAAAAACGATATCAGGCTCTTAACATGTCATAATTTGTTTATTATACATTTAAAGTGAATACAATAACACAAAAATTAAGCATTTTTTTCTTCTAAAAGCAATGGTACAGTGAAGTGATATTGTATCACTTCACTGATATGGTTTCTATTCACGGCTTTATCACACGGATATCAACCCCAAATGTGTAATAAAACTTGGAATATAAAAACAGGTAATTTGTCTCTACCAGCTTACCTAAAGTCTTCACAACGTTTTCACAGTGTCCCAAAGTCACACGATCTTGTAAGTAAATTTAGCCAATAAAACATGGCAGGAAATGTTCTTTGTCGTGTGTCACTTGAAACTTTAAATATGGCCACAATCGGTCTTTTGGTGACTAAAAATTGTTGGCTAGTCACCCGTTCGTGCCTACGTGAAAAAGTTAATTTCAGACCCTGGACTGGTTGCTGCAAAAGGCCTATTTACTGGCTTTAAGCCAGTTCATGATTTTGAGCTCACACTTATTAAGTATAGGACAGTTGAACGTTTCAAATAAATATGGTAATTACTGGTAGTATAGTTGTTTATACATGTATCCAGTTGTTCAGTGATCTAGCCCCAAAAAGCCTGATTTAGTGACTATAAATGTACAGTACCGCCAAGAAACATATGTACATTTGATCACGAGCAGATCGCGAGCAAACGTCCACAAGCAAAAGTCGTGGTAAAATATTTTTCTTTCTACCTTTACATGTGTAAGAATTAAGAAGTGTATGAAACATGGTAAGTTGAGCAGAAAACGAAGCAATTCTGATTCCACGTTGCTTAACCATAACTTTGTATATGATCTTGTGAGAATACAGCTTCATATAGTGCCTGTCATTCACCAAATAAATATTAACGTCTCCGTTAAGGTCTACATTAATTTTGTAAAAGTGAAATTTCACTTTATACAGCAATGGAATATCGCTTATTTGGATATGAAATTTCACGTCTTACAAATGTATATTAGAAATCAAGCCCAATCTTTTCGCCAACACTCAGGCGCTTGAGTTTTGTTCTTTATTGAGTCCCACCACTGTTCGTGTACGTATTACAGTTGACTAAGACGCTTCCGAAAATTAAATACTTCTCGAGACAGTTGTCGTCTCAGACATCCGTCCAGAATTCGAAAAAAGTATATTCTCGATCATTTCACACTTGGAAGAGTTGTTCTTTTTATATTCAACACTGCAGACTGTTTGTTTGTCGGGGAAGGCACTTCTATCCATCCTGCTTCACAGCTTGCTTGTAATGCGTCCTTACATTTCTTCTGATAACCTTACTGAAAATCTATACCAAATAATCTAGAACTAGCATAAAATATGTAATCCTGAACTAGCGAAACAAAATAATCACAAAACAACGGCCGCTCGCCTATATTAATTAGTTCCCCGAACAGCGGTGCGGGATCCGCTTAAAGCACAAAGCAAAACACCAAATAAACTTTTGCTTCTGTAGTTTCAATCCTTGTGTTGTTAGCGGTTTCGGTTAAAATCATTGCAAATGTTTGCAGTGCTAAGGCATGTTTTCGAAATTAAAATCTCAACTTCTCAGAGTCTGAATTGCCCTATATCATTATGACGTCAAATCAAAACAATCTATTGTTTAAACGCTAAGGATCACGGTCGTGGGAGGGGGACAAAACAGCAACAACACAAAGGAAATCGCTATCAAATTCATTTTGTAGAATGTAGAATAGCAGTAACAGCCACCAAATACGGTAAATATTGTGGGATACCGGTAAACATTGATACAGCTGATATCTGGAAACCAGACAATTCGAAGTTAAATTTTCCTCAGCAGAGCAGATTTAGTTCAAAATTCTATTGTTCCAAGTCAATTCTGTGAGACCCCCTCATAAACAAGCCGTGACGTCATAATGATATAGGGTAATTCCCATGTGCAATCAGTCAGGCGTGTTAGTCTCGATTTTTGACAGGCCTTTCAAAATCGCTGAAACTTTATGGGAACGTGAAGTTTTGAAGTGAGATTTGAAGTGAGTTTTGAAGCCAGGTTTCTGAAGCCACGTTTCTAATGAAAGACGCTCAAAAACGTCTATTAATACTTGAATTATTTTAGCTCCGTTACTACATTGACAACAACTGGTGCGAAATTAGCATATTCCGTTCAACATTCACAATAATAAAGGACAAGACCACCAGAATTCATCCACACAATTAGTTTATTCACAATTCAAAGTTTATAGTAAATCAGATATTTATTGAATTGCAGGCATTTCGAAGTAAACATTCTTTAAGACAGGTGGCCCGCTAACAATCTTCGACTAAACTTTTATTCTCGTTCACACTTGATGAGTCGTCTTTCTTTAATACTCAACACCGCCATTCGCAACTGCTTCGAAGTAAACAACATTCTTTAAGACAGGCGGCCCGCTAACAATCTTCGACTAAACATTTTGAGTTGTCTTTCTTACTCAATAGTCACTGCCATTCGCGTTCTTATTAACAAACAAAGCCAACTGCTTCAAAGTAAACATTCTTTAAGACAGGCGGCCTGCTTAAACAATCTTCGACTAAACTTTTATTCTCGTTCACACTAGATGAGTTGTCTTTCTTACTCAATATCGCCATTCGCGTTCTTATTAACAAATGAAGCCAATTAAACTGCTTCGAAGTAAACATTTTGCTAAATTGAGAATCGATTCTGTGACCGCGATCACCAGTTGATCGCGATCATTTTGCGAGGATATTGCGAGCAGGGTGCGAGCAGATCACACTTAGTGATCGCGATCTGCTCGCGAGCAAATCGCGATAAATGTACATATGTTTCTTGGCGGTACTGTAGCTCTAAAAATCCTAAATTAGTGAGCATACATTGTTGACGGTTAGGGCGTTTTTAATTGTAGGGGTAGGGTTTGGATTATTTCACAGGACCATTGAAGAAGCATTATTTTTCTGTGTTGTTCAGTGATCTAATAAGCCTTAGTAATTAGCCCTAAAAACCCTAAATTAGTGAGCACTTGGGTTTACTGAGGTTTAGTTTTTTATGTTGGGTTAAGGGTTTGGTTGTGTTAGGAATGAGTTTGCTTGGAGTGGAGTATTAACTAGCTTTAATAAATCTGCTTGTTAGTGGCCCTAATGTTTGGCATGGAAACGGCAAAGTGAAACAGAAATGTTGATAACTTTGAGTTATATCTGTGTAGTTCTTGATCATTTATAAGTGTCGTTTCACATTCCTCTGTGAGCGATTCTTTGATGAGCGAACAAGAGAATAGTAGGGTGCCATAATTTTATTCTCTCCCTTGCTCCATGGGTTTTTTTTCTCCAGTTTTCTTCTTTTCACCAAAACCAACATGCCAAATTCCAATTCGATCTGTGGTTTAGCTGGTTCCCGACTTGGATCAGCCCCTAGAAATTCAGTTTTTTTGGGCGCCACTTCTTTGTTGCCAGGAGTTAGAAGTTTGTTATGTGTACTTCCATTTTCTTCTAGTCAGTGTTTTATTCCAATTGGAAAGCTGAGGCTAACGAGTACAAGGGGTTACTTCAAGATCCTCTGCACTTTAAGATAGTTTAGCTATTTCGTAGAAGTTCTCTTCTAGATACAATGTTGAGGTGATTCGCTTTTCTTTTGCCTTTATTTTAACTCAGTGATTCCTCTGTAAAAGTCGATTCGGTCGACACAATTTGTTTCAAAGTACGAGTGGTCAGGAGTCGTAAAGTACACTTGATCATCTATTTATAAACAATGTATTTTTCTGGATCTAGCTCTCTTACTTCCCTCTAGTTGCTGCAGTTTTCATAAAATGCAGAGTCAACACAAACTTCATCTGTGTTTCAGTTTCTACTGGTTTTAATATCGCCCATGTTACATTGTATATTTTTGGAAGATGTTTGTAACTCCAATTTTGTTAGCAGTACACATGCACGCATAATGAGAGGGACTGTGTTAGATGATTAGTCACTTATAGAATAAACGGAAGAGTGTTGAAATCCCCCCCACCCCAAAAAAAAATATAAGCTCCCCTTTATGAATCCCCAAAAATTAAATCTTTGATATTTAAACCAGTTTTTAAATGTTCAAAAAAATTAAACCAGTTTAATTATTTTTGAACTGGTTTAAATTTAAACAAATGTATATATTTGAACTGCAACAGGTACAGTGTAGCACTGTAAGGAGATGTGGAGAGGGGAAGGAAGTGATAATTAAGGATAGAGGAAGGAAAGCAGAGGGGGAGGGGGAATTTATTTATAGCACACAAAAATGACCTACATGTAGGTAAAAAAAATTACCCAGGTTGGATTTTTTTTTCCTAGGTCGATAAAAATGATCTGAACATAAATTTGACCTGTAACATATACATGTACAGATATAATATAGGTTTTAACATGAATAATACTGTCCACCCCCAAGGCTGGAAATTCACCACAATTCAGATAAAAATGGCCAATCACCTGGGTGTTCCGTTAGGGTTAGTTAGTTAGTAGAAATTCCTCCATCCAACGACCTTGTCGTCATAGAGTCGAGTCCTCCTCCGGGGGGATATTCTAACTGATGCACCACTACATGTACATAAAACACTCCTGCTGTCTCAAACTCTCACTATAAACATAGTATTTTACCAGAGAGTCAAGACAGCTATACAGCCTATGGTTTACATGTAATTTCAATCTCTACTTTCTTTTGCATTTCACAACTGAGCCCACACAATCATGAATGCATTATATTATCAATTTTAGTTGTTTACAAATGACCATTAGATAGGATTCCATAGGTATTCAAATTTGTGTTAGGTCCCTGCTGAGAAAATGTGAAGGTTCATTTCTATTTTATAATGCTTAGGCAGTATCCCATGGTGTTTTCACTGCATTTGGGATTGACTCTCTTATTTGAAATCTATTTTTGGTCATGAAGTCTTCACCAATCTCTTTTTCTGAATTTCTAACGAGACCATAGGGGCTGATCAAAGTTATGTCCCCGATAATCCATAGACCGAATTGGAATTTAGCATGTTGTTTTTTTGTGGAGGGAGGAAAACCGGAGAATCCTGTGAAAAACAAACTCAACTCAGGGTCACAGAGGACACAGAGGTGAGAGGCGAAGCTCCCTGGCCCTTTTCACAACACGCGACTCAGAAATTTACAACTGCTCTTTGAACGTGAACTATGCACATTCCCCAAGCGTCGATTTACATTGTATCTAAAACCCGAGTCCCATTATTGTGATCTTTCATTGAAAGAAAATAACAGATTCCTATGTGCATTTTAATGCTCATTAGTCCATGCTTTTGTAACTTGCAGATTGGACAATTGTAATGCGTTGCTCTATGGGCTGCCTAAATATCTCATTCAGAGGCTGCAATCGGTCCAAAATTGTGCAGCACGTCTTGTCACTCGTACGTTTAAGTTTGCACATATTACGCCTGTGCTTCGGGAACTTCACTGGCTTCCCATAGAGCAGCGTATTATATTTAAGATTCTCCTCTTAACCTATAAGTCTTTAAATAATCTAGCACCGTCATACATTAGTGATCTTCTTCGTATTTACTCTCCGAGAAGGAATCTTAGGTCATGTAGTCAGCACTTTCTTATAGTACCAAAATCGAGCTTGAAGAGTTATGGCGATAGGATATATGTTCTCGGTGGCTGCCCCAAAACTTTGGAACAATCTTCCTTTAGAAATAAGACTAAGTGACTCTGTTTCTGTTTTTAAATCTCGTTTAAAGACATACCTTTTTAAGAAAACTTATTTTTAATCACATGGTTGTATATTTCTTAGTAATGTGTTTTTAACTTTTTAGTAGTTTTTAATATATAGGAATTGTAAAGCGCCATAGGGCAGTTAGTGTATATGGCGCTATATAAATGTGTTATTATTATTATTATTATTATATATTTTTTCAGGAGTGGAATGAAAGTAGATGTACATATAAATATTGATATGAACAAATATGGACAAGATCATACAGCCACAGACAAAACATTCCCTGTGGAAAAATTCACACACATCTTGAACGAGAAAACATAATCGCTAGCTAGTCAAATCATTGATAATTAATCATTCTGATCTCCAAACTCTCTAGATTAGTCTGTGTAAACAAACATTTATCTAAAAATAAACGTCCTCCATTGTCATTTTAGCCACGACAAATCAGCTAAAAGCTTTCGACTTCACTTTTTGATTGTTCAAGATCGAAACAGAGATAAATCAAAGGAGGGTAAAATGCTCTTGAATGACGACCATATCTCTTGTAAACCCGAAATTTCTAGAAGTATAAACCCCTTAGGCAGAAAGTATTTAAATTACCTTCACTCGATTCTCCTCTACCTCAGAGAAACTTCTGTAGAGCTTTTCTTCTTCAGTTGACAGTTCCTCGTCCGCGGAGCGAAAACGCTTCTTTGCAATTTTAAAACGCTTCGAGTCGCCTTGCGTTTCATCTTTCTCTAAGACTTCTAGGTTTTCTATACAAGATTCGTAATTCTGTGAGCTTCTCTTGTGGGCTTCAATTGCTCTCCGTAAGCTGGGAAATGTCGCAGTGAACTCGCACAGCGTCACCAGAATTTGATTTGTAATATGAACGCTTGACTTGTGGGCGACATGATCGATCTCTTCGACAACTTGCTTTAACTGTTGTGTGATCTCCAGTAAAGGCGTTTCTTTTAGGACGGTAGAGAAAGCCTCAGCTAAGTGAGACCCAGCCTCACAGAAGGTTTTCGTTGCGTCCAGATAGCCTGTGATGAGTTTGTCAATGAATGTAACATTCGTCTCAAGGTTTTCGACAGTCACTGAGAGTTTCTGGTGATAGCTGATCGTTTTATCGCCATCTTCCTTTCTTGTTCTCCACTGGTGATAGGAGAGGTATCTTACACTATCCATGAATAAGTAAAAACTAAAATCAAGCTAAAAGAAAGCAAGGAATACGTCGTTCCGCTTTCTACAAGTACAACACATTCATCCTCCTTTCATTTCACAACGAACATCTGACTCAGGTATTGAGCCCCGAGTTACATGATCAGCGGTGCCCTCCGCATGGCAGCGAGGCTTAAATGTACACAAATTTTCGCAAAAAGTACAAAATTTATTGACACAACTGATATTTAAGCAATTATTGGACGAGGCTGAGCAAAATGAAGGCAGAGGCAAATAACTGGTAGCGAGACACAGACATCATATTTTGAGATATCGGAGTTCCAATAATTGTTTTATTATTCAATGACTCACGAATAAGCAAAAACCGTGGACGAATATCCTGCTTGTTGAACGTTGGATCTGTATGAAGACTAAACAGCCAAATGATAATAAATAGAAGCGAGAAGTCCAAGGACCGATATAGCAAAGCTGAAACAACGTGTATAGTTTTAAACGTACTATGATTCGGCTAGCCAAACTAGCCTTCTTCAGGTACTAGATATTGTAAGTAGAGAGTTCTAAAATAGGGGGTTGCAATATACAGGATTTCACAATATGTAAATAGGAAGTGACGCAATGGAACGGATACTGGAAAAAAATGATGAAATAATAAAGTGATGTAGATAAGGTAAATAAAGGAAGTTATTCAGTGCTTTTGTTCCCTTTGGAATCCCAAAATGTTCCCAATTTCCTCCTCTGAACACTCTGGAAACCGAGCGGCTGTGTTTGTTGTTGAACAGCACTGCGCATGCTCGTAACAATACTGCAGGCAGACACTTAATTGCAGGTGAATCAACCAATCAAAATTCGGGATACTGAGGAACTGAATAATAATGACATAATTGTGACGTAAGTCCGACCCCACTTTTTTTTTACACTTTGAGCCATTACTCGAAATCTAATCGAACGACTGAAAACTGTTCAAACTTATGACACACATACAGTGCAAAAATGATCAAAATCCCTTGGACGGAAGTTAGCGAAAAAAAAAGAATTTCTCACCGTTGTCAAAGTTAAAGGCAGTAGCGTTCTGTCAATAGAAGTGATTAGAAAAATATTCCCCAAAGCTTACTAAATATTGATGGCAAATAATTTTTTTCTAAAAAAACAGAAAACAATTTCGAGAGTAAAAAGTTGAAAAATGAAGCGTGCATTCGTGTTTTCAGTTTTCCATACATTTTGTCTGTAAAAACGAGTCAAAGTCCGCGGGAAAATTTACAGCCAATGTATGGAAAACTGAAAACACGATTGAACGCTTCCCAACACAGCTACATCCCGCAAATTTCGATCAGTTAATCTTTTACCTGGTATCTTAAGTTTTTATCTGAAGAATATTTCAGAAATTTGATTTTACGGGTTTATTTGGCATCGGATTCCCATACAAACACTGTACTTCGCCGCTCCTGTTGCACCCCTTTCAAAATGTCGGAATTAACCGCGAACTGGTCTATTGTGCTTTGTTTACACCTAGAGCCGCCACGCGGCTGTCTAACGGAATATGCACGTGCATTCAAAAGTGAAACAATTATCATAATGACCAGGAGGTACATGCAATGCAAAACCAGTCCCTGTAACAACAGACACACATTTTTACAGAAAATAGTTATCCCTTGTATACCCCCTGGTCATCAGTGATAATCTCTCTATTTGTACCCACGTGGCCGCTCTAAATGTAAACAAAGCACTATACAAAATCTCGGCTTTGATGTGTTCCTCTTTGAAAAATCATATCTCCAATAGGCAATATTCGTATTCTCACGGACGAGCTGGAACGAGCACTCAATGGAGGCTCGTGCGGGGGAATTCGCTAAAAACTATTTAGCGTTAGAAAAGATTCCCCCGCATGAGCCTCCATTGAGTGCTCGTTCCAGCTCGTCCGTGAGAATACGAATATTGCCTATTCGGTAGTCAGATCCAATTCCAAATCTGATTTGGAAATAATTTGCATTCCGGAATTGTCCCCTGTGTATAGCCTGCGATTTGTATCAGTGACCGCATCGTCTAGAAGTGTCCATTGGCCCATCAGTTTACAGAGTAGTCTATTTATAGAAAGCTTTTCCCGCCATCTCGCAGCCAATCATATTCTTCGAAAATTTATCAGCAGTGCCTGATTGGCTAATACAGCGATTTCCTTTGTTTGTAATATTGTACAGTTATTTATATATGCGACAAAATTTTGGCGGACAAGCCGAGCGAATGCTATTTGCTAGTGCAGAAACTTCTTCAGTGATAATCAGCTATTTCTCATTTATAACAGGCAAGAACTGGTGAGCACCATATGTTCAGGAAAGACCATTATAAACCAGAACATGTGGTTCCTTTGTAACCTTTTATTTTTCCGTTTCATCCGTTTCAGACTTCGTGTTTACAGCACTTGTGTGATGTATACAGAACGAAGCTAAGTTTTGTCTTTTGGTTCATAAACACAGATTTTTGTAGTGATATTTGGCATAAATACAGCAAGTGATAAATATCACATACAAATGATGCTAGTTTTGTTTATAATATGACCTAAGAAATGTACTGAAAAAGACAATCACATGTTCTCTCAAGAGTAATTAAGTGCACCGAGTTTGTTTACTTTGAGTTTGAGCTCAAGTGAACATTTGAAAATCCTGTAAGTAATTTGCGTTTGGCAGATAAAAGAACAGCCCGGCAAATCTCCAAGCAAGGCTTAATAATCGACTGGAACTGAATAAAAATAGCTATAAACTGTGAAAAAAGTCAATTTCTGGTACACTTAACACTAGCAAGAAGCGAAGTTTCATTTCAGGCAGTTCATCAAGCACAATCAAACAATGAAACAGTTGTCACTTTGCTGTTTTATTAAAGACACTAACTGTTGTACATCTCCAAGAATAAACTTCACAATCGAAAACTAGAAAGCTGAACGCAACTATCGCAGCTGGAAATGAAATTCCAGTTCTTAAAATTAGTACAAACAAGGGTTTTTTCTTCAGACAACCAGTGAACAAGATTATTAGAAGATTTGAATCAAATGCCTCACGGCAACGGGTCATATGCGACCGAGTTTCCAAGGCCGATTTATGGAGGGGGATTCTGGACAAAAATAGTATTAGATCGTACTGTAGTGGTGTATTCCATCGAGCCGCCATACCACTATGTCAAACCGTAGTCCATTATATGGAACCGTCATGCCATTTATATCAAACCGTCATGCCATTATGTCAAACCGTCATGCCATTATATCAAACCGTCATGCCATTATATCAAATCGTTATGCCATTATTTCAAACCGTCATGCCATTATGTCAAACCGTCATGCCATTATGTCAAACCGTCATGCCATTATATCAAACCGCCATGCCATTATATCAAACCGTCATGCCATTATATCAAACCGTCAAGCCATTATGTCAAATCGTAGTCCATTATGTAAAACCGTAGGCACAGGCAGCCCAAGCTTAAAGTTTGAAATTATTTGACAGAAGTACGAATGTTCAATCATCCAGAATATCTGGTATTTTATCGCACTAAATGGCAAATGAATAACACAATAAACTTGCTTTGATGAAGATAATGTTGTTGTGTCTTGAATTTGGGAGCCAATTTAACGAGTTTCTAGGAAACTAGAAGACTGACGAATCTTCACGCCGACTCGTAGTCTGAAGTGAGATAGCTTTTCCTGTCCGTATTCTTAGTTTTAAACAAACAAATCCCACTTACATTTCAAAATGTTCTCTGTAGTTGCTGTACTAACATACTGGAACCTCTTGAATAATACGCAAAAACAACAACGCCGGCTTGATCTTGACAACTTTAACAAAGCCGGCTAAACGCCGATTTGTTTACATGACCGCGGAGAATACTTTCCCGTCCCTTAGTGGGGCTGTAAAAAGGTACTCTCCCATCCGATGCTGTGATTTTCAACTCCAAAAGGAGGTATCATTTTGGTTGGACTTTAGCCTGAGGAGACGGCTGGAATTCAGGCTAGTTGGACTTCCGGTGTCTCGTCAAACTGTGCAGAGGTGTTGCGAAGTGACAAAAATCATTTCTCGGTACTCGTTGAATGTTTGGTCATGAAACTTGGAGGATACGTAGCAAGGAGATCTGTCTACGGGATCCAGAAGTATCACGTTGATCGAGTGCATGGATTTAAGAGTCATTTTTGCCGTGGAGATGACAGGTATGTGACACGCCATCAAGGGCACCCAACGAGTACTTTTTGAAATTCGTTTGAAACCAGTTGTCTGCAGCTTATCTAGCCGTTTTAAGGCGCCTACTATCAGTCTTTTGACGTATTCTAGAAAGCTATTAGCTGTTCGGATTTTCTAGGTGGAAATCGCGTCAACCGAAAATTCTATGGCAAAATATTCCCGGCCTACGAATTTGTTAGTAGTCTAGAACATAAACAAGAATTTTCTAGCCCAAGTAATTTCATGTTGCAAAGTTTTGTGGAGGGACGAATTTTTTAGGGGTTCTTTTTTTTCCTTTAGGCAATTCTTTTCGGTGACCTCCATTTGCTAAAGGTTTAATTCTTTCGGTTTTTAGATGTCAGAATTTCTTAGGGAATGAAAATGTGTTCTCGAAAACTTTAGGTGGCCGCTTCACTAAATGATTTGTGATAATGTGTTGTTTTTCCCCGGATCGTTCTGACTCTATTGATCAGACGAATACGTACGAATATTTTAGGGGAAACCTCTTGGTGTCCCTTTTCTTCTATAATTTTCTGTGAATTGAAAACAAATTTTCTAGCCAGTATTTCAGAAAACAATTTCCTAGGACAATATTTTTCAAATCCGAAAGTTTTAGGCTAACTTACTCTCCCGAACAGCTTTTTAACCGAAAACTTCGTTGGGTCTTTCTTTTATAGGTAGAGTGAATCCAGGTTTCCTAGCCTGAAACTCGTTAAATCGGCCCCCAAACCCCCAATTAAATTCAAGACACAACAACATCATCTTCATCAAAGCAAGTTTATTGTGTTATTCGTTTGCCATTTAGTGCGATAAAATACCAGATATTCTGGATGTTTGAACCTTCGTACTTCAAATGTCAAATAATTTCAAACTTTAAGCTTGGGCTGCCTGTGCCTACGGTTTTACATAATGGACTACGATTTGACATAATGGCATGACGATTTGACATAATGGCATGACGATTTGACATAATGGCATGACGGTTTGACATAATGGCATGACGGTTTGACATAATGGCATGACGGTTTGACATAATGGCATGACGGTTTGACATAATGGCATGACGGTTTGACATAATGGCATGACGGTTTGACATAATGGCATGACGGTTTGACATAATGGCATGACGGTTTGACATAATGGCATGACGGTTTGACATAGTGGTATGGCGGCTCGATGGAATACACAACTACAGTACGATCCAATGCTATTTTTGTCCAGAATCCCCCTCCATACCGATTTCAATGGATTAAAAACAAAACAATTAAATAAAAAAATAAAAGTAAACTTGGCTTACTTTGATTTAATTTTGTCCTTGTATAATGTCAGTTGTTCCTGGCCAGATGAATGTGAATTTTCGGTTCCGTTTTCATTCATTGTCATCATTCAAACTTTTATACTCGTCGCTAGTCAACACTTGAAGACTTGAAAATCACTTTTAACTTTCTAAAATCACCCCAAGATCCATTAGCAGAGGCACAGATGATCAGTCTATACATTTCGTTTCATTACAATTCCAATGGGCCCGGTTCCTGAAAGCCCGATTAGCGCTAATCCTGGATTAACTCTCAACAAAACATATTAGTTGTCATGGTAATTAACTCTGGATTAGCGCTAATCGGGCTTTCAGGAACCGGGCCCTGGGGGCACTGCTTGCATAATAAAGGGGAGGTATGCGAGGTATGGTCTTCAGAGCCCGACCCAGTTTGCAAAATAAAATGTAATGAAGGTGTTTTTATTAACCAGAATTTCCAATAAAATATGAAAATCAACCCGAATTGATAGTTGATTTGCTCCAAAACAAGACTTAGTTTGCCAAATTGGGCTCAAACCTTTATCCGGTACTGCCGCACATCTCATTTACGTCGTGTACATGAGTGCCCCCCCGGAGCCATGACTCTCGCATCTGACCCAATGTCCGCCATTGATTCCCCCCGCGAAATTTGATAATTAGCATTTCTAAAAATAGACTACTCTGAAAACCGATGGGCCGCTACCCCAATACCAGATGGACACTTCTGGTTATGGACTTCTGGTATTACCATGCATGGTTGTATAATATAGACAGCTAGCGAGTCAAGATTAGAGTTCGTAATCCGACATCTACGCCTATTATCGTGAAACGGTACATGCTTTACGTAGTAGATGAAATCACGAGAAGGAACTGGGGTGAAAAGATTCATCTGTCAGCGCGTGAAATACCGGCAGGGCAGGGGTCGATCAAGTGTTAATGTACAGTCGCAGGTAACGAAACCTACGATCAAACTATTACAATCTTGGACTTCAAGCTTGAATAGGTTGAGCTAGTAGAACCGAGTCGTAACGTAGGCAGTTAGAAGCGTTAATGGCAGAGCAAGCATATGTTTTATCAGGTACCCCTAGGGATTACGTACAGTAAAGCATCGAATACCGCTAGTAGACCCTACTCCCTTTAAAGTGCCTTTGAACCTTTTTTTTAATTTTAGATATCAATTCTAAGTCAAGTGAATAGTAGAATGGTAAAATACATATTGCTTTGAATGCTGTGCCGCTGAGTTAAGGTTTTAATATCCAAAATGCTAATTACGTGACGTCAAGGGAGGTATTTGCAATCATTTCTTAGTATAGTGGTTGTGAATGGGCGTTACTGCTGATATAAGAAAACAAATTTCTAAATAACATCATTTTATAACACTAATAATTTGAAGAATTTTTTTTTTATTGTAACATGTTTTGTATAATAATTGATGCCTCCCCTGACGTCATGTAATTAGCATTTAGGAAATTAAAACCTCTATAAGTCATTGGTACAGCATTCAAACCAGTATATATTGTACCATTCTACTATTCACTTGATGTAGAATTGATATCTAAAATAAAAAATAATATTGTTCATATATAGGCACTTTAAGATAGGAGCTCATGGAAATACTGCGTCAGATGGAAGACGATATCATCATCCAACCTAGTCAAAGCCCATATTCTTCACCGATCGTCATTGTCAGAAAGAAATATGGATCGGTGAGGGTATGCGTTGACTATATAGAACACTGAACATTAAAACGATAAACGATTCGTATCCCTTACTCAGAGTAGATGAGGCACTGGAAGCGTTGGATGGAGCTCGGTACTTTTCAACACTTGATTTAACTGATTAGGGTACTACCTATATAGGCTCGGTTTCCAGCCGTGGGGGCCGGCTTCAGTGAACCCGCGATCCTTTGGAGAAACGACACCCCAACGGCTGAAACTGAGCATATAGGTACTACCAAGTTGCTGTCGATGGAGATGATAGCTAGGTCTAAAGACTGCATTTTCCATGCCGATGGGTCTGTACGAGTTCAAATGCATGCCTATGGGTTTAGTGACTGCACCAGCACCCTTTCAAAGGTTAATGCAGACAGTGTTTGGAGATCATGTTTTTGAGATTTTTTTAAACATTTTTATTAACATTTAAACACTTAATTTTACAGTGATACGTTAATATATAAAGAAAGTAAAATGAATATAAACAAAGAATGCAAAACCATTTACAAGTAATAATAGTACAATGGTTCTAATGAGAACGCTCTGTTCTTATATATATATATTGGCATTTTAATAGTCAGTCATATAAAGTTTGCCATTTCTTATTAAAATTTTCAAGATTTTGTTTGTTAATTAACGGCGCATTCTTTTTCTGTATCTATTGTCATTTAAGAGGATAAGGAAGCTTTCAAAAGAGAAAGGCGTGTCTTTCAAACATGCTGTATACATGTGAAATGTTGCTATTATTAACACATGTTTTAGCAGTTACTGTTTACCACCGGGTCCGACATAGCCGTACATGCAGGACATGTGCAGTGTCCACCCAAATTTAATGCTTGTGATGTGTACTTTTAAACCACCATTTTGTAAAGCATTCCCAGAAAAATTTAGCCGTTCTCACATTTAACAAACATGTTGTAAAGTGTGTCAGTCTCGTTACAAAGGAGACATTTATTGCCGTCTTTGATTTTTGCTTTGACTGAATCATGTCATTGGTAGCAAAGATGCATGTTATGGTTTATCTAAACTGGAACCTTTGTGACAATGAATGGAAGGGAATAAATCAGTTAACTTGTCTTCACGGACACAGCAGCCTTTTATTTTTCTTACAGCGGTTTCGGGTGCAATGAATTGTTGTTCTACGAGTTCGCCGCGTCATTTTAGCTGTTATTTTTGCGTGTTGTTAAACCCGCAGTTCAGGGGGATTTGGTTGTGCAGCTAAATCGTCTAGCAGCTCTTGCGGCGTTCTCGTCCCTATTAATTCTTTTTCTGCATTAATCAGTCCGATAAACTGTAGGAAATTAATCTTTACTTTAAACTTATTAATAAGTTGAAAGGCTGGGTACGTGAATAGTTCATTATTGTCGTCAAACAAATAATTAATGCTGCAAATTCCGTTTATGTACCATTCTTTGTAGAAAACTGGAGCCCCCTCCTATTTTGATCTTCAGTTATTCTAGATTATTTCGGTTTCTATTGATGCTGTTCTATGTTGTTTTAACCATTCCATTTGCCAATAACGAAACTTTTGTTTGTAGAATAGCGGGAGGTACGCTGCTTTAGATGATTAACGTCATAGTACATTTAAATAAGAAGGGCCTCCGTATGGTATCAGTGGTTTCATGGGGATTATTTTCATATGCTGCGGCACGTGTTTGCTAGCCTCTTTATCCAACTGATTTTGATTGCCTTTTCGATATCAACAATTGATCATACAAAGGCCACCTTCCTCTTCACGCCCTATTAAAGTTGACTTTTTGATTTTTAGAGGTTTATTATTTAAAATCAATTTATTTTCCACTTCATCCACGAGTTTGGAGAAACCTTCTGATCAAGTCAAAACGGATGCATTATAGATTAATTTAGACACTATTGGGGGTCGTGACAGTTCGGACTGAGCGTACGTACAAGAACGACCGAGGGCCGAGATTCCCCAATACGGCCCGAGCAAGTACGGTTATAGTAAGTAGTTTATTATATGGCCGTTTTATTTCCAGTAAAGAAACTCCTGAAATACTTCCGGTCATTTCATTCAAAGTTGACTTCCGGCGCAGGCGCACGATATATCTCCCGCCTTTTCAGGTTGATGACGTAAACCGGGAGAGAGAACTTGCAGAGAACGCAATGACAAAGTGCTAGCACGAGGTTAGAGAATTTTAATGAAAGGAATGAAAATTATCATATAACAAGAAAATAACAATCTCAACCTCAATTATGGCAATTCTCTGTTGATCCGAAATGGAATCGAACAGGAAAATCAGTACTAAAGATCGGCGAAAAACAATTTATCGAAGAAAAGTTAACTGGAGCCTTTTTTGGAGGCTGTTATCGAAAGTTTGTTCATGCATGCACTGATGCAGTCAATCATCTTCGTCACTCTCGATCACAAATCGACGTTTGCTTCCCCTTTGAACCATTTTAACATCTCCACGAAATATCTGGAATGTACAGTCCTTGATACAGCCTCGAAATTGACGAATATCCAGAATGGCTTCTACTGAGGGTTATTAAATGACAGTCTTGATTGGTTTTGGGTTCCCTGTGGCTACGAATTGAAAGATTACCGAGAAATGATACGGAGTTAGATTTTCACTCCTGGAACAAATTTAGCGATACCGTGCTCTACATTTACTCAAGAAATAAAGATTAGTAGTTATTTGAGTGTTGTATGGCGTTTTTTTCGGGAAAAGATTTCTACTTAGCGAGTTTAGTGAAAGAGAATTTCGGGTAGAGATCAGAGAGGGAAAAGAAATGTAAAAAAATGTATTTTTAATTGCACAAATGACTAAGGGAAGACTAAAATTTAATAACATAAAAACAGGGTAGATATTTTCGCCTTATTAGTCGAGTCATTCTGTGGTTTAACCCACCACTAATTGCAACAGGTTTCTCTTCAAAATATAGCTCAGACAACTGCTTTGATTAACATACTAAAAGTCCTACTAAAGTCCTGCACGGGAAAGCCCTCAAATAATTACACGGATTTGTATTATTACATGGATGCATATTACTGTTTTTTATCAATTACATGTAAAAAGTCAGTTTTTTTTCTGCTTACTCAACTCGAAATACCTTCAAACTTCAAGAGGTACTTAACAGAGCCTCGTTTTGATGCCGTGAAAAATTACTGTCGAACTCTTCATAAACAAACCCGATTTTGAGCGTTTTCCCCTATTAGGATTTTGTAGGACTTTCGATATATTATACAGGAAGTATTTCTGGACCCAAAACCGTTGAGATACCTTCTGTTGCAATTAGTCAGAATGACTGGACTACATAGTGTTGGTTCTAACTGTAATTTGCTTTAATTTTCAATCTAATGTCAAGGCCTGTCAATATTTTTAAAGGTAGAGAAATACTACAATTCTCCTCACACAATAAGTTTTAACCTCAAATCAATTGGTCGCGAGTTAGCAAATCTAATAATGATTACCCTTACATGGGTTAAAGCGGGTTTTGACTGTCGTAAAATCAAAACGGATGTAATTACCGGAGCTAATCACGGATCAAGTTAACACAATGAGCCAATCCACGAACAGAAGCAATCACGATTGGTTTTACTCGGAACGAGGAAAATTAAAGTTAATTGAGGAAAAGTAAACTGAATCGTTGCTAAAACAAATTGATTGCGTGTTTGCGTAGTTTAGAACTTGATTGGCTGATAATTACAAAACATTTCTCACAGCCAATAGAAACGCAAAGCAAATGCAATTACGGAATGCTTTCGACATTCAACCGAAATCCGATCTAAGTACAGCAAAACGTGCAAATGGTAAGAGTTAAGTGTCACTACGATGAAATGTTGAGATATTTGTAAAGTAAAGTTGCTATATGTTTTCCTATACACGCCGTTTTTTGGTATGACGACGGGAAGTCTTATTTTGGGAGATCTGAATTTTGCGTTTTTATGTCCGCCATTACTCGAACCCGTTACTGTGACAGAGCTAATTTCCAGCGGACATGACGTCATGTTCTCAACACAACAACATACGGGGCTACGTTTCACACAAACTTTCGCATGAACTTATAAGTAAAGAACACATTTATGCTATTTTTCCAAAAGGGAAAGGAAAGAACGAAGTTTTGAATGGAAATATGCATTTACAAGAGCGACGCGTTGAGAAAATGACGTCATGCAAACCGCTGGTCAAAAATCGCGAAGTATTTGGAACATACTTCAATGGCGGTGTCGTTCTGCAAGACAAAACAGTAGAAAAGAAAATGGTCGAGTTTCATCGTAGTGGCACTTTAAGCACGTTTACCAGATTAATAGAGTCTGTCCAAAGGATCAAGTCTCTGATGGATGAAAGGGCAAAATAAATAACAAATTTAGGAGAACGGTTATTCGTAACCACTGCCATGCTGCATGTCCATGCTCACTAAAATACTCCCACTCCCACTCCCCCCCCCCCCCCCCCCCCCCCGCATAACATGGCAGTCGTTTCCCCGCTACGCCACGTGGAGGCTACCGTTCATTGTAGCAGTTAAATTTCCCTTCTGTGACAAAACACAGCAAGAGTGGCCAAATGCTTCCTACAGCCAAACTTTTAAGCGAATTTTAGTAGTTGGTTTCTAATAAGGAGGGAAAAACCGGAGAACCCGGAGGAAAACCCTCAAGTGCCAGGGTGAGATACCAACAAACTCAAGGAACACTCCGCTCTCCCGTCCTCAGCCGTTTGAGGTTTTAAATACTCTTTGGACGCGATATCACGAGTCTTTCCTAAAGTAAAACAAGACACGAGAGACCTCTGCCCAAAGAGTGCAATCCAATTTTTCTATTGCAGAAACAGAGGAAAAGCTGTCGAGGAAGGCACATCGTTAATATTCAAAACCTCCCCCAACCCCAAGGGTATCTACAATATCCAGCACTTGATGGCTGCATGTGATAGATATGAAGTGCATACAGTTATATATTAATTACGTGTAATGTATTACATGTAATAAATATATAACTGTGTAGGGGAAAAGAAAAACGCTGTTGAAGAAAAGACACATCGTTAATTTAAGCCATGCAGTTAATAGTGAGAAATGCTGTGGAGGAAATTACACATCGTTAGATAAAAACCTCCCCCAACCCCAAGGGTATCTATAATATCCAGCACTTGATGGCTGCATGTGATAGATATGAAGTGCTTACAATTATATATTAATTACGTGTAATGTATTACATGTAATAAATATATAACTGTGTAGAGGGAAAAAACGCTGTTGAATAAAAGACTAATCGTTATTTTTTTAAATCATGCAGTTAAAAGCGAGATGATGCTGTGGAGGAAATTGCACATCGTTAGATAAAAACCTCCCCCAACCCCAAGGGTATCTATAATATCCAGCACTTATGGCTGCATGTGATAGATATGAAGTACATACAATCATATATTAATTACATGTAATTGAGTACATGTAATAAATATATGAAAGTCAATGTAATCGAAAGTCGAAAATACAAGCCGAAAATTAAAGCCGCAATTTCTAATTAATCGAATTCGAAAGCTAACCTTGTCGAAATCCGTACACATGCTTTATTCTATAATATCAGCTTAATTATTTATTTAACCCTAAATAACTACACAAAAAAGGACCCTCCCAAACCTTGGGTATTAACTTCCTTCTTACAAGCTACGATTAAAGTTTATATATAGCCGGTCCGAAATATTAATTATTGCGAAAGATTATCCGAAAAAATCCTCATATTCGAAAACCGAACATCTATCTACCTATGGCTAGTCTATTCTACCTCGAACTGAACTAGAGTGGAGCTCGATCTGGTCATCCATGGGTGGATAGAATCGAATTCTACAAGTTATCGAATAGAATCGAATGCCGGATGCGACTCCGTATTGAGCAAAATCCAGTTAGGAAGGAAAGGCATGACATGGGTTAGTAGCACGTTGGGAAATCCAATCTGCACCGTACACGAGGTAACGGCTTATTTTAAAATCTGCAATATTCTATTAGTATAATCATCTGTATTGTTACGGCTTTGTCACAGTAACATTTGTTTTAAGAGTAACTTTAGACCATAATTAACGTTTTCCCGCGAAATTTCTGCGAGTCTATTTTATACCACGATATGTCATAGTGGAAAGAATATCCAAACTCACATTGTAAAACTATCCGTCATATTAAATAAATACTCGGCTGCAATTTGTACTCGAAAGGAAAATTAATAAGTGTAACTGGCGCAGATTGAATAACCCGGCGTGCAGTTACAATAGCTACGTACGTACCGTCGTCTTCAGATACGAATCCACGACCAACACCTGTCTTACATTAAGCCGAAACTTCACTGGCTAAATTGGACCACTCTGGTATAGTATGGAAATACCTTGTCATATTCTCGAAAAACAGTTGTAAATTTAAATTTCTAGTTTTTCAATAGTATGTAATTGGACGAAAATATGGAAACATGGTAATATTCTGGACATTAAATTAGTAGAAGTACGGATTTCCATACTGCATGCAGTGCCGTCCAGTTTTTCCAGTGGAATGCCATTTCGAAGCCAAGCCCATGGATGACCCTGCCTTGTCTGCCTGTAGAGCATTTCCCAATGCTGATACTTTTATTCCAAAACTATATTAAGATGACTACCAGAAAATCCAAGTATTATATAAAAGATATTGTAAATGCCTTTTCAATAATTGCACTTGACTTTCCATGGACGATCCTATGTTTGAGTCAGTATCAGTTTAGCTAGCTAAGTTTACAATGTTATGTCTATGACAAGCCAAGTATAATCCTGAGAAGGGACTCTTAGATTAATCTTACTGCGACATGGAGAAAGTGCATTTTTCTATAGCCAATCTATCATCACGGTACAATGTTCCGAATCAGTAATGGGAAAGCTTTGTTACATTAAACTGCCTCGTAACTGTTCTCAACTTCGTAATCTCTTTCAAGCATGTCAAGGGCTGTTGACCTAAACATTATCCTCATTCAAATTTGCATTTACGGAAAGTTAAATGGTTCCTACAGCGAATAAGGAACAGTAACTTCAGGCCCGAACATACTTAAAACTAATTTCCTCGCCTCTCCTGCTTCACTTCATGCTACATTTAACTAATCTAGCGAAAAAGTTGGTCGTGTCGTGTTTCAGGATCTGGATCTCAAGAATTGTTCAGATTCCGACTCTTTGATTTTATTGGTTTGACTTGCAGTACTGTAAGCTTGATTCCAGGCTTACTGCCTATATAAATATCTATCAAGATTCATACAACAGTTACTCGGCTTGCGAGATTCGTTATTTGGTTCGCGATATACATTATTTTAATTGGCTTACCGAGATCCGTGATTTGGTTCGCGAGATCCGCGATTTCATCTACGAGATCCGTTATTTGGTTCGAGAGATCCGATATCCATAGCACGAACAACACCCAACTGCCTATTGCTAGATACCTGAACCGTCCTGCGGCGTGACGACATCTGCCGGAATGTTTGTTGAAATCGCACGAGACAAGACACGCTAAGTGTAACTGTGTGAATTAACCCTCCTCAAGAACTCGTCTTGTGATTCGTTAACATTTTGGCGAGGCTCTTGCCTAGTAAATAGCGGAAGGTGAGTTGTAAAAGGTATGGATTTTTCTTGACTTGTAAGAGTTGAAATTAGGGATAGTATAGTGAAGGGAAATAAAGGATGAGACCTTAACTATGGGATCGTAGTATGAATAAGTGGGATAAAGAGTGTAATAAAGAAAGGACAGCGAGATACTGTGTGCAAGAATATTTAGGCCATGGAGCGTAGGCAGAGTATGCTGTATGTTCTAGGTATTTAATGCTCCATCTACTCTATCTAGCTATCATACTGCCTTACCAATTCAACATTGTCACTTACGGTTTGACACAAATTTTGCTCTACCATACACTTGGTTCTTGCGCTTTATTCTTGTGCTGGAGTCTTGCCCTATAAAATATCAAAAACCTTCATAATAGTGCCTGGAAATTTATCAATAATCATTATTGATATCTAACAGAATGGCCACTTACGGTCGAACATGAACATTTCTCCTCCATATGCTAGCTTTGTCTTGAAATTTGCTCTTGGTTCTTGCCTTTAAAATAATAAGGACTTAATTATAGGAGGGAAATTTGAAAATAGTGCTTATTTGTATGCATTTAACATAGTTGATTACTTACGGTCTGAAATGATAATGCTTCAACGAATGTTTGATCTTGAGCTTTACACTTGGCTCTTGCCGTCTATAATTTATAATAGCAATAGAACTTGACTATAGTGTCGCAAATTTTATTATTAGTGCTAGATTAATTTAAATGGATTATAAAGATTGGTCTTACACCTTTCACGGTTCTTGGGTTTGGCTCTTGTGATTATAACATCATAATAAAACGGTATTATAGGGTCGGGTGCATTTCGCTTTAGTGCTAGTTTCGAACATCCAAAACAAGAGAAATTGTTAATTAAGAAAAATATAAGTATGATAGTACTGACCAAACTTCTTTTTGTACTTAGCTGTTGTAGTTATTGTGCTTAGCTCTCGTGCTTGAGTCTGCGCCTGCATCTTGCGTACAGATCTGGATTCTTGCGTACGGATCTGGATTCTTGTGCCGAGCCTTGCGCTCGGTTCTGGATTCTTGTGCTGAGCCTTGCGCTCGGTTCTGGATTCTTGCGTTCGGTTCTGGATTCTTGTGCTAGCCTAGCCTTTCGCTCGGTTCTGGATTCTTGCGTACGGATCTGGATTCTTGTGCTGAGCCTTTCGCTCGGTTCTGGATTCTTGCGTACGGATCTGGATTCTTGTGCTGAGCCTTTCGCTCGGTTCTGGATTCTTGCGTACGGATCTGGATTCTTGTGCTGAGCCTTGCGCTCGGTTCTAGATTCTTGCGTACGGTTCTGGATTCTTGTGCTGAGCCTTGCGCTCGGTTCTAGATTCTTGCGTACTGTTCTGGATTCTTGTGCTGAGCCTTGCGCTCGGTTCTGGATTCTTGCATACGGATCTGGATTCTTGTGCTAAGCCTTGCGCTCGGTTCTGGATTCTTGCGTACGGTTCTGGATTTTTGTGCATGCCGAGCCTTGCGCTCGCTTCTGGATTCTTGTGCCGAGCCTTGCGCTCGGTTCTGGATGCTTGTGCCCGAGTGTTGAACTTGAATTTCCATCATCTAGCTTGGCTATAGAGCTTTAAAATTCAACTCAATAATCTAGTTAGTATGGTAGAACCTTGAAACGGCTGTGTAAAAATCGAGCAATTATACAACTGTACCTCAGCTTGGATTTCCACTAATCGACGTTTTGTAATTGCCGCCAGCAAATCCTATCCAAACGATGTTTCATAGTACAATAAACACTATATCTCAAAGGTCCTGTGCGACTAGTAGGGACGTAAGAAAGATTATCAATCCGTTTTTCGTTCGGCGTGAACGGAACTCTATACTCATCACATTTTTCGAAAATCTGGTTGTGAGAAACAATTAAAAGCCAACAAAGGAAAGAGTAAACACCACATTTCGATAGAAAACACTTCTTACGTCACGTCGTCACTGCCGTCGCCGTCCTGGTTGCTTAAGTTCCCTACTGTAACCACATTGTAGAACTGAAACTGAAGGCTTTTGAATGAAGAAAATCCGTCGAGGATATGCCAGGATTTGTAAATTGTAATGCTTGGTTTTCGGTATGCACTGTGTTTAGTTCTTGTTGTCAAAGTGGCCCCAATTATAATATTCGCACAGTAAGCTCACCTGGTATTGTATTGTCTTGTCTTGATATATACTGTGACATACAACACGTTTAAAGAACAGGAGGGAAAGCAGTAATGTTTAGTAGTATAATAAATAGATAAAGAATCCATTTCAAAGAGTTAAGCTCACCTGTAGTCTTGTTATATACTGTGACATACAACATGTAAAAAGAACGAGAGAAAGTAATGGTGTTTAGTAGTATAATAAATAGATAAAGAATCAATTTCAGAGTTAAACTCACCTAGAATTGTCATGGTAATTACTATCGTCTCGGCATACTCCAAAACCATTGACGTTTCAATGGCAATGTTTAGAAGACATTTTGATACGTAAATTCCACAACGCTGCATAAAACAAGTAGACTTTCGCGCTTGAAAAAACCTTAACATGTTTCAGTTGTCGTAGCATATTCCTAAAAACACAAAGCAGTATGCCTTATATTTCGCAAATAAGAACCACGACACACTTATTGACTGAGGGAGGGCCGGACGGGACATTTGGCTGGAGATTATGACGTACCGACCGAGCGCAAGTACAAATTGACGGAGAGTTAAATATTTTTCCCGTCGGCCCGACCTTAACCTGTAAATTTGTTTTTAAATTTCCACTCAGTATTTTCAATGGCAAAATAACAAGCAAATATCGAGAAGGGCCGGAGGATGGCTTTTCCGGTCCACTTGAATCAAAGAGGTACTTTTGTAAGTGGTTGTGAAAGGAAAGCGCGCGGGGCGGTACATGATACTTACGGTACGAACCTCACGATCGTTCAAATAGGAGATATGTAGGATTTAACATCAGTATATGGGCGAATCTCTGTTTACGTTTTTTCCTCATACATCAAAACTTCAAGCGACGTACATACAAACAAATAAATCGAAAGAGATTGTCACACTTGAAAATTATAAATTAATTTGAGTGATATTATAAATATATTTTAAGGAATAACCGTTTTAAAATCTCAAAATTTACAAAGAATGTATGGCTGTCAGGAAATCTTGCCACCCAGACATTTCACAGTTTTGAAAAGTCAATTTCTCCGTAAATATGTAACATATCAATCTCAAAATTTCGATGATTACGAAGTTTAAAATTATTTTCCAACTGATGTAGTATGTTTGTTTGTAGCTAGCTTGAAGTTTAATTTACACTGACGAAAAGCAAGGATTGGCCTATAATACTGACTTCCCAGCATGCAGGACGACAATGACGTCATAAGCTCTTCAACTTTGCAAGACAGCTGTAAAGGCTGGTTTTCACTAGCGACGGAAGCGACGGAAGCAGAAACGGAAGCGTAAGCGTAAGCATAAGAAACTAATGTTCTAGTGAAAATGAACACGACGGAAGCATAAGCATCGTTCAGAAGCGAAAACCTCGCTTGCATGCTATATTTACTTTGCAAAGGGCCTGAGAATGAGTATTCTGATTGGCCAAATTCATCTGCTTCCACTTCTGCTTACGTTTGACTAGTTTTCATTGGAACGGAAGCGACGGAAGCAGAAGCGGAGACGTAAGAAGAAGGAAACCTTCCGTTCCTTCCGCTTATGCTTCCGTCGAGCTTACGTTTCCGCTTACGTCTCCGTTTCTTGGTTTTCACTAAACATAAGGCTCCTTTTGCTTACGCTTACGCTTCCGTCACTAGTGAAAACCAGGCTTAAAGGCAAGCATCGTTACTGATGTAAAATATAGAGAAGCGAGCACGACCCTTAAAATAAAAAGGTAAAAGCAAACCTTCGAGGTATCGGAAAAGTCAAAACAATAGGTGAATGCAACACAGGGCAAATACAACAAGACGCAAAAGCACAATCGTATTACGGTCTGTACTAATGCATCGCAGTGCGCATGCGCATAGCAGTAACCGTGCAGGATACGCCAGTTGTTTACGTAATATACTAAACACGATTGACTTTTCCATCAGTTCACACCAGAAAACAAAAGCACGACACCGAATGTGGCACCTAGGATGTACTTATGCCTGTAGCTTAGTTAAAATGTCTTGATCAGTGTTTTAACTAATCGGATTAACCTTAACGTGTTTCATTGGGTATCAAGATACCTGTAATAATCTTGACTTGGTGTTTCACCGTGTATTGAGGTGTATGTATGTGACAAATGGCTGTCGATATATTGAATTATTCATGAATTTGAGAAAAGATCAGTTACAAAACGCTCAAAATAGAGCCGTGATGCGTTATGCGAGCAGTACCTGCAAACCAATAATTAATTAACAGTCGTATGCAGCAGTTGTGCGCTAAAACGATGAAGAAACGAAGGCGCCGTGCTTGCGTAGAAATGTTTAATGTTCGTGTGTAAAACCCACAACTCTGGTTCTAAACCTATTAAAACACCAGCGCAAATAAGCAGCAGTAATAAATTAAATCACGCAATTATTCGAGTATGCAGCGCCAGCATGTTCGTAACAAAACAGGACTGAGTAGCAGCGCGCAAAGTCTCATGCATGAAACGCAACACTTGCTCAATTAATAGCAACGTTTTCCTTTAGACAAGTAGGAGTGAGCAAGTAAAATAGGAAATACCCAGCAGTACTTTTAAAGGAGTAATGTCACGCAGAGCGCATGCGCTTTTGATCACCGGAAAACGACATTACTCGAGTCTCGTTTTATATTTACATCCGTCTTGTATCTCATTAACTCTGACAATTTGACCATATGCGAGTCTCATGACAGTGGTCCTTTTAAGTCAGCAAGTTTCAAATATACACGTGTAGGAGAGCGTCGCGCAAATTAAAGCACATTACATGAACATGTCAGGTAACTTCAGAACTATATATAGGACAAGAGTTACTTTATTAATAATTCATGTGTACTATACGACATTAACAGGTTATTTTATTGAAGAGAACTGTGTGAAAAGTGTATTCCTCGCAATGAAATGAAGTAGGGTAAGAAACTGTTTCGCAAAATGCAACAAATAATCCGCTTTACGAATTATGAAGTTCTACTGCGCAGGTCAAGAGAAAGGTGTGACATCACAATGCGCAGTATGATACCTAGCTATTGGTATTATAAATCACAATAGCAGAATACTGTAAATACCAAGCGATAACAAGCTGTAAGTACAATTACTTCTGCTTTAAAATTTGCAAAAATAAATTAAATAGTTAACCCGCTTATAACGAATACATCACAAAAACACGCTAACACTTTGTGCGGCGCCAAAGAAGTGCTGAAATACCATTTACGATTAAATATAAACTAAAACAATACAAGCTGCTTTTACAAACTGTACATACCGTGCAGCACGAAGATCGGAATGAATCATCTTGAATAACATTTTGAGATGAAACAAAATGCTTCTACAAGGTATGATTACAAACTGTATACGCACCGCAAAATAATAGCTTTGTGAGCAGGAAGAGCACTGCGATACATTTTTTTAGCAAACTACGAAGAGATCTCGTTGTGTTATCTAACATACCACTGTTCACACATCAGCGGGGCAGACTTCACCGCTCGCAACCTGAAATGTTATTGGTTACCCAAACAATAGTCTAATCATAAAACAATAGTTATTTATCAGCGAAATGCAATAGGATAGGACCTTAAAACCAGTGAATTCTCAGTCTAAAACGATCAGTTGCAATTGTAGGTTTAAGAAACGCAATGTCATACATACGTATTAATTATAAGCTGAATATGGATTATAAATAAAGAAGCAGATTAAGCACTCTTTGCTATATCACACGTACACAAGTGTAGCCGCAACATGTATGTACCAGCACGCTATGTATTGTGTAATATAATGACACAAATTGTCGCACGCACAGCTATACCACACACAAATGTGTAGCCGCAATATGTATGTACCAGTACGCTATGTATTGTGTAATATATTAATGACACTAATTATCGCACGCACAAAAATTGTAGCCGCAATATGTATGTACCAGTACGCTATGTATTGTGTAATATATTAATGACACTAATTATCGCACGCACAAAAATTGTAGCCGCAATATGTATGTACCAGCACGCTATGTATTGTGTAATATATTAATGACACTAATTATCGCACGCACAAAAATTGTAGCCGCAATATGTATGTACCAGCACGCTATGTATTGTGTATATTAATGACACTAATTATCGCACGCACAAAATTGTACCCCCAATATGTATGTACCAGCACGCTATGTATTTTGTAATATAATGACACTAATAAGCGCACGCCCAAAATTGTAGCCGCAATGTTTGTACCAGCACGCTATGTATTGTGTAATATAACAATGACACAATTATCGCACGCACAAAATTGTAGCCGCAATATGTATATACCAGCACGCTATGTATTTTGTAATATAATGACACTAATTATCGCACGCACAAAAATTGTAGCCGCAATATGTATGTACCAGTACGCTATGTATTGTGTAATATATTAATGACACTAATTATCGCACGCACAAAAATTGTAGCCGCAATATGTATGTACCAGCACGCTATGTATTGTGTAATATAATAATGACACTAATTATCGCACGCACAAAATTGTAGCCGCAATATGTATGCACCAGCACGCTATGTATTGTGTAATATAATAATGACACTAATTATCGCACGCACAAAATTGTAGCCGCAATATGTATATACCAGCACGCTATGTATTGTGTAATATAATAATGACACTAATTATCGCACGCACAAAATTGTAGCCGCAATATGTATGTACCACCACGCTATGTATTTTGTAATATAATGACACTAATTATCGCACGCACAAAATTGTAGCCGCAATATGTATGTACCAGCACGCTATGTATTGTGTAATAATAATGACACTAATTATCGCACGCACAAAATTGTAGCCGCAATATGCATGTACCAGCACGCTGTGTATTTTGTAATATAATAATGACACTAATAAGCGCACGCACAAAATTGTAGCCGCAATGTTTGTACCAGCACACTATGTATTGTGTAATATAACAATGACACAATTATCGCACGTACAAAATTGTAGCTGCAATATGTATGTACCAACACGCTATGTATTGTGTAATATAACAATGGCACAATTATCGCACGCACAAAATTTTAGCCGCAATATGTATGTACCAGCACGCTATGTATTGTGTAATATGATAACACTAATTATCGCACGCACAAAATTGTAGCCGCAATATGTATGTACCAGCACGCTATGTATTGTGTAATATAATGACACAAATTGTCGCACGCACAGCTATACCACACACAAATGCTTGCCAAAATATGTATGTACCAGCACTCTATGTATTGTGTGAAAAAATAATGACACAAATTGAAGTAACGGTAACAATAATTATTGCAGCAAACTGAAATAGCAATATACTTGTAGACTCAAAGAATATTAGATATAACACAAGGACAAAAGTATGATATACACAGATAGTAAACGGTGTATATACACAGATAGTAAACTAATTAATGTGCTACTTTAAAATAAAAGCATTTGCGAGCACAGCAAATTTGGCAACGAATCAGAGGTAATTTAAGTCATCAATAAGAGCACTGAATTATAAACCATTTCACTACTACAGTGGTGTACTCAAATTATAGTCCAAGCCATTACCATGTGCGAACACTCATTGTTTGCTTCTTCAACTCTCAAATGAAATAAAGGGAACATAATACATAAACCTATTTACTTTCAAGAGGCACAGTAAAAAAAATTCAAAACAAAGCAGTAATTAATAAGCAAAAGTGACGAGAGAACAACTTCGGAGTTCGGTTTAAAAAAGAATACCGGACCGGCATTTTCGTGCGATAATATCGAGACTTGACAGAATTCTAAAGAGCTCTCGGCGATAACATAAGATACTTCAAATGATAAAATCAATAACAAAATGTTCTAAATAAAAAGGATATGGTTCAATGTGGTAAAGGAACTATTTCTTTCGTTCTCTTCATACCAGTCAAACGATTCTAAAGTCGCCCGCCTTTGCTCAACGCCTAAAGAAAGGAGAAGAAAATGTAAAAGGCGAGTTAGAAAAATAAACATTTATTTATCTTACTAAAATCAGCACGATAATCACTGGACAAGATGGAAAAGTTATTTTTAGTTAAAAATGATTCGAGTTTGAAACGGTAGACAGTACACAACCGGACAGAAGAACAAAGGTTCCAAATTCGGCAGTCCAAATTAAGACAAGTGGAAAAACATTTATCGACAATAATGAACTCGCTCAGGAAAACTTCAAATATCGGTATTTCGAAACCGTAGTTTCCCTGTCAGAGCATTCATTTAATAAGATGTTTAATTCAAAATCTTATCTACTGTGTAAAGTTTTGAAGCTTCTCTCAGTTCGAACACAGGTGCGAACTCGAGCGCGGGAAAAGGAAGAAACTTTGCACGAACTTAAAATTGCTCCAGAAATTAAAATTAAAAGCCGGGTTGTTCCCAAGCATTGCATTTAATACGTAAGAGTTTCTTGAGGCGCTAAAAAGTCTGTCAAAGGAAGATAAAGAAAGGAAAATTCGACAAACGTTTGCTTTATATTATAATTATACCTTATTAGCGTTTCCATTCCAATGTTGATTTTCTTCTTTCCGTTTTTCTCTTGAACTGATGAATCCTAAAAGGAGATATTAGAACAAGAATTTCCTTTTTACCTGGGGTTGTATAGAAAATATACTGAGAACATTTAGTTTGGGATTTTGTTTTTGAAGAGCAAAAACTCTGCTAACGTACCTGTCTTTCACCGTCAAGTCTTCAATGAAGGAGAAACCGCCACAACAACGGACTTGTCTAGTTTAGAAAGCCCGCTAAATGCACGCGTTGCGATTCAGCCAATCAGCCAGGAGTTATTGTATTCAACTGACAATTTTGTAACAAATATGTGATAACGTGATATTTTCAACCAATCAAAATTCAATAGGGAAACAATAGTTTCTGTAATTTGCAGACATGGCGCGAAATCAGTGGCGCGAAATCAGTGGCGCGAAATCAGTGGCGCGAAATCAGTGGCGCGAAATAGAGTGTTTGTATGGGAATCCGATGCCAAATAAAATCCGTAAAATCGAATTTCTGAAATATTCTTCAGATACAAACTTAAGATACCAGGTAAAAGATTAACTGATCGAAATTTCAGGGATGTATATAGCTGTGCTGGGAAGCGTTCAATCGTGTTTTCAGTTTTTCATACATTGTCTGTAAATTTTCCCGCGGACTTTGACAAATTAAAGTTTTATACTGGGAGGCTCCACCCCGAGGTCCAAACCCTTTAATACCCTTTTATATACCATTTTTGACAGAAAAGGTAACCCTTTCATTATACCCACAGTAGAAACACTGCATCCCGTTAGGTGCTTCTGTTCGAGATATTTTGAAAGGCCCTTTTAAATACCTAAATGACAGTTTTCCTTACCCTTTTCTATACTTCAACTCGTGAAATCCTTAACCTTTTATATACCTCCAGCCTCAAAAGGTACCCCTTTCGGGCGGAGCCTCACCGTATAGGCCATTATAGGGAGTACCCCCCTCCCGGGGTATTTCGCGCCATGTTTGCACCCCTTCCATAATGTCGGAATTAACCGCGAAGTTGGAATTTGGACAAAGGTAAAATTATCATTTTAAGTTTCTGCCATAGCTCGAACGTTTTCCAGAACGTACTCTGGATAAACATCTTTCATCGCTGTGTGACTATGCATAAATGTTTAAATGGCGAAGTTGACTTTAATTTTAATTTCAGACAAAACAGTTTTATCCAATTAATTCTTTTGACTTACATCTAGAACCCATGCTCGTACTAATTGGAGAAAACAGCAATGTATTTATCATGCTGCCAGTGACTGGAACAATAGACCTAGTCAGCTTGCCTGTTTGTTGCCCCATTTCAGACCACGTGATAGTTCTCCAGAGGAATCAGTGCTTTGTTTTCCAATTATAGAAATTGGTACATTTCCTCTTGGGATACACAAAAACAAAACAAAACAAGGGAAAAGTCAGGTGGTCTGAAATGGGACAACAAACAGGCAAACTGACTAGGTCTATTTAGATAATAGTATTAGGGAAACTAATTCACTCTCTTTTTTTATAAATCTAAACTTAACAGTTTGTTTTAAGTAAATCATGTAGACTTTATTACTTAGGCCAGATAAAAAAATTGCTTGTTTAGAGTCCCCGCCCGACCTGAGAAATGTCCCCGACCTCTAATTTATTTTATTTTTTATTTTTCATAAAAAACTTTAGAAAGTGTAAATGCGCCCGCGAACACCAATTCTTGTACCCAGACCCCTACATGTACCACTTAAAATATGCGCCGGCGCATTAAATATTTTAACATCGACGCCATTTTGTTTCTACGAGGTCATGAACACGAGGTGAGTGAATAATGTCTAGTCAAGACAAAATAAGCTTCACATAGAAAAAAACAAAACTCCCTCCCTACCTGGAAAAATTGAAACGGGTGGACGCTAAACAAGTATTTTTTTTATCCGGCCTTATGTATATAGTTTTTAGCTTCACAATAACTATTTCTATTTGTATTTTTTTATATATTTTAACCATTATTTTTGTTACAGGGCCCTACTGAAAATCGCCTTGGCGAGTAGGCTCCCTGGAAAAAAATATTATTATTATTATTAATATTAGTTATTATTTATATACTATATCTTTGAGTTGGTGTATTTACACCTTGGGCTATTTATAGAACCAGCTTTCATTGTTTTATAGACAATGTACCTTATTGTTAATATAGTTCTAGGGTGCGAACACTGAACGTATATTATGCTCTTATCACTCTGAAACGAGCATAAAACATTTAATAGCTAAATTGCATTAAACACAAACAACAAATCAGGGGCGGGCATCTCGTTTATTGATACTTGTCGGACACGTATAATTACAGCAGTATATAATGTTGGCCAATCAAGTCTACATAGATGTGTAGTCAGTACATTTCTTCTCAACAACTGTCCTAAAGAAAAATTAGGTATCAAAGTAGAGAAACACCTTCGAGTGATTCTTACATATTAATCACTCCTCTTTATACACCCTCATCGTTATCCCAACGGGATTAATTATATACCGTATTATTATATGACAGGAGCTACTTCCGGTCAAATGGCGCGCGCTGATTGGCCGTTTAGCGGGCGGAATTCTCCCGTAATGCCCACGGGCAATACGGATTTTCCTGCTGCAGTGTTTGTGTACACGAATCGGTCGAATTAAAAATTAAAAATTAAAACAAAATATGCCATATAATAAACACCTTATTAACCTCGCTTGCTCGGTCTGTACAGAGAAATATCAGACCTTGGTTTTTCTGTACAGACCTCGCAAAGCCTCTGTCTGTACAGAAAAACCGCGGTCTGATATTTCTCTGTACAGACCTCACGCTCGGTTAATAAGTAGTTAAAGTTCCCAAAGTAACGACATACCGAACGTAACAACCCCCCGCGAAAGTAATGATAAAGTTTGGGGCTGCCAAGAAATCCCGAAAGTAGCGACCTTTTACCGTAATTTATTACTGAATCACCGACAGCTGTTGCTATTTATATCAATGCCACTGGCATGCTATGCACGAACTGCAATGACCACACTGAGTTTGGAATTACCGTATTTGTGTTGTTGTGCTATTCAAATGCAATGTCCCGTCGGTTTTCGTAGAGTATGTAAGTCATTTAGTAAGCTTGTAAGTTTGACGTTTTTTGGACCCCGAAAGTAACAACCATCCGAAAGTAACGACCTCCCAAAAGTAGCGACGCCTGAAGGCTTCTAAATCCGAAAGTAACGAGGTCGTTACTGGTAACTTGTTTATATAACATAGCAACATACTGCATTAATTCCTACCCACTTGTGTAACGAATAATTAAAAGCAGCAAAAACCTTATACGACAATTCTGTTGGTGGTACGTTGGATCTTGCAGAGAGCTCTGATCAGCCAATAAAACTATTAAGAAAATAAGTCCAAGGACTACAGAAAAGCTGATCGAACAACGTATATATTGAGAATTCTACGATATTTCGGCTAGAATGGAGTTCTAGTCAGGAAAACATGGGGTGTGAATCAAGTTGTGATACCGCGAAAACAACGCGAAGTAGCCCTCAACAGCTTACATAACGCGAATTATCCAGGTTTTGAATGAACAATCGACCTTGTAAGAGCACGCTTTTACTGGCCAGGAATGTATACAAAGGCAGATAAAGATTCTGTAATATCTGTCAGCGCTGCGAAAAACGGCAACCAGGACCCGAGAGACCCCCCTTCAGAGCATGCACACGACCCAACCACGTGTGCAGGGACTTTCTTTCCCTTGATAAATCGAAGGGTAGTATCGAGAACATCCTAGTTGTAACCGATCAGTTGACCAAACTGGCACAAGCGTACCCAACCAAAGATTGATCAGAAGGCAACACTAAGGCAGCTGTAGCCAAAGTACTATGGAAGCGTTTTATCTGCGTATACGGAATACCTCGACGGACACACACAGACCAAGGTCGTGACTTTGAAAGCACGCTGATCAAAGAACTGTCAAGATGGTGTCTCCCTCCTCACACCCACGAACACACCTCTCGTCTCCAGTCTCCACTCTCTTTCGCGCACGCACACACTGTCCAGTCACTTCCGCTACTACAACCTCCGATATTACAACTTTCAGGGCCATGTACTCCCCGTCTTTGATAGCCTGTTCACAGGCTCTCGATACTGGGGAAATCATCCCCCCTCCCTTCACCTTCTCTACCCAGTCCTCCTCTTCTTTTTTGTCCGATTTTTTTATAGCATCCAGGGCCTGTGAACAGGCTACGTCTTTGAAGGATGCGGTCCATAGCATCCTCTAATAATAACAAAAATAAATAAAAACATAAAAAGTTCACGTCCACAGTTAAAGTCTTAATCTTCGCTGAAGTTTCCCGAACAAACTTCTGCTTTTCTTTAATTAACTTCTGTTGGTACCAAGGTCTTTGTTTATCTACTTGGTCATGACTGTGGGTTACAAACATAGACTGTTAAATATTCTGGTTTCCTGCGAACTCTCCCTGGTCTACCTGCATCTCCATCTGCAATGTCGTCTGTTTCAGTCTCCTCCGGTACGGCCTCCACACGGACACGGCCTCCACAAGGCCATCCACACTTTGTATAAGTGACATTTACAGTCGGTATACCGTCGGTATCACTTCCTTCACTGTCGTGATATGCATGTTCTGCGGCGGGGACGTCCATCTCTATAAACCCCGAGTCAGTGATACTGCTCTCCTCAGGGCTGTCAGTTGTACCCGGCCATCTCGATACGATCACGGTCACTACCCCTCTCGGTTTGTGCCGGCGCCATGCGTTTCCTTCGTTAAGAACCTGCATTGTTGGAGAAAACTTCGATTCACTGTCCTTTCCTGTCATTTTTCTCATGTCTGATTGTGTCAACTGGGCGTCCTTCCATCTTCTGTAGCACAACACAAGGGCCTCTCTATCGATCTTGTATCTTGTGTTTCACTTTAAAATATTTTACAACTTCAAGGACTCGATCGTCCGGCTGGAACTCTTCAGCCTTTGCTCTTCGATCGTATTGCTCCTTCTGTTGGTCTTGGGTGCTAGTTTCTGCAGCTGCTGCAGACTTATAAGCCACCTCCAGACGCTCCTGCCAGTTTAGAAGAGATTAGAAGCATATGTGATTCAAACTACAACGGACGGAGGATGCTGTTCGCAGGCTAGTATTCGAGGTATTGAACGGGAATACTGGAATACAATAGCCGTCAATATTTTATTCTTTCTTAAACTTGTTGTATTAATGGTCTTTATAATGATTATCATAATGTTGTCATTCCGCTTAATCCACCAATCCGCCAATCCACCATTCCACCATTCCACCAATCCACCATTCCACCAATCCACCATTCCACCAATCAACAAATCCACCATTCCACCAATCCACTATTCCACCAATCCACCAATCCACCAATCCACCAATCCACCAATCCACCAATCCACCAATCCACCAATCCACCAATCCACTATTCCACCATTCCATCAATCAACAAATCCACCAATCCACTATTCCACCATTCCACCATTCCACCATTTCACCAATCCACCAATCCACCAATCCACCAATCCACCAATCCACCAATCCACCAATCCACCAATCCACCAATCCACCAATCCACCAATCCACCAATCCACCAATCCACCAATCCACCAATCCACCAATCCACCAATCCACCAATCCACCAATCCACCAATCCACCAATCCACCAATCCACCAATCCACCAATCCACCAATCCACCAATCCACCAATCCACCAATCCACCAATCCACCAATCCACCAATCCACCAATCCACCAATCCACCAATCCACCAATCCACCAATCCACCAATCCACCAATCCACCAATCCACCAATCCACCAATCCACCAATCCACCAATCCACCAATCCACCAATCCACCAATCCACCAATCCACCAATCCACCAATCCACCAATCCACCAATCCACCAATCCACCAATCCACCAATCCACCAATCCACCAATCCACCAATCCACCAATCCACCAATCCACCAATCCACCAATCCACCAATCCACCAATCCACCAATCCACCAATCCACCAATCCACCAATCCTCCATTCCACCAAGCCGCCATTCCACCAAGCCGCCATTCCACCAAGCCGCCATTCAACCAATCCACCATTCCGCCAATCGCCCAATTACACCATCCGGTTATTCCAGTCCACAGACAGATGGTGGTCTTTCAGTTTGGATCGAAGGACTCAGAGGGCAGTGATTAAGGCTTTTTTCCTTTCAAGAAAGAAGAACACTCCTAATGCACTTACCATACCCAACCTATAGCGATGTTTCGTGTGGCGCCATCTATTGTCATTAATGCGCCAACTAGAGATCCATTGGTTCCTAACACAAAGCAGACTTTACAAATCATGGTTGGACATTAGCATAACAATTGCCATGTTTATCAACACGAAACATCGCCATACTTCTGTCCACCCTCTCCATCATACTAACATAGATTCTACCCTAAATACTATATCGGTTCTGCCTTCTTCACACATTATCCATAACTACTATTTATTTTCATACCCCTATCTATATTTGTGTCTGTGTTAGTTCATGTACCTAAAACTTAGCAATTTAATTGGGAAGTATTGATTATATGTTGATTAATGCCTGTAATTAATGGCGCACGGTCATTGGCTAACAGCCTCTGACGTCACCAACATGTGCGTTGGCCGCAGCGTTCACAAGTTAGTCGGACACTCTCCACCCAAGGGGGTTTATTGGGCAGCTGTTGTATTTGAGACATTCTATCAATAAATCCCATCTTGGTGTGCTAGTAATTTAGTAATTCTACCAGTCCTGGTCATCTTCACTTGCACTTTATCCACACATTCTTGCACCTTTACATATATATGGTACCCTAGCTAGATTAGCTTTTTAGTTATTATAAGATACCCTTACTTTTTACTCAGGCCAGGCCTTTGGCCGCCCGAGTCTAAATCTGCAGGCCGTTCTTCTTTTTTTTGTTCGGTGCAACAAAATTTCTGCGCATGCGTTAAATTATGCATTAATTGTTGGCGCTAATAGATTTCTCTCGAGTCCAGTCGCCAGATTCTGCGGACGCGATTCTGAACTACTGAACTTTGAGGTACGTTTCGTAGGTTTTATGTCACATTTCATTTTACTCTCGGTCATAATACATACCAACGCAAACACCGTGATCGGTAGGCCAACACTAAAATATTTTCGACCGTGTTTTGGCTGGTTTACCGATCTCGTATCGAGACCTGTGTACGTTACACAAGTATACTGAAAAGCTGGTATTATAATATATCGAAGTATACTGAGCGATTTACTAGCAAATACATATACTGTGGTTAAGCAGTTATGGGTTACTATCCTCTATCGAAGTCTGAAGACATCTGAACCCCTGAACTGTGAAAACAACACTGTCACTCGCCAACACGAAGCCAGAAATTATACACACTCAGCATTGTCAGATTTACGATGAGACAAGCAATATTCAACTCTCGAGGTAAACTTGAACAAGAATCCTCACGGTCAGCACCTACATGGAATCTGTCATGAAACGTTTTTTTTGCTTTAGTTTGCTTCAAACAATCAAGAATCATGTGAACTAATCCAAATGCTACCCCTACATTTATAATAAACCTAACCATCAACAATGTGTGCTCACTAATTTGTTTGAGTCAAATTAAACTATTTTTTTTACCATGGTCAATTTGAACTAGTTTGTTTTGACCGGGTCAAATTGACCTAGTTTGAATTGACCGGGTGAAATTGAACTAGTTTGTTTTGACCCAGGTCAAATTGAACTTATTGGTCAATTTCAACTACAACATATACATGTAATACTGCAGGTACTAATAGATGATTGTCTCAATGTTTATATTTATCCCAAGTTGTATCCTGTCCATCCTGTGATGGATCAGATCGAGCTATCACTTTCATTCTACAGTCTACCAGTGGGTGTGGCTCTTTATTGCCGATCATCACTTTGCGGCTCTTTCTCCGCAGCTGTTCTCTCTAGAAAACCTCTGGAAGTCATGTTAATTGTATTCGTGGTCAATTTGTGTGCCTCTGTGCAACTTTATCTGCTGTTCTTGCTATACACGATGAGTCCATGATGAGTCCATATTGGTATTTGTTGGATTAAAGATTATTATAAAATGAAATGCCTGTTGGATATCTCTAATTAAAAGCTTTACGCTCATTCCCAAAACTTCAGTCTGCTCATTATATTACATGCATAACTATATATAAAGGGAACAGTTGGAAGCCTTTCTCGAACCAAAACCTCGCCCGTGAGAGGATTCTTGTTTAACAACTCTAATGAAAGTAACCGATGATCCAGTGGCCGCTGATAGGGAATTGTGCTGTCACCAAAGCCCTCCTTACGATTAAAGTAAAAATCCTGAATTAATTATGTCCGCAGTCTGTGCACAGGTTGAGAATCTTTGCAAGATCTCCCTGGTGCAAATCCTGTAGGATCCTACACAGGGACAGGATCCTGAGCAGGATCCTGAACAGGAACATAATCCTGAATAGGATCCTACATGTATGCAGGAACAGGATCTTGAATAAATATGATCCTGAATAGGATCCTTATCACGCATAGGAAAGGCATCTTGAATAGGATCCTAAAAAGGGTCGTTTCGCCCCCAGTCGATTCGCCCCCAACTCGTAGTCGATTCGCCCCCACTTGAAGTCGATTCGCCCCCACTTCAATTTCGTTGAATAGGCAACGTATTATATAGAAGCGGGTGAATGGTGTATTCTTGGGTTTCCTGTGTAAACCTCGCTTTCAAGCATCGACATGAGATAACAAAATGGCGGGCGTTAACGAAAGATCATGAAGGGTTTTTGTTCATTTAAGTATTATATTTCCTAAGGAACGTAACACTAGGCACTTCAAAGTGGGGGCGAATCGACTTCAAGTGGGGGCGAATCGACTACGAGTTGGGGGCGAAACGACTGGGGGCGAAACGACTGTAATTCCTAAAAAAGTATCCTACATAGGATCCTATACAGGATCCTGAATAGGATCCTACATAGGAACAGCATCTTGAATATAATGATCTTAAAAAGGATCCTACATAGGATCCTGAATAGGATCCTACATAGGATCCTACATAGGAACAGCGCCGCATCTTGAATATAATGATCTTAAAATTAAAAGGATCCTACATAGGATCCTGAATAGGATCCTACATAGGAAAGGCATCTTGAATAGGATCCTACATCAAAAAAATATCACTGTCGTGTTTTTTAAAAATTTGGGTTTGAGGCAATTCTATAAACGTTTTGGCTTGGGCTGCCTGTGCTTCAACCGAGTGACAGTTGCAGCTTTTATATGGGAGTATCCACAGCATCTTTAAATCTCAGAGCCAGACTTCATTTCTATAAATGTCACTCAGCTCCACGTAACTTGCGCACTCATACGATAGACGCTCTAGCCAACACTAGTGCAAGGCAGTGTTCTCTAGACATTTCTCAGTTGCCTGTACCAACACATTATCTATACTCATACGAACTCCATTCTAGCCAACACTAGTGCAAGGCAGTGTTCTTTAGACATTTCTCAGTTGCCTAAACACAAGTAAAGAAAACGCTGGTCATTGGAGCTTCTGAAGAACATTGGCAAGGTTGAGTGACTTTCAGAGCTCTTGGCAGTAGGCAGCTTCTATTCCAGTTACTTCTGGGGACCTGACAGGCTTGGATACCCAGAGGGGGAGGGTCTGAATTTAGTATGCACGCCCTAGGGTGGGGTTATTTGTAGGTTAACTAAGGACGATAGTGCAGTGAGGTGGGAAATTCTGATACTTTTGACCAAAGGTATTGTCCCAAGACTGTGGATTTCAACATTTTTTGGGGCAAAAATTCAAATCCTCACCCCTTGCCCACAGCCCCTCCCCTCGGGCTTGACATTCATAGGTGCATTAACTCTAATTGAGACCATGCTTTTCTTTTTGTATTTTTATTCAGGACTGGAACGTGGTATCTTTGCGATATTTCAACCCAGTTAATTGGAGCACACAAATCAGGCAAAATAGGAGAAGATCCCAAGGTATTTAGAATTACGACGATTAATTCATACTTCCTTAAATGCAAGAGGAATGATCCAAGCATCAATTGTTTATAATAATTATTTTCCCCTTGGAGTAATAAAAAAGTAAAGGTTTTCATTTATATCGCTTGACATATGGACTGCTGTTATGGGGCAGTGCTGCTGTGCAGTTTACAATCAAGACTGTTTGTTAGTATCTCGAGAATTCCAGGCTGTTGTGTCAGGAGACAATCCCCTACTATTTCATGAAATAGCACAACATGAGTTGTTTCACGTCCCCTTATATTGATTAGAAGTAGAGTGCGGGAGGTCCTGGGTTCGAAACCCTGTGGCCGCGTCCTTGGGTAGGGACGTATAAGTTGTTGGCCCTGTCTCCTTCCAGAACGTGCTCTATCAACTGAGCTAACCTGTGACCTTCCGCACTCTAGACCGTGCTCAACCAACTATTTACAATATGCTAATGATGTGACTTTGACGTGAATTCAGGAATTTACTTTCGTTTCTTTTTCCTTGTGAATGAAACCGTTTACTGATTTTGACAAAATACTTGGTCGAATCATTGATATAACCTACAAATATAACATAGATGTTTACGAAAGGTCATTTATCTCTACCAGTATGTTTTTGTATAATAAATGAAGACCGAATTTACGTCACCGGCTTGAATATATTATAAATAGAAACCTCTATAACTCAAGGATGCAGCACTCAAATGGAGAAATATTCAACTATTCGCGTGATGTAGAATCGATATTAGTGATAAAAATATTTGACCTGATACACACTTTAATTCAAGAGCAATGTTCCCTGGATATTATACACTGTACTGCAGCTTGCACACTTTTAGGAAATGTACTGCTATTTAAATGCTTGGTCGATAGACATGATCTATTAGAGTTTAATATTCCAACTTCGTACGCAGTACAAATTCCAAGCAGGTGATTGGCTAATGACAGTGCACAGTATATAATCCAAGCAGGTGATTGGCTAATGACAGTGCTTTATTGGTGACCACAGCGCGCTGTGCGTTCAGTTGCAATAGAGCAGTTTTTATGTGACTGTCGGAAGTGTTTTGGTTTTGCGTTTACTAAGCTCTCCTATTGGCTGAGAAAATAAACCAACCAATCAGATTCCAAAGTAAAACCAAAAGCAAATTTGTTTTGGTTTTGCTTTGGTTTGTCATTGGCTCACAGGGAAGCCATTTATGAGTTACTTGTGATTACTAGCTCCTCTATGATTGTAAATCTGATACAGATTTCGTCCTGATTTACATAGACTTTTGCTTCGATTTTCTCGGCCAAAATAAGTTGTATCGCCAAAATAACTGAAAACATGACTATACATCTAGACGTTTGAGAAGTCAGATACAGAATTCGTGTTTACATAAACTTTTACTTAACGTTGTGACGTCATCTGTGCATATATTAGAGGACAGGTGCACGGTTAAATGTCATCTATTTGCTAAACATTGCTCATTGTGTTTGTCGTCAGGAGTGAGGGATTACATTCATGTTGTGGATCTCGCAGTGGGACACCTGGCTGCGCTAAACAAAGTTCAAGGAAACTGTGGATGGAAGGTTAACTATTATACCGCAACACTGCACTGAATAGAGCGGATTTCGTATGAGTGGGACAATCTACAGCACTGACTACAGCACGGTTACCGTATGGGCATGCCGTGACATTGAAATGGTTTCCCATTGTTTTTGCCCTCCTGATCCAATCAAATCACAGAGTTACAGTACAGCACGGTTATGGACATGCCGTAGTTCGTCCCAGTCATACGACATCTGCTCTACCCTTACCGTAACCGTACTGTAACTTACTGTACCGTAACTCTGTTACAAAATCACCAACATGGAAACATAATTAATGCCTGCCATTTTCGTTTATGACCATGGGACTAGATGGCCGAATCCCCTGGGACTAGGGGGCAGAGTCCCCTGGGACTGGGGGCCGAGTCGACTGAGGCCCGAGTCCCCTGGGACTAGGGGGCCGAGTCCCCTGGGACTAGGAGGCCCAGTCCCCTGGGACTAGGGGGTCGAGTCCCCTGGGACCAGGAGGTCGAGTCCCCTGGGACCAGGAGGCCAAGTCCCCTGGGACCAGGAGGCCAAGTCCCCTGGGACCAGGAGGCCAAGTCTCCTGGGGCCGAATCCCCTGGGACTAGGGGGCCGAATCCCCTGGGACTAGGGACCAAGTCCCCTGGGACTAGGAGGACAAGTCCCCTGGGGTCGAGTCCCCTGGGACTAGGGGGCCGAGTCCCCTGGGACTAGGGGACCGAGTGCCTTGGGACTAGGGGAACGAGTGCCTTGGGACTAGGGGGCCAAGTCCCTTGGGACCGGAGTTCCCCGTTACCATGGGGCCGAGTGCCCTGGTCTGAAATTGGGAAAATGTTGTTGTGGGGACAAAACTTTGTTCCCGGGACTTATATCTTTAAATTGAATTGAATTGAGTCCCGAGAACAAAATGTGATTGTCCCCTCGTGTGAATTGTTCATGAAACATGTCCCTGGGACAAAATCAAAATCAACCAATCGTACAGTGTCATTTTACTTTCCCACAAGCTCTTACGAACTATATTTCAAGATGGCGTCTGCTAAACTCACAATGTCCCTGCAACACATCCCCTCGTCTGAACACAACAAGGGATTTGTCCCTGGAACATGTCCCTTCTGTGTGTGCCGACCTTAACTCTTGTTTATGACGTCATATATATATGCATGTGCGGTGATAGCGAGACCGGTATTGAACCTAACTTCGATTTCCGGTTCCTGATTTTTCATACAAATATGTCGAATCGCGATTATAGACAATTCAGAATAAATAAACAGGGAGAAATACGAGTTTATTTTTACAATAACTTGGAAATTCGGGTTTTGAAACTCTTTTTCCTCGTCAAACTGGGTCCGATTCTGGATCCCATGATACAAGTGCATTAAAACGGGACAACAAATGGGTACAACATCTATGGTACCCCGGAGATAATAAGTTGTAATTAGGTACATATCGTGGTCAACAAAGTCCAAACAATGCGTTGGGGGGAGGGGGTCATCGGATGTGACGTCACAATAAAAACGGAGGTGCTGCGCCAGAACCCCCACTTTATATACTACTCAAAATTATAAAAGCTACCGCACGTGTAAGCATCAACATATATCGGAAAATTGGGTACTTATTTTTACGTTGTACGGTTCATACCGTAAAAAAACATGTCATCGATTGCGGCATTCATAACGTAAAACTCTGTCATGGATTGCGTCATGCATAACATAAAAATATATCATGGATTGCGTCATAACGTAAAACTCTGTCATGGATTGCGTCATGCATAACAAAATATATCATGGATTGCGTCATAACGTAAAACTCTTATGGATTGCGTCATGCATAACATCAAAATATATCATGGATTGCGTCATAACGTAAAACTCTGTCATGGATTGCGTCATGCATAACATAAAAATATGTCATGGATTGCGTCATAACGTAAAACTCTGTCATGGATTGCGTCATGCATAACATACAAATATGTCACAACCTCGTGACCAGGGTCTTCTCGGTCAGATCCAAGATGGCGGCTACTCCGAGAGAAAGAGTCCGAGAGAAGACCCTGGTAAACCCTGAACTGTCATGTATTCTGATTGGCTCTTCGATTATGACACAAGGTTGTTCTAACGATGCTTTTTATTGGCCAAACGGACTGAGTCCAGAGAGATGAATTTGTATATAGATTCGATTGCTCAAATGGTATCAATAAAACGATTTTAAATAACCTTAAAACACATTGTGTAGGTAGAGCAATAGATGAAGTGCATTACTGGGTAGTTTTCTGTTAAGTTTCATCAGTGAGAAAGCCAGGAGAAGCCGTTAAATCTGAACATGTGCTATCGATCTCTTCGCTTCGACGCTAACAGAAAATGAACGGCTTTTTAGGATTCTCTTCTAGCTGAGATACATCCTGGTAGCTTTGTGATACTCTTCCACTGTTTCTTTATCCAAGTAAACTCCATTTCGAACTGTTTAGTAGACCTGTTTTCACTTCGTCGTTCGCCGCGTGGAATTACCGTTAATCGCATCTCGCTCACTCCGGATTGGGATACCTATGGTTTGTAGGCACGTGTTAACATTTCCATATTTAGCTTGGCCGCCATATTAGATGCCCACATCACGTGATTAAAATCTCCAGGATTTCTGGAGATTTTGGTCACGTGATTCAGCGTTTACCAGGGTCTTCTCTCGGAGTAGCCGCCATCTTGGATGTGACCGAGAAGACCCTGGTCACGAGGTTGAATATGTCATGGATTGCGTCATAACGTAAAACTCTGTCATGGATTGCGTCATTCATAACATAAAAATATATCATGGATTGCGTCATAACGTAAAACTCTGTCATGGATTGCGTCATTCATAACATAAAAATATGTCATGGATTGCGTCAACGTAAAACTCTGTCATGGATTGCGTCATGCATAACATAAAAATATGTCATGGATTGCGTCAAAACGTTAAATTATGTCATGGATTGCGTCATGCATAACATAAAAATATATCATGGATTGCGTCATAACGTAAAACTATGCCATGGATCATGGATTTCCGACATATGTTGATGCTAACGCATACATGCGGTAGCTTTTTCATGACACCTATACTTTTGTTCTGATACGAACATTTAGGTTATACACCCTATGTATTGAGGTGACTGATACCAATATTTATGTAGTGTACTCCCCCTGGATTCATTTACTGACATGCTATATTCATGACATTTGATTGGCTGTTATAGTTTTGGTATGGGATAATCTAAAATTAAATTTCTCGTACAATGTAAATCAGAATGAATAGAAGGCTCAAACTTTGTTCTCTTTATTTTTCTAGGCGAGGACTCGTGGAGATGGCAAATGAACAACCCTTATGGTTATAGATGACATTCTACCTCTACCAAATTATTATATAGCCAATTGAACAAACACTGGTGAGAACATGCGATTCACCGGATATTTTTCAATCTATGAACAGGAATATAAATTAGACATATTTACAGAATTTGTTTCATTACATGTACGCACCTGGTGAGAATAAATGGAAAGCCAATTGAAAAGGTTGTAATTTTGGGTATATAGTATTTGTATGGTACGTTTTGATTGTTTATTTGTTTGTCTATTATTGTTCTGACGTGCTTTTTGGATGTAACGAGTGACCAGCGGTCTTTTTCGACGCGGGCTCAACGGCCAGAATGACGCGACACATCCGGGACTTATCATACCACCTTAATTAAGGTGCCAGCGGCAAATTCGAAAGCGAGTTAGTCAATTGTAACAAAGAAAACGGCCCCAAAAGCTGAAGTAGTGTCAGTGAATCCTCAAATTTCGTCAAATTCACTGGCTTTATACGTATGCTACATACCGCATTTTGAAGTCGACATTATAATAAACAATTTGCGAGTAATAATTTAACTTTGCGGGAAAAGCAAATCATATCGATTCGATAACGAAAGTCCGTGTTTTCAAGATTTATTTGTATGAGAAAAGCTATTCCTGTGACTTTAGCTTGATTTTCTCGTCGAAATCTGGCTCGATTTTTATGCTACAAACGGCAAAAGTTTGTTTTAATGTCTCAGTCAACCATGTCCATATTTTGACAGAGTTCTGTTGATAATGTTTCATATCGCAGTGAATTTTTCTAGAAGCCATGTTATTGACTGAACTGCGCTCGCCATATTTGGGTTCCAAGCGATTCGCGGCTGCTCGTTTGAACTGCTGTAATTCCGCCGCCTCTCTACTGGGCACAATGCCGCTAATTACCTATTGAATTCTCCATGTGGCGCGGGCACTGTTAGCAAAATTCAAATGCCAATGAAAGGTGTCTAAAATAAATCCACTTTCGACTCTGTTCACAACATACTGGTCCATCCTCGTGCCGTGTAAACACCGATCTTACGAATCATTTCAACTCGATAGCGACTGCAAGGGAGGCAAAGTAAGAAAACAGTACGCTCGGGTGGCGCAGTGGGGAAGCGCTTCGCCTCTCACCTCTGTGGCCCAGGTTCGAATCCCGGACGTGGCGCCATATGTGAGTTGAGTTTGTTGGTATCTCACCCTTGCTCCGAGGGTTTTTCTCCGGGTTCTCCGGTTTTCCTCCTTCCGCAAAAACCAACACGCTAAATTCCAATTCGATCTGTGGATTAGCCGGGACCTGGCTTTGATCAGCCCCCATGGTTGTTTCAGGTCTCGTTAGAAATTCAGAGTTTTTTTTTTTTTTTTACGCGGTGGCGTGTAGCTTCTCTCTAGAGTTCAAAATATTTTGCTCGCGGCGCCGATGCAGCTAGTTTCAAGAGTTTAAAAAACTTTTACTAGCTTGTATGGAGTTTGAAATCTTTCGCTCGGATAGCTCGTGCGAACATTGCTAAGGTTCACTTTTATTTAACTAGTTTCACAACTATGACACTAAAATAAAGCTTGTTGAATTTCACTTGGGCTTTTCGAATAAGCTCTAAATGCAGACATGATACTCCATTTTAATTTTGACATAAGTCAAACGTCGAACGTTCGCGCGGCAAAACTTATAACCTATCACATGGTGATTTTCATGTGTAAACAGCATCGAGGTGACAAAAATGAACAAAATAGCCCACTTCCACGATATGCTTTACTTGTCACGCCCAAAGGTTTCTATACGAGGCCCCGTGTAAAATTAAATTTATTTTGATTTACTGTATTAAATTATATACAGAAATTAACCTGGCGAGTGTTACGTGACCAGCACAGTGCGATCTGATTGGTGCTGAAATTTAATACGGTAATTAATCATCGCCGTAACGTTGCTGTCCGCCATACAAAAATATGTTTTGGTTTAACTGTGGTGAGAATATGATGAGAGAGCATGGGAATGACAAGGTTGAAAATCAAGATGGCGGCCAACATGGAAAGCTTAAGGTCTTGGTGTGTCGGAGAGTTATCCCAAATAACTGACTGTGGTGAGGAAATTACTGATTATATTTTCCTGATGGAGAGTATAGGAGAAATTAGAGAATATTTGATGGGCTTTTTGGATCGCGAAGATAGCAACCAAAGAGAATTTATCAATGTTCTAGTGAAACGTTTGAGAGAGTTCTGGCCAGAACTGGAAGGGGAAGGAGGTACATGGATCAGACTAGATAAACGTGAAAGTTTGCCATCTAAGACGAGCAGTAGAAAGTCCGAGAAAAAGAAGCAGATGAATGAGCAAGAGAAAGAGACGAAGAAGAAGCCAGCCCGTTTCGTTCCACTCTATAGCAAAGAGGGAGATGCAAGAACGTGTGTCCGTCTGCCTGGCAGACACCCGTGCGAATGTCTAGGTCAAAAACACTCGCTTATAAACAACTGTATCAGCTGTGGAAGAATTGTATGCGAACAGGAAGGTGTAGGGCCGTGTTATTTCTGTGGTTCTTTGGTTTGCACTCGAGCAGAGCAAGAAATAATTGCAAGGGAATCCAAGAAAAGTGCAAAGCTCCTGAAGCAACTGATGGCCCAGGAATTCTCAGATGAGGTAAAGGCGAAGGCACGAAATATCACAGCTAAAGAAATGAAGGGTCTTCAGAAAGCTGTTGAACACAAGAACAGATTACTTGAGTATGACAAAACCAGTGTACGCAGAACTCATGTAATTGATGACGAGTGTGATTACTTTTCAACAGATACCAATCAGTGGCTATCAACAAATGAGAGAGAAATCCTAAAGAAGAAAGAAGAAGAGCTGAGAGACAAGTACCATGGCTCTAGAAGAGATATGAAAATCACACTTGACTTTGCTGGCCGTAGGGTGATAGAAGAGAACTCTGCATATGACATGTATGGCCAAGAGCCAGTGTTACCAGCAATGAATCACAAGGGGGAGGAGAGCCTGGTAGATGCCAGAGCATTTCCTGATTTGAATTTGAAGTTTCTTCCATCTGGAGGGAAAAGGTCTCGCTCAACGACCAATACATGTAGACCCCATGGAAACAGAGTGTTACGTGTGCAGGATAAGGAGCTCCAAGAGATGAGTGATGTCGGCATGTGTCTCAGTATGCATCAGCCATGGGCATCACTCCTCGTTATGGGAATCAAGAAAGTTGAAGGTCGTTCATGGTACACTGCCCACAGGGGGAGGCTCTGGATAGCAGCTACTGCAAACAAGCCATCTGACCAGGAAATCTCACTAGTAGAGGACATGTACATACAATTGTACCAAGTCAACAAGATACCATTCCCAAAGGAATACCCTACCGCATGCTTACTTGGCTGTGTGGAGTTTATAGATTGTCTTAGTCAAGATGAGTACAAAGAGAATTGCACAGACCAAACAGAGTCAGAGTCTCCCTTTGTGTTTATTTGTGAAAGCCCTCAGCAGTTAGTAGTGAAATTCCCAGTTAAAGGACAGCATAAAATATGGAAGTTGGATCCTCACATCCACAAAGCAGCCAAAAAGGGATTAAGACACACATGAATACATGGAGTATTTTCTATTTTTCATTAGCATATCAATATTACTAAATAATAATATTACATGTATTGGATGAGCATGAGCATCATACATGTATAACATTGGCTTTTTTTATACTATAGATGCATAATGTGTCTAGACGTATTTGGCCAAAGAAAACTTAGTGTGTCTTAGTTGGCCTAGTATAAAAACGGGCACAGGACGCATTATGCTTACTATAGATGCATAATGTGTCTAGACGTATTTGGCCAAAGAAAACTTAGTGTGTCTTAGTTGGCCTAGTATAAAAACGGGCACAGGACGCATTATGCGACTGGACAAACTAAGTTTGGTAATCCATCCAAAATGATGCACTATCAAACTTAGTTCATCCAGTCGCATTAAATGCGTCTTGTGCCTGTTTTTATACTAGATGAACTAAGAAGACACACTTTGCCCAAAAGAACAACAAGAAGTATAACCATTCCCTCTAAAAAATATGGTGGGGTTTGTCATCGTTTGTCTCATACTTCATACCGCCTTTATACTAGTCGCACTAAGTTGTTTTGCCCAAATACGTCTAGACACATTTATGTGTCTCTAGTATCAAAATGGGCATTGTCAAGACCACGCCATGTTATTCACCAAAACCCGAGACAGGTATTGACAGTTTTAGATAATATTGTGAAAACCAAATTCAATAATAATAAATTGATTTATTAATATAATATTCAAAATATTCATAATATTCATAATATTTTACAACCAGCTATATACTTAGTACTGGTTTCCATGATGGTTGGATAACTACCTGAAAATAAAACATCAAATGATAATTATTAAAATGTTTACGCAAAACTCTAAAACCTGTCTGCTTAAACAAATAATTCAATTTCTAACGAGACCTGAAACAACCATAGGGGCTGATCAAAGTCAGGGCCCAGCTAAATCACAGATAAAATTGGAATTTAGCATGTTGGTTTTTGTGGAGGGAGAAAAACCCTCGGAGCAAAGGTGAGATACATGTACCAACAAACTCAACTCACATATGGCACCGCAATCTGGAATCGAACAGAGAAGTGTATTCTTTTAAAGAATACACTATTCTGAAGGGATTTTGAATTGTCTTTGCTTTAGGGACCACTCAAGTTTCATGCAGTCTCTCTCTTTGGTTTTCTCCAACAATTCCTTTTTTGACAGCACACAGAATGTTTACTTTTCCAGCTCCTTTTCTTATAAATGATATCCAAAGAAGACCTGATTGTAGTCCAAAAACAAATCAACAAATTCCAACCAAAATACTGCTCATTTTTCACAAATCTTTGTTTTTAGCCTCGACTCTGGTGTCAATATTTTTTCTCAACCAGTTGTCAAATAATGTATTGACTAGTTTAACTATGAATGTTTTTTGTGTTCTATGTGAATTATTTCTGTTGCTCGCAATAAGTTCTTTCTCTGCGAGGGAAGCAAAACCACTGTTTCTGCCGGTTTCTGAAAAAATGCCATGCACAGGAGTGTAATGTCATGCCATATCACCACAGTTTGAGCCATTGGTGCACACTTATCAGCCAATTAAATTGACTTGAATATATGTTAATAGATATTGAGTTAAAGGAATATTTTGATCAATAGTGCATTTTCCTATTCATAAACTGCCACTGTGACTTCAGACATACAGCAGTACACATACTTATTGATCATTAGTCTTATTTTGAAATTGAACAGCCCTGGGCTTATATTTGCTCAAAGGACCTTTTTTTTTTTGGGGGGGGGGGTGTATTTTGGAGGGAAATTTGCATTTTAAAGTGAGCTGGGCGTATTTTTGGATGGGACTTTGTCTCTCAAAATATTGTGAACCAACATCACTTATTATACAAAAGCATGCTGGTAGAGACAAATTACCTATTTTTAAATTCTAAGTTATATTTGAAGCTTATCAATGTGATTTTACAAAAAAAATATTTTCTAAATTAGAAAATAGCTTAATTCACAAGCACGAAGAAATTCAGCAAATGTCTGTGATGACATCACATCATTAGCATATTGGAAATATAAACGTTTATATCTCGCTCGTAGATGCAACACCCAAATCAAGATATGTTCTACCATTGGACTATACTGTCACTTCATGTACAATCAATATCAAAGATAACTGGCTAGGGCTTATATGCACTTTAAGTAATGATTCAGCTAAGAACTGTAGCAAAAGACAATAGGCTGCGGCAGTGAACATATCCCCACATACGATTTTGCTTGAATATGCCTGAAGTGCTGTATGAGATGTCTACAATCCAAACTATACCCATATTTCCCAGCAGCTAAAATATTTCACAACCCCCCAAAAAATGGAATTTACGAGTAAGGTTGTTTTCATTGAGAAAGAAACACTACTTTGGAAGTAAAAAAAATTCCCCAAAAAATTGGAACCTGAAAGGAAAGTCTCGGCAGAACAGTTTTTTCTGCAGAACAAATATCGTTGGGTGCTCCTGTAATGGTGAGACAGGGTCTGTGCCTCAACACAGGAGTTTTAAGGTGATATTTCATCGCTGGTAGGGGAGGCCAGTGAGGGATTGCAAGACCCCCCTCATAGAGACAGTAGCAGTCTCATCAGGAACCACAATCAAAACGCTTCCCCCTTCTGCGATTCGAGACCCAATTCCATACTGATGACGTTATTCGACCAGGATCTGGCTGCATAATTTGATTGGCTAGTATGCCTAATTATCATATACAAGCCAATCAAATAACGCAATTAGATCCTGGATGCAAATGTCATCAGTATGGTATTTTTGGCTTCAAATCGCAGATGTCTTTCTCAGGGGACGCATTTTGATTGTGGCTCCCAATGCAAGATGAATGTATTTGCAGGCTATGTTTGAATATAGACTGATTACTAAGACATCAGTAATGCATACGTTGGTGTCGGTTTATTAATCTTGTCTGTAAATGATGTATTATTAATCAGTTCTGTTTGGACTAAATATCTAATCAGGTCTGTTCTGGGTTAACAGACCAACATGTGGTATCCTTCAGAGCACAGGACTGGCTAGTACCCTTATGAATTATTAATGAAGAAACAAAGGATTTGCTCGCTTTGAATCCAAGATGGCTACCAGGCGAAAAGAGTGAATATGCACAATGCAGCATTAGACAACCTTTTGTGAAATAGCTGTTTCTACCTAATGTGTTTATTTCATGTTGTTTTGTAAAACATTAAATACTTAATTGTAAGTATTAACAACTTTGAAAACCAGCCGATGACATTATTATTTTATACACAGAACCATTTTATTTACACAATTAATTTCACGTTCCCTACAAATAAAGCTTTGGACTTATAGGCCTACAGGTACAAGGAGCCTGCTGCTCTTTGAGTTCAGCAATTGTTATATTTTCCAGTTTCTTTATTAGTCCTATCAAACAAAACACCGAGGTGAAATAGAGTGTTAGGTCCGCAGTTAGCACATTTTGCTATAAATAATAAACTACTTACTAACTGGGAAATATATTCCCTCTCGCTCAGTCACGCTAATTAATAATTTTAAGGTCCATTTTCCAGCGCATATTTCACCATCATACTATATGTAGTAATCTGGGAATCACACAGCAAAATGGTCAACCATGTTTTTTTTCTCGTCTTTCTTTCAACTTGATCTGCTGAAGTAATCTTTGTTTCTTTCAAATGATGCTGGTGGGTATTCGCCCATTTATCAGATCTTTTTTCTTTTTTTCTTTGTATACTTAAAGGAGCACTATCAACCCCCAAATGATAAATGTTCTCATGACAAAAATAACTTCTCTTTTTCGCAGAGTATGCTTTCCAGGTACAGCAGAGAAAATTTGAGACAATTTTGATGAAGGATGGCAAAGTTTCGAGTGGATGAAAAATACTGCTTTTAAGAGAATTTAGAGCAACATGAAATCGGCTCACTCTAAACCAAAATCAAGTTTCTATAACAAACTTGTATAATCCACTTTGAGCCTCATATCAAAAACGTTTGAAAAGCATACCAGGACATTCACATGCTATTTCTCTTCTGGGGCTAACACTAACTTTTACACGTGTATTTTACAAGTCTGTTTTCTGGCATTGAAACAATGGCCAAACTAATTGTGACATACACGTGTAAACGTTTTATTGAATTGACCCCTGGTCCGTGATGTAAATCTAGCATTCTGATTGGTTACCTGAGAGACTGGGCTCATACAGTCCGGGTCACTCACGTTTTCTCTCTTGGACTATCAGCCATTGTAATGAGTCATTTAATGAGGCATTTAGTGTTGAAACTTGTTCGGTTCCGATAGTAGGATATTTCACGCCAATTGTATGACCTCGCCTTCGACTCGTCCCGTGTACGCAGAACAGCAGTGCGCGAGAAAGTCCATTACAGATTACACGTGTTGATCCTCTCCTTGTGGTATCCCGAACATGTTTATTCCATTACGGATTACACGTGCTGACAGTCTCCTGGTGGTATCCCGAACATCTTTATTCCATTACAGATTACACGTGCTGACAGTCTCCTGGTGGTAACCCGAACATCTTTATTCCATTACAGATTACACGTGCTGACAGTCTCCTGGTGGTAACCCGAACATCTTTATTCCATTACAGATTACACGTGCTGACAGTCTCCTGGTGGTATCCCGAACATCTTTATTCCATTACAGATTACACGTGCTGATCGTCTCCTGGTGGTATCCCGAACATCTTTATTCCATTACAGATTACACGTGCTGACAGTCTCCTGGTGGTATCCCGAACATCTTTATTCCATTACAGATTACACGTGCTGACAGTCTCCTGGTGGTATCCCGAACATCTTTATTCCATTACAGATTACACGTGCTGATCGTCTCCTGGTGGTATCCCGAACATCTTCATTCCATTACAGATTACACGTGCTGACAGTCTCCTGGTGGTATCCCGAACATCTTTATTCCATTACAGATTACACGTGCTGACAGTCTCCTGGTGGTAACCCGAACATCTTTATTCCATTACAGATTACACGTGCTGATCGTCTCCTGGTGGTATCCCGAACATCTTTATGCCATTACAGATTACACGTGCTGACAGTCTCCTGGTGGTATCCCGAACATCTTTATTCCATTACAGATTACACGTGCTGACAGTCTCCTGGTGGTAACCCGAACATCTTTATTCCATTACAGATTACACGTGCTGATCGTCTCCTGGTGGTATCCCGAACATCTTTATTCCATTACAGATTACACGTGCTGACAGTCTCCTGGTGGTATCCCGAACATCTTTACTCCATTACAGATTACACGTGCTGACAGTCTCCTGGTGGTATCCCGAACATCTTTATTCCATTACAGATTACACGTGCTGACAGTCTCCTGGTGGTATCCCGAACATCTTCATTCCATTACAGATTACATGTGCTGACAGTTTCCTGGTGGTATCCCGAACATCTTTATTCTATTACAGACTACACGTGTTGACAGTCTCCTGGTGGTATCCCGAACATCTTTATTCCATTACAGATTACACGTGCTGATCGTCCCCTGGTGGTATCGCGAACATCTTTATAGCTTTAGACGATTGATATCCTCGCTGCGAAAATCAACCCTGAAAACAAATGCAGAAAATTCTTCTCATTAGCCTGTTTGTTCCTTACAGCAGTTTTCATGCTTATACGAGCCGACCATATCAGACTCGACCCGACCGACTGTCTTTGTACACTGAATGGAGAGTGCTTCGCAGTCTTCTTCGATTCTCATTGGAAGAGGTGTGAATTGTGACGAGGCAAATTGAATAACATAAAATTCGACCATTTCCTTGTGCAATTTTTTGTGAAAAATATTGCCAAAGTTCCAAATTAGACTATGAATTTTGCAGAGAATTTACAGTCCAAATCACTTCCGCCAGTGTGTTCCAAATAGTTCGCGCGAAGATTTGTGTGAAAAGTAGCCCTGCGTGTTGTGTTGAGTAACATGACGTCACTTCCGCTGAAAATTAGCTCTGTCACAGGAACGGGTCATGACGGGCATAAAACTCTAAGATTCGTACTCCCCCCAAAAAAAAGACTTCCCGTCGTTTGGACAGGAATAAAATACAGCAACTTTAACTTTACAAATACGCAAAAACATCGCTATATGAAAAAGTGATCGTAGCGGCACTTTAAGTTCAGGGCACGTATTTAGGGACTTATTCCCACTATTCCTAAATTAAAATACCTCGAAATCCTGCACGTAACCCTCTTATGAAATGTATAAAGTAGTTGTTACTTGTAGTACGTTCTGTATAGTAGGACTTATTCCAGCTATTCCTAAATTAAAATACCTCGAAATACTGCACGTAACCCTCTTATGAAATGTATAAAGTAGTTGTTACTTGTAGTACGTTCTGTATAGTAGGACTTATTCCAGCTATTCCTAAATTAAAATACCTCGAAATCCTGCACGTAACCCTCTTATGAAATGTATAAAGTAGTTGTTACTTGTAGTACGTTCTGTATAGTAGGACTTATTCCAGCTATTCCTAAATTAAAATACCTCAAAATCCTGCACGTAACCCTCTTATGAAATGTATAAAGTAGTTGTTACTTGTAGTACGTTCTGTATAGTAGGACTTATTCCAGCTATTCCTAAATTAAAATACCTCGAAATCCTGCACGTAACCCTCTTATGAAATGTATAAAGTAGTTGTTACTTGTAGTACGTTCTGTATAGTAGGACTTATTCCAGCTATTCCTAAATTAAAATACCTCGAAATCCTGCACGTAACCCTCTTATGAAATGTATAAAGTAGTTGTTACTTGTAGTACGTTCTGTATAGTAGGACTTATTCCAGCTATTCCTAAATTAAAATACCTCAAAATCCTGCACGTAACCCTCTTATGAAATGTATAAAGTAGTTGTTACTTGTAGTACGTTCTGTATAGTAGGACCTATTCCAGCTATTCCTAAATTAAAATACCTCGAAATACTGCACGTAACCCTCTTATGAAATGTATAAAGTAGTTGTTACTTGTAGTACGTTCTGTATAGTAGGACCTATTCCAGCTATTCCTAAATTAAAATACCTCAAAATCCTGCACGTAACCCTCTTATGAAATGTATAAAGTAGTTGTTACTTGTAGTACGTTCTGTATAGTAGGACTTATTCCAGCTATTCCTAAATTAAAATACCTCGAAATCCTGCACGTAACCCTCTTATGAAATGTATAAAGTAGTTGTTACTTGTAGTACGTTCTGTATAGTAGGACCTATTCCAGCTATTCCTAAATTAAAATACCTCGAAATACTGCACGTAACCCTCTTATGAAATGCATAAAGTAGTTGTTACTTGTAGTACGTTCTGTATAGTAGGACCTATTCCAGCTATTCCTAAATTAAAATACCTCAAAATACTGCACGTAACCCTCTTATGAAATGTATAAAGTAGTTGTTACTTGTAGTACGGACCTATTCCAGCTATTCCTAAATTAAAATACCTCGAAATCCTGCACGTAACCCTCTTATGAAATGCATAAAGTAGTTGTTACTTGTAGTACGTTCTGTATAGTAGGACTTATTCCAGCTATTCCTAAATTAAAATACCTCGAAATCCTGCACGTAACCCTCTTATGAAATGTATAAAGTAGTTGTTACTTGTAGTACGTTCTGTATAGTAGGACTTATTCCAGCTATTCCTAAATTAAAATACCTCGAAATATTGCACGTAACCCTCTTATGAAATGTATAAAGTAGTTGTTACTTGTAGTACGTTCTGTAAAGTAGGACTTATTCCAGCTATTCCTAAATTAAAATACCTCGAAATACTGCACGTAACCCTCTTATGAAATGTATAAAGTAGTTGTTACTTGTAGTACGTTCTGTATAGTAGGACGTATTCCCACTATTCCTAAATTAAAGTACCTAGAAATCCTGCACGTAACCATCTTATGAAATTTATAAAGTTGTTGTTACTTGTAGTACGTTCTGTATAGTAGGACTTATTCCAGCTATTCCTAAATTAAAATACCTCGAAATCCTGCATGTAACCCTCTTACGAAATGTATAAAGTAGTTGTTACTTGTAGTACGTTCTGTATAGTAGGACTTATTCCAGCTATTCCTAAATTAAAATACCTCGAAATCCTGTACATATCCCTCTTATGAAATGTTTAAGGTAGTTTCTACTTAAAGTGCCACTACGATCAAATTTTGACATATCAATGTTTTTTCCATATTCATAAAGTAGAGTTGGTATATTATTACCAGTTCAAATCGTTTTTCGATACGACGACAGGAAGTCCTATTTTTTTAACTCCGTATATTGAATCTAAACGTCCGCCATTACTGGAGGCCGTTCCCTTTGTTCAGCTTTACACAAAGGTTAATTTAGCGGAAGTGATGTCATACACTTAACGCTCGCCTGCAGAACACAACGCCTGGAGGCATATTTCTACTAAAAACGTCTTCACGTACACAAGAAGAAAGTTATATTTATTTTTGCGAGGTTGGCTACTTTTTTATGCACACTATTTCGCGCCACGAGGTTGTCGTGTTAAGTGTATGACATCACTTCCGCTGAATACTGCGCGCGAACGGCTTCCAGTAATGGCGGACATGATTTTACCGGTAAACTCTCCTAAAATTTTGTGGTTTAACATGCCCATTTGCGAATATGTTTTACTATTTCGGATATTTCTAATACTGATTGACCTATTGACATTATTTTACCGGTAAACTCTCCTAAAATTTTGTGGTTTAACATGCCCATTTGCGAATATTTTTGACTATTTCGGATATTTCTAATACTGATTGACCTATTGACACTGAAAAAGTGGCAAATCGAAACGGTAAATTTTCGTCGTAGTGGCACTTTAAATGCATTACAAAGTCTTACCGTCAAATTATGTTTTTATTAGTTGAACATGAATTGAGTCATAACATTGAATGTGTTTATTTTTTCAGTTGTTTTTCAGGCGTTGGACATTGCAAAACGTGTCTTTGTAGGTCATAAGTCGCGTACCTCTGCCCCAGTACTTGTCTGACTTCTGCTGGTGTCAATCTCCAGGTGAGTGGGCCTGAGTTAGCGCCCCAGTACTCCATGATCTCACTGACCTGGTAGAAATAGACGATCGTAACCAGGAGCCCATTACCAGGAGCGTACCTATGTGATGGGTAGCGCCAACAGCACAGTAGACGATGTGGCTATTTATAGTCGCGAAGTTCTGGTATGCGATTACGTTGTCTTTTGTTCTCTTGCGCTTTAGTACTTTCAGCAGTTTGAACCGTGTTAATTACAATTATTCAGTGCATCCTGATTGGTTAAAAGTGACGGCCTTTGTTTCTTCTCGCGGGAAACACAAAGCTAAAAATAGCTACATCATCTGTTCTGCTGTTGGACAGACCTAATCTGGGAGATGCACGCTCCTGGTAATGGGCTCCTGTCGTAACTTAACACTTTGATCAGTTAGCTTGAAGCTAGAGTTTTCCAGGGAGCCTCCCTGATTTTTCTTACTACACTTTCTGGCCAAACAGTCCTCAACATTAAACAGATACAGGGCAATGGCATTACATTCATCTAAACTTATCGCTTTGCATTAAGGCATAACATGGTTAGAAACATCTCAAACCACCGATTTTGTCCCTGAAAAATATATAAAACGTGTATCCAAATATAAAAAAAGCTAAACGCAGCAGATAAATGGGCCGCGTTGTGGACTTTTAAAAAGTTTTATATCCCCTCTTCTTGTTGTACATGTACTATTGTGACCTCCCTCGGGAGGTGTTTTGTCGCGTGAATATTTTCTCTATCGTAACACATGCATCAGCCTTTCAAACTCATCACACACAAAAAAAGAATGCTAAAGTAAAACGACTGAGAAAAACACTTGACTAATAAATGTACGCAAAGTGGTTTAAGGTAAAAGTGTTTGAGAAGTACTCCAATTTTAAGGGGATAGAGGGCAGATATTTTCCAACATACTCGTCGGAAAATACTTCCACCATCGCGGGCCCTGGAGGCAGCCATTAGACTTTTACTGTCAAGATAGATTTGGAGCATTCTCGAATACGTTTCACTGACTCGGCAAGCTCGAAAGCTTTAGATATTCAATAAAAACGACATTATATTTTGAATCAATGGTTTGCTGTAAATTACAGGTCTTATATACAGGATTCGATAGGCCATTTTGACGATGTTGCGCGCGCATTGAGAACAATATACATGCAATCCAGAAAACAAAAGATTGTCATGCAACATTGAGTTTTGGCGGGCTACATTCTGTTTTTTTGGCGGGCCACATGCTTTTGTTTTCAATGCGTGCGCAACATCGTCAGAATGGCCTATGGTTCACGCCCCTGGTTAAATGTGGTCTTCGAGGGATACAGTGTCCATGAGGCTTACGCGCGAATTTCTGTTCTTGCTCTAAACTAGAATGTTGAGTTACGAAACCGTTCAATTAAATCTAGACATTGTTTCGTTACCTTTTCTAGATTCAGTAGTGTCGAAATCTGCGTCAGCCGTGCAAACTTATCCCTGATCGTCCACTGAGTGACAGCTGTCAAGTAAGCTACCAATGAACGGAGCTCCTTGTCGAACTGAAGTCCACCAAGCTGCAACAACCCATCAAATACAACAATGAGGTTATACAATAACCCACTGTCAATGTTGCTTCACAAACAAAGGTTTCAACATGAGGTTCCGGTGTTACTTAATTTATTCTATTCTCAGAGACAAGAATACATTTAACCTAATTTACAGAAATTCAGAATTTTAACATTTGAAGAAAAATTGACACTGTAACCTGAAAGAGCAAGTACAAGTTATTCATCATATGCAATTTAATAGTTTTATCACAAATTTCTCCAAAGTTATTACCATTTAAGGTTCAGGAAAAACATGAAAGCGAGGCTGGTAGGGCCATGGCTGACTATTTTCATACAAATCTCTTATTTCAAAAGTTTATTACTCTGTAGCAATGTAACTTATGACACTCAAATTTCATAGGATTACTTATTTGTGCATGTTCTTTTACGTGACAATGTTGGTTTTCACAAATATTCATTGCTGACAGGAGAAATCCAGTTGTAATCAAATGTACTTTATGCATAGGGTGTTTAGTGAAAGTGGTTTATTGCTAGTCTATCCCCCAGAAATACACTGCTACTACAGGAACAAGAAGAGATCTTACTAGACCATTGTATATCTATAATGCTATGTTTTCCCATTGAAAGTCATCAATATATTTTTCAGCTGTAGATAAAGCAGATATTATCCTTGAGGAAACGTCTAAATTGTTCTGGTTTGAACAGCAGCAGCCACCAGACAAGGAAACTTCACCTTTGCACTCTTTCACGTCAAATCAATGAATGGCTCAAACGGTTCAGGGTGATTCCTTTCTGGTAATTTTTCGGCGTTCAAAAAATTTTTGAGCGCAAATGCATAAGTTTTCAATTCGTTTTTGCAAAGAAGAAAATACGCACACAGTCCTCTTTGAACAGATACGATGTACAGCTAAAATCGTTTACATGATTTCTATACAAAGTTTTTAAGTTTAGACAATATACATGCTCAAGGACAACAACCTCGAGCAAAGACTGTAGCATTTCTGTAACGGTAGCATTTCTGTAACGGTAGCATTTCTGTAACGGTAGCATTTCTGTAACGGTAGCATTTCTGTAACGGTAGCATTTCTGTAACGGTAGCATTTCTGTAACGGTAGCATTTCTGTAACGGTAGCATTTCTTGAAGAAACAATGAAAAAAATCAACAGAGTCAACAAACAAGTAAAAAATGGGTCCACAAAGGAGTCACCAAACGAGTGCATACAAAACAATGCATGTTATCTGTACCCTGTTGAAGTTGGTCTTGATGACAGCCTTTTCCATGAGAGTGGTAATATCTGTTGTTACAAAACTGACCAGTGAATCGTAGTTACTGAGTGTCAGCGGACCCTGAAAAACGTACAACCATTGTATTACATGTTGTCAACTGTTAGGTAAAGGTTTGGTTTGCCTAAAAAAAATATTAGGCACATTATCGCAAAAGGGGCCTTAGAAACGAAGGCCCCTTTTGTGTTAATGTGCCTCATCTCTTAGTTTTAAGAACCAGTAACTCACGTTTCAGTGGGCAAATGAAGTTTCTGACTTTTCTGGCCTATCTATCCCATAATTTATTTGTGACATCTTTTCCCATAATTTCTTTATTTGAGATGTCGCCATTTTGCACCTTGTCAGACAAAAACGCCATTTACGGTATTTCCTAGACTTGCTCCAAGTCTAACTCGCTGAGTAAACGATTACTGGGTCAAAAATCGAGTCTAGGTATTTCCCGTTGAGATCAGTGCCTAATCGTCGCTCCGAAAATGAATCAAGAGGAATAGCCTGTTGTTTTACTGTTTAGTGCATTGAAATGCATCACAACCTCGAGTAACAGCGCCGTGTTAAAGTTTAGGCTACACAAGTTGAGGCACATTATCTCAAAAGGATCCCTAGAAACGAAGGCCCCTTTTGTGTTAATGTGCCTCACTTGTAATCGAGGGTGTAGTTTCCCATGGCACATGGTATGAATCCATCTGAGGCCTCTTCAGCAGTCGTTTATGGAAACTAGTGGTCACTTAGAAATACTGGCTCAGCTCAAAATTATCTTCATAAAGATGAGGATATGTTTATTATGATTAAACAGTTTTGTTTATTATAGTTTTGCAAAAGTTAGTAAACGAGTGAAAAATAACTCAATAACGGAAACACTTCGTAGAAAAGCCCGTGAGATGAGACGCCTTGGACAACGTGACTGGACTGGAAATATCATTTGAGTGGACCATTATAACTCTAGTTTCTGCACTGATATTTTATCCCATTTATGAGAGAGTTCCGTGGCAAGGGAGAAGGGGTGGGGGAAGGTCTTACCTTGAATGACGACAAGATTGAATCCAGATGCGTAATGAAGTTCTGGATGAATGGATCGTTGACTTCATGATACGAGAACTCTTCCTGTGATGGCGAATGGATCATTATGTTAGTCATCTGGTGAGCTACTAGATCTCGAACGATCCACTGGAGAAACTGACCATCTTCCATAGGATGGAGGTTTGTTAGACAATAGTTTGAATTTCCATGGTCTTGCACACTTCCAACGGATGGAAATATGTTAGAAATACCTTGGAAATCAGTTTTGTTGGAAACTCGAATTTACGAGCAATTTTCCGTTCTTCAAGTGGTTCTCGGCTTCATCGAGCATGCTAGCTAGATCCCACGGGCAAATAATAGTTTAATGATAATTCTTTAAGAGCAATACAAACCACAGGAGACTAGAATTGCCATTAAACTCGGGCGGGCCAACATTTGTGTGTAGAAATATGAAGGACATCTTGGTTTGGTAGTTTTCACTTTAGAATTTCAGGGTTTTGTATCTCATACCATACTTTACCATGGCGCAGAGATGGAGAACGGCGTAGCACCATGGATTGGTGAACACGCACGAATAATCTTCTGCTAAGGGTGATGTCACCTAATTTAGTCATGAATTCGAAAAGCTTAAAAAGGTGGCTACAATCTTCAGTTGTTTTGTGCAACATTCCCTTGGTTTTCCTACAGTACTTGTTTCCTTGATTCGCCACAAGTCACAAGGTTTTGCTTGAGAGTCTTGTAGTAGGCTGCCGTCAATCAAAGCAACCGTTAATTGGCTTTTGTATAAAGGCTGCCTGTGATTGGATGAAAAGCTACGTACGTGCATAACCCAGTCAACTGCTGCCTTGATTGACACACGTCTAGTGCAAAACTTTAGGTGAATTAATCTTTTACCAATCACGACCATGAATCAGGGAAATGAGTAGGAATAAAGTGTTCACGAAATCGTCTCTAAATAGTTTCGTTCTGACTCGGATGAAAACTTTTGATGGTGGCATTTAGTGAGGAGAAGCTTACCTCTGTGATGTTGTGATTAGTTGAACTAAAACCATCAACAAGTGGCTTTAATCTTGGCATCAGAGCACTGCTGCACAAATTATAGATCCCTCCCTAGAAAGCATTATAAAAAAACACGACATAGTGAGAAAAGGGGACTAGAAAACTGTAAGCCTTTATTTATTTATCAGTTCGCCTTGTTACATGAATGGGCGTTGGCTGGCTTCATTGTATTGTAATCCCTCGAAACTGTTTTACATATCAACAACAATGCTGCTGGTCCTTGCACTAGGGCTATCTTCATTGTACTGTAATCCCTAGAGACTGTTTTATATATCGACAGCAATGCTGCTGGTCCTAGCACTAGGGCTATCTTCATTGTACTGTTATCCCTCGAGACTGTTTTACATATCAACAACAATGCTGCTGGTCCTTGCACTAGGGCTATCTTCATTGTACTGTAATCCCTAGAGACTGTTTTATATATCGACAGCAATGCTGCTGGTCCTAGCACTAGGGCTATCTTCATTGTACTGTTATCCCTCGAGACTGTTTTACATATCGTCAACAATGCTGCTGGTCCTAGCACTAGGGCTATCTTCATTGTACTGTTATCCCTCGAGACTGTTTTACATACCGACAACAATGCTGCTGGTCCTAGCACTAAGGCTATCTTCATTGTATTGTAATCCCTCGAAACTGTTTTACATATCAACAACAATGCTGCTGGTCCTAGCACTAAGGCTATCTTCACTGTATTGTAATCCCTCGAAACTGTTTTACATATCAACAACAGTGCTGCTGGTCCTAGCACTAGGGCTATCTTCATTGTACTGAAATCCCTAGAGACTGTTTTATATATCGACAACAATGCTGCTGGTCCTAGCACTATAGGATCAACATCACTTCATGTTAACAACCCTAAATCAATGCCACTAATTTTACGCTTGAAGGTGAATGCAGCTCCTTTATGTGACATGCGCACTAGAAAATTACGAGGACGAGTAGTGAGTCCCGTAAGTTTCGGAATTTAGAGCTAAATTCTAACTGTGCTAATCGAGTGGTACATGGGAAGGCTCTTCATTCTAGAACCTTGCTAAAGAACAAAACTACACGATGATCAAGGGATCATGCATGAAGAGAGATTTGCTCCGTGCTTGAGCTTGGGATGATAATAATAATAATTTATTGTAATAAGTAATATACAGGATTCCATAATATATTGAACAGCCAAAGCCAGAGGCTTATATGGCACAGGGTCAGGGTATAATCTAGAAGTGGAAGGGTTTACAAGATGGTATAACATCAAATTATCATACAGGACATGGATCAAAACAAATTACAGCAAACAGATAAATACTAAATACACAGGAATAAATACAAGATATTGAACACTTTGTGGGATGTTTTAGGCAAATTCAGCTGTTAATCTCAATCAATTCTAAAAGAAACTATAACTTACCACGATGTTATACATGGAAACATGTAGAACACGCAAACTCTGGATAAAACAAGTGAAACTGGCAAGACACAAAAAATACAGAATGTACAAACCTGAAGTAAATCCTTAAATATGTTTGATGTAGAGACAAGGTCATTCAGGCAGCTCTGGGGGAAAACAACAGTATATCAGTATCACGTAACATGAACTGGAGGTTTCTGTGAAGCGGCTACTGAACTACAGGAATCAGTGCTCAACAGTCCGGTAGATACTACTGACCTTGGCCGATAGATGACTGGGCACTAATCAGAAATAAAAATGAAAATGTACTACACTTCGAGGCTTGGTGTTCGCTTTAGAGGAAAAAACGTTCGCTTTACTCACAGAAGGTTCGACACCAATCACAACGGCTTGTATGTAATCAGCTCTATCTACTTTTTCTCTTCTTGTTAAACTCGTTTACCTGGAAACTTGTCTTAGAAATGGTTAGGATAAGTTTTATGGTTACGGTTTTGGTTAGGAATTGGTTTGAAGTCTGTCTTTAGGAGCGCGTTTTCGTTTCCGACCTCATTAACAACAAGGGATTAGATTTACTATCACAAACATTTTAGGTGGTGCTGATTAAGCATATAAAAAATATTGAACACGATTATTCTCTACATTATCCTCTGTAGAAAATTCCTGTTAATGACGTTTAGCTCGCCTGTGGCCTGTGGCCTGTGGCCTGAGCGTGATTTATTGTGAGTAAATGAATCTCAAATCAACATACATATTGAAGAAAAGGAAATCAATAGGGTAGACCACACAAAATCTCTTGGCTTACATAGACCATACATTATCCTGGACGAAGCATATCAATGAAATCTCTAAAATAATCTCCTCTGGCATTGGTGCTCTAAAAAGAGTTTATTGATATATGTACCGCAGAAAAGATATATATACAAAGCCTTAATAAAGCCTCACATTCAATATTGTAGCTCGGTTTGGGATGGCTTAGCTCTACAGCTATCCTACAAGCTATACAGAAACTATAAAACCGCGCGGCCAGAGTAGTAACTAAATCACGTTTTGATACTAGTTCAGAATGTGTGCTTGATATGCTTGGTTGGGAGAAGCTATCTCTTAAAAGAACTAAACAAAAGGCTATAATTATGTATAAGCCGGACCTTCATGATCTCCAGTTTATCCCACATAAGACTAACTATCAATTACGGGATTCCGAACATAAGCTATCTCTTTCAAAGCCAGGCACCAACTACATGAAACGTTCCTTCAGCTATAGTGGTGCAATCGTTTGGAACAATCTGCCATCTAATCTACGCATGGCTAACTCGCTTTTTACCAAATCGGACTCCCACACGGCAAATATGTAAAACAGTTTTTATTACAGTTATAGTGTGTTGTAAATACTATTTATCTTAAATTTGTAACGACTGATATTTTTACCGTGTGTATAAATAATGTATGTGTATGTATGGTTCAATCGCGTTTAGCTCTCCTGTGGCCTGAGCGTGATTTACTGTGACTACACAACACTGGTTCAATCGCGTTAAGCTCGCCTGTGGCCTGAACGTGATTTACTGTGACTACACAACACTGGTTCAATCGCGTTAAGCTCGCCTGTGGCCTGAGCATGATTTACTGTGAGTACACAACACTGGTTAATCGCGTTTAGCTCGCCTGTGGCCTGGTTCGAAAACTTACATCCAGCTTCATTCTGGCAGCTTCTCCTAGATTTGGATTTCTCTCGCATTCAGCCTAAAGAAATACAAGAGAGCATTCCTTCAATAAAAATAAATCTCAACCTGTTTGAAATCTTCCAAATAACGAAGTTGTTACGTGATGCCCTCATTACACTACTTCAACCATGGCAATCATTTAAATTTCTAAGGAGCTTGTTCTCGCTTCTCCCGAAGCACGCTATAGGAACCTTCTCGATGTTAGAAGGAGTTGGTTGGGATGTTGTCGGGTGGAGTAATCAACGACTTTTTTCTATTTCTTTGTCGTGAAGATTATTTGAGTGATTATATGTACTGAATTTAACAGAACCTGACAACACGTACCTCAAGATATATTTTCAGTTTTTGTATATTCTCACTGCTAACTTCCAGGTTATTTAATGTTACCTGCAATTCAATAGATTCTCACATGACTTAAAGATAACTAAGTGTCAAAGCATTACGTTGTTGCTTATTACTTCTATTGACCAATATCTACAACGCTACCTTTAAAAACATAGTCGAGTAACTCGCCTTCTAGTTAGCTTGCATCTAATGATGACACCACATAAGAGTTCTCACTAAAAGTGTTTTGAGAGTAGCAAGTCCTAAAACAGGTAGATTTTGGTGGAATGCGTACAGGTTAACAAGGAGTGCCATCCTTTTTCGACTGAACCGAAACCTCAGTAGAGCCTAGTAGTTATCCAGCTTTCTGCATGGGAACACGTCTAACACAGTTTGTTTTCGCTGTAAAAGTTCCTCATTTCCTCCATTCCTTTATCACATTTCTCCTCTAGTTCTAGAGCATGTAGAAGGGTATATTTCTTTAAGATGCATTAATCATGATACAGAATGTTAAGTACCAACTCTAAGAAGCTTCAAGACGTGCACTGGGTCTAGTTTAAATCCTCGCTGTAAAGTACGCGATAACTTACTAGAAAAGCTTTTCTTGCTGCACCACTTTCTGCTGTCGACGACAGTCCAACTTGTATTTTTCCTTGCAACATTCCTGTTAGATCGAGACTGTGAATGCAGCAAAAGAAGGACGTAAATTTGGGGACAAAAATAAAGCAGCCTACTACGTTGATACAAACTATTTGACGTTTGAATAGTGTGAGAATTTGGAAAAGTTGCGCTTCATAAATTAATTTATGTTTTTGTTTTAATCATACTTTCGAACAACATCAGCCAAGTCAAACTGTGCTTGGCTTTCAATCAAATGGCCACTTCCAAAGTTAATCTAATTGAGAAATGAATGCCATCACAATAAATATCATATTGAAATGAGTAAGTTTGCCAAGTTTGTGGGCGTTTCATTGGATATTTACAATGTGGTGAGCTTTCAAAAATCGCAAGAATAAGATAATAGTAATATCATAGTAAAAAATAATAGAATATCATTCCCAAAATTAGGTCCTCCCCTCTTAGTATTGTTGCTATTACCTCCTCCCCTCTTAGCTACTGTTGCGATGTCCAACAAGCCGTAAACATTAACCCAAAGTTAACCCTAAAGAAACCCTAAAGAAACCCTAAAGAAACCCTAAAGAAACCCTAAAGAAACCCTAAAGAAACCCTAAAGAAACCCTAAAGAAACCCTAAAGAAACCCTAAAGAAACATAGCGAAAAACGCTGAGTTCGGCGATAGTCTCCCTAACATTCTGAATGATTGATCGATTTCCTCCCTTTCGCTGAATTTCTTAAATCTTTGCGAAGATCTTAAGTTTGTGTATTCGTCTCCTTCTGACGAGCTTGTGGGACAATATGGCGGCCGTATTTTCCCGGGAGAACATTGCTGCGTTCTGATTGGTCTGAAGTATTTATAATTGACAGGTGTGGAACTATGAATTATCCCCAGAGATTCAAATGACGGAACCGTGGCGGCCACGTCAACCAAGATGGTGGCGATGACGTCACATAGAAGCAAAGAATCGGGAATTTCTTAAGTTACCTTCCGGAAGGAAATCCCGCTTTAATTTTGGTACTGAGTGCATCCCGGTAATCTGAGGAGAGCAGGGTGCTGCAATAGAAAATAAGTGCACACACAATATAAAAAAGGAAATAGTCTAATTTATAGCTTCTACTGGCGAAGTCGATATTGGTGAATAGAATATTCACAAATATCGACTGAGCCTGAGGCGAATAATTGTTTTAGTATATACAACACGGGAACCTGCTGTTGGGCACTGCATTTTGTTGAATTTCTAAAATTTCCGCATCGGAAACAAACGCGAAACGTGAATTTACGCCTGCAATTTTGTTTCAAAATTATCCCGAGTTTTGTAGGTGGCTATTGTTCATTATTCCGAGATAGCGAGCCAATCAAATTGCATGAGCTATGTAAGTTCCCGTGTTGTATATACTAATAACAATTTTACAGCGATTATCAGTCACACACGCCTTTTTAGAATTCAGTTGACTCGACGAAGAAATCGTGTTTTGGTGGACTTCAATCAAATGTCATAAACGTGTGAATTTAGAACTTCCAGTGAAAACCACATCTAGTCGAAGTTGATCATGAGGTGATGAGCAAGTCTTTCTATAATTCACTCCAATGGAGAGTCTTTATACCTGGCAAAGTGATCTAACAACAAGAAGAAATTCAGAGGTACTCTTTACATGAGCGAAAGATCCGTTAAAACAGTAAACTGAAATACTTAAACATAGTACGAAAGCATAGAACGAAAGCATAGAACGCGAGCGCGATCCACCGAGGCCTGTACCAAACCCGAAATGTTCCCGAACCCGAAATGATCCCCGACCCGAAATGACCCCCAATCAGTACCCGAAACGATCCCGCAATAAAACTGGGAATGGACTAAAAGATTTTGGGCTTTCGGAAGAGCAATAAAACTGGGAATGGGCGCGACTCCGCCCAATACGAAATATATTTTCTCCCAACTGGCCGGCAATATAATTCGGTATCGGCGTCTCAAAATCGCAATTAGTGTATAGAAATAACTGGGCCATTAAAAGAAATACGATAGAACATAAGTAAGATAGGGAATCTCCAATATACGAGCGCTTAACTGCGCTTAAGTTCGCACATATTACGCCTATGCTTCGATAACTTCACTGGCTTCCCATAGAGCATAGAGTATTGTATTTAAGATTCTCTTCTTAACCTGTAAGTCTCTAAATAATCTAGCACCGTCATGCATTAGCGATCTTCTTCATATTTACTCTCCGAGCAGGAATCTTAGATCATGTAGTCAGCACTTCCTTATAGTACCAATATCGAGCTTAAAGAGTTATGGTGATAGAATGTTCTCGGTGGCCGTCCCAAAACTTTGCTGGAACAATCTTCCTTTAGAAATAAGGCTAAGTGACTCGGTTTCTGTTTTTAATTCTCGTTATTTTTAATTATATTGTAGTATATTTCTTAGTAATATATATATATTTTTTAATAGTAAGTTTTTAATACATAGGAATTGTAAAGCGCCATTGGCAGTTAGGGTATATGGTGCTATATAAATGTTTAATTTTTAATTTTATTATTATTGTCTAATAAAATCTATTTTTATTAACCGGAAGCAGCTAAGTGCGCGTCAATCTCATGGCGGCAAAACATTTTCGCTCCCTTTCGCGCCATGAGAATATTGTTGTGCGCGCGCACTTTGCTTCAACTGCTTCCGGTTACTAAAAATAGATTTTAATAGACATTATCATCGTACACCGCGCGCTACAAGATTCACTCTCTTACTTATACTCTCTTGATAATATTAGACATTATCATCGCACACCGCGCCCTACAAGATTCACTCTCTTACTTATACTCTCTTGATAATATTAGACATTATCATCGCACACCGCGAGCTACAAGATTCACTCTCTTACTTATGCTTTCTTGGTAATATTAGACGTTATCATCGCACACCGCGCGCTACAAGATTCACTCTCTTACTTATGCTCTCTTGGTAATATTAGACGTTATCATCGCACACCGCGCGCTACAAGATTCACTCTCTTACTTATACTCTATTGATAATATTAGACATTATCATCGCACACCGCGCCCTACAAGATTCACTCTCTTACTTATACTCTCTTGGTAATATTAGACATTATCATCGCACACCGCGCGCTACAAGATTCACTCTCTTACTTATGCTCTCTTGGTAATATTAGACGTTATCATCGCACACCGCGCGCTACAAGATTCACTCCCTTACTTATGCTCTCTTGGTAATATTAGACATTATCATCGCACACCGCGCGCTACAAGATTCACTCTCTTACTTATGCTCTCTTGGTAATATTAGACGTTATCATCGCACACCGCGCGCTACAAGATTCACTCTCTTACTTATACTCTATTGATAATATTAGACATTATCATCGCACACCGCGCGCTACAAGATTCACTCTCTTACTTATACTCTATTGATAATATTAGACATTATCATCGCACACCGCGCGCTACAAGATTCACTCTCTTACTTATACTCTATTGATAATATTAGATATTATCATCGCACACCGCGCGCTACAAGATTCACTCTCTTACTTATACTCTATTGATAATATTAGACATTATCATCGCACACCGCGCGCTACAAGATTCACTCTCTTACTTATACTCTATTGATAATATTAGACATTATCATCGCACACCGCGCGCTACAAGATTCACTCTCTTACTTATACTCTATTGATAATATTAGACATTATCATCGCACACCGCGCGCTACAAGATTCACTCTCTTACTTATACTCTATTGATAATATTAGACATTATCATCGCACACCGCGCGCTACAAGATTCACTCTCTTACTTATACTCTCTTGGTAATATTAGACATTATCATCGCACACCGCGCGCTACAAGATTCACTCTCTTACTTATACTCTCTTGATAATATTAGACATTATCATCGCACACCGCGCGCTACAAGATTCACTCTCTTACTTATGCTCTCTTGGTAATATTAGACGTTATCATCGCACACCGCGCGCTACAAGATTCACTCTCTTACTTATACTCTATTGATAATATTAGACATTATCATCGCACACCGCGCCCTACAAGATTCACTCTCTTACTTATACTCTCTTGATAATATTAGACATTATCATCGCACACCGCGCGCTACAAGATTCACTCTATTACTTATACTCTTTTGATAATATTAGACATTATCATCGCACACCGCGCGCTACAAGATTCACTCTCTTACTTATGCTCTCTTGGTAATATTAGACGTTATCATCGCACACCGCGCGCTACAAGATTCACTCTCTTACTTATGCTCTCTTGGTAATATTAGACGTTATCATCGCACACCGCGCGCTACAAGATTCACTCTCTTACTTATGCTCTCTTGGTAATATTAGACGTTATCATCGCACACCGCGCGCTACAAGATTCACTCTCTTACTTATACTCTCTTGGTAATACATAGTTGTTTGTAGTCTGAATTCTTCAAGTTTTAGTTTGACGATTATTTTTCATTCAGTCACAGAAAATCACCTTTTTTGCCAGGTTGTGGAAGATTATCTAGAGCACACGTGACGCAGTTCATGGATTAAGTGTACATAGATCGGACATTACTGGATGCACAATAGAAATGTTTACTCCCAACTAGCGTGACCAAATAAACGCATACTGACGACAAATTAGACATTTACCTGGCGTGGTTGAGCATGGCACAAACTGCATCCACACATGAACTCGACAGCGAACGTCTGGTATAAAAAAAACAATTATTAAGCAGTCAAATCGTCCCTTCTTGGAAACGTTTCTGATAGTCTTGTGAGGAAGATAGTACGCGGAGGTGCTTGTATGTCTTCCCAGTACCAAGACAATAATTATCTAAACTAGTTAATCCGAAAATTAAATAGTTACATATTTACACTGGCGCATCCACTAACTTGGTGGCTTATCTATGCACGAGTCGAGATCGAGTTCGGACTATCAGTTTCCGAGGACAAACGAAAACAGAAAGGCTTGGAGACCCTGGGAGCAAGGTGCCACGAAACTCAAACCAGTGCTTGATTCGTTCCAGTGTCCAACATTGCATAAATGGCGTCCAATTTCAATAACGATTGTGCAGGAATCTTTAGTCTCGCATTCAGGTGAAAAAGCTTTTGTGTAGCAACGTGGACACAAGGCTAACGTCTCCCGGACAATACCTATTTAAATTATACGCCATTTACACAATGGGTCTATATATGGTGATAGGAGAAGCGTTCACTTGGTAACATTCCCTTACAACGATATGTCTCTCACTGTGACCTAACAGGGTGTTACTGTGTCTAGATATTTCGTATTGACACAAGGTATAATATGAATTTCACATGTCTGAGTAATTAAGACCCAAAACGAGTATTGTACGGCACTTAAATGGCTTCCCAAGTGTTTTAAACAGCCAATCAAACTGCAGAATCGTGGTACTTCAAGACTAGATCTTGCCGTTACTGCAGTTGCGTAGCGGTACGGTGGACGTACGGGTAACCTTAGCGCACCGTAGCGCTGTAATTTAATTGGATCAGAGAGAACCATGCATACTTTCCGTAATGTTTCCCATTTCTTCGTAATGTTTCCCATTTCTTCGCAATCCGCCCTATTCTTGTACACTTGGGGAGCAGGTCAAAACACATGCCCTCTCGACGGACCCATTTTGGGGTAGGGGGGTGGGGGCTGCTGCCAGCCATCCCCTCTGGAGAGAAAACTCAATATTAAAAATAATTTGTTCTTAAATATCTTCAAAACTAAAAGGCATAATCTAGAAACAAATGCACTGTATGTTTTGTCTTACGTTATCATTTCATTTTCTGTGTTAAAATTACCACTAGGCCCCCCAGAATCAGATGGAAAATAGATGGTCAAAAATGGGGGATGGGGGTGGTACCCTGCGCTGACAGCTGTCTGTTGAAAAAAATGGGTCCCTATCTGGGGCATGTGTTTTGACCTGCTCCCTTATAGACCGTATGCAAAAATGGCAATTACCTAAAACTAGAATGTAGTGCAGTTGTCCAATTTGAATGATAGTTTTCATATTAAAGAGTACACCAAGAGTAGTGATACTGAGAAGTTTGGTTGTGATAATGTAAACTGGTGCTAAGATATTGAGATCTAAATTAACAGAGGTTTGTATGGCAGAACTAAATGTAGACTGACCAGCCTCGTTTTCATGTTTTTCTAGTTTTTAAAAGCTAATATATTTGCAGCAATTTAATTCCACGCTATCAAACGTCTCATTATTTCATATTATGGCGTATTCTAAGAAATGGTCACTCCGTGATATTCATTTTGCCAAATAAACTAAATGTGGACTGACTAGTCTCATTCTCATGATAAAGGTGGCCATTTTTGCATAAGGTCTATACTATTGTAACCCGGCGTGGTCGGCGTGGCGTGGTCGGCGCCAAGAAAAACTCGCGCGCTCTGCATGTAAACGAGATAGACCAGTTTACGGTTCATGCGCAGTTGTACAAATCCTGTTTATTTGGCGGGTAGGAAGATCTTAGACAATGGTGGCCCGCCAGTTAAAAGAAAAGACTTGAACAACTGCGCATGACCGGTAACCTGGTCTATTGATCCGGGCTATTCTGAGAACAATTATTTTGTTTTCGAAACAAAACAACTACAAGGAATGTAACAAGGACATCGTATTCCCATTAAGCCATGATTCAGTACCGCTATACCTATACATACCTTACAGATTTCTGTACGATAAAGAACACGTCGTCTACCATACTGGACGTGACAGCTTCATCTTCTTCACCCTCGTAATAATCCATGTTAACAGCCTGACAAAGAACACCAGACAAAGTTATTTTCAGCGATGTTCATATGAAGTGACAAACTTCGTGCACATGTGGGATGGTTAAAATCAAAGCAAATATGCAAAAATGACTAACAGGCTGTGCATAATTGCATCCCATTTCAATCAAGCATTGAGGAAGGAGACTTTACAGCGCGACTATACTTAAACCAGGGTCACTTAGACAACAAGACCTAAACACATTACAACTACAATGTGTCTACTGTAACCAGGGTCACTTAGACAACAAGACCTAAACACATTACAACTACAGTGTGACTACTGTAACCAGGGTCACTTAGACAATGAGAACTAAACACATTACAACTACAATGTGTCTACTGTAACGGTCACTTAGACAATGAGAACTAAACACATTACAACTACAATGTGTCTACTGTAACGGTCACTTAGACAATGAGAACTAAACACATTACAACTACAATGTGTCTACTTAAACCAGGGTCACTTAAACAACAAGACCTAAACACATTACAACTACAATGTGTCTACTGTAACCAGGGTCACTTAGACAACAAGACCTAAACACATTACAACTACAATGTGTCTACTGTAACGGTCACTTAGACAATGAGAACTAAACACATTACAACTACAATGTGTCTACTTAAACCAGGGTCACTTAGACAACAAGACCTAAACACATTACAACTACAATGTGTCTACTGTAACCAGGGTCACTTAGACAACAAGACCTAAACACATTACAACTACAATGTGTCTACTGTAACGGTCACTTAGACAACAAGACCTAAACACATTACAACTACAATGTGTCTACTGTAACGGCCACTTAGACAATGAGAACTAAACACAATACAACTACAGTGTGACTACTGCATGCAGTAACCACTTAGACAATGAGAACTAAACACAATACAACTACAGTGTGACTACAATACAACTACAGTGTGACTACTGTAACCAGGGCCACTTAGACAACGAGAACTAAACACAATACAACTACAGTGTGACTACTGTAACCACTTAGACAATGAGAACTAAACACATTACAACTACAGTGTGACTACTGTAACCAGGGCCACTTAGACAACGAGAACTAAACACAATACAACTACAGTGTGACTACTGTAACCACTTAGACAATGAGAACTAAACACAATACAACTACAGTGTGACTACAATACAACTACAGTGTGACTACTGTAACCAGGGCCACTTAGACAACGAGAACTAAACACAATACAACTACAGTGTAACTACTGTAACCACTTAGACAATGAGAACTAAACACATCACAACTACAGTGTGACTACTGTAACCAGGGCCACTTAGACAACGAGAACTAAACACAATACAACTACAGTGTGACTACTGTAACCACTTAGACAATGAGAACTAAACACAATACAACTACAGTGTGACTACTGTAACCACTTAGACAATGAGAACTAAACACAATACAACTACAGTGTGACTACTGTAACCACTTAGACAATGAGAACTAAACACAATACAACTACAGTGTGACTACTGTAACCACTTAGACAATGAGAACTAAACACATTACAACTACAGTGTGACTACAATACAACTACAGTGTGACTACTGTAACCAGGGCCACTTAGACAACGAGAACTAAACACATTACAACTACAGTGTGACTACTGTAACCAGGGCCACTTAGACAACAAGAACTAAACACAATACAACTACAGTGTGACTACTGTAACCAGGACCACTTAGACAACGAGAACTAAACACATTACAACTACAGTGTGACTACTGTAACCACTTAATAGACAATTAGAACTAAACACACTGATTGGCTCAAACAACCATAAGTTGAAATACTTTTGTATTGTACTCGACACTGATTGGCTCAAGTAACCGTAAGCTGGAATATTTTGTTTTCATTCTGCAATGTGATTGGTTCTCGTTGCCTAAGTGGCCCCGGTTTCAATAGTCGCACTTTAACTGTTTGTAGCCAATTAACAGCCACCAATCGAATACTGACTCCACGCATGCGCAACACCATGACGCAGCACCTTCAATGGCGTCGCTTGTGACGTCATACCTTCATTGCTGTCTCTCTCATGAAGTACTCCTCCATTGTAATGTAGTTTCCAATCAGTTCCTGTGGACGGAGAAAAGGAGATTTAAGCGCACGAAACGTTCAGATCAAACACGGCGAAAAATGCGGAATTTAGCGATAGTCTTCGCAACATTCTGAATGATTTATCGATTTCCTATCTATAATAATAATAATTATTATTATTGGAGTTGATCAAATTACATATCAAAGTTAGAATTATAGTAAAGCATTACACTAAATTGAATAATAGTTAGGACAAAGACACTCAACTATAATAATGTTAAAAACTATACTTACAAAAATACCTTAAAATACTAAAAACCTTAATACTAATATACAGCCAAGTCATACATGTATCTAAAAACCAATCTATAAAAAAATGCATTCATAAAATGGGACTGGCATCTTCTTAACCTTATTGAAAATGCGTTTATCAAACCTCTCTACTAAGTTAGATATATTAATATTCTTGGAGGTGTATCCGGCTACGTTTATCAAATTCATGAATAATTCATCAAGCAAAAACAAAGGAAATTAATAAAACATCAGTGTCTGTACATCTGATACAACACTAGTGTTGTATCAGATATACAGACACTAATGTTTTAATCATCAGTCCTGTATCCAACAAACACCATGCTAGTGTCTGTTAGGGGGAGGTCTCACAACCGATCACTGACTACCCCTACACTAGTGTTGTATCAGATATACAGACACTAATGTGTTAATCATCAGTCCTGTATCCAACAAACACCATGCTAGTGTCTGTTAGGGGGAGGTCTCACAACCGATCACTGACTACCCCTATCCCAGCTGTTGGGTGAAATGTGAAGGAAAACTCTACTCTTTAATGCACAGAGACCAGTCTGATCAATGTGGGACCTGTTTTTGTGAACACTGCACATGACCATTAGTACACTATAGAGCTGAACTCTCTTTTTTGCGGTAGTTTACAACATTCGCGTTCGTGTTGTAACAGCCTATACTTGTATAGGCTGGTACAACAGTCCTGCGAATGTTGTAAACACTACTTGAAACATCTGTCTAGAAAGCATTGTACAGCTGTATTCCTTAAATCTTTGCGAAGAAGTCAAGTTTGTGTTTACATCTCTTTCTGAGCTTGTGGGACAAGATGGTCGCGGTATTTTCCCGGGAGAACATTGCTGTGTTCTGATTTGTCAGAAGTGTTTATAATTGACAGGTGTGGAACTATGAATTGCTATACTTAGTGTAATTAGAAGGACCATGTGCACGAACCCAAGAACATTGCTGTGTTCTGATTGGTCTAAAGTGTTTTATAATTGACAGGTGTGGAACTATGAATTGCTATACTAATCTAATTAGAAGGACCATGTGCACGAACCCAAGAACATTGCTGTGTTCTGATTGGTCTAAAGTGTTTTATAATTGACAGGTGTGGAACTATAAATTGCTATACTAATCTAATTAGAAGGACCATGTGCACGAACCCAAGAACATTGCTGTGTTCTGATTGGTCTAAAGTGTTTTATAATTGACAGGTGTGGAACTATAAATTGCTATACTAATCTAATTAGAAGGACCATGTGCACGAACCCAAGAACATTGCTGTGTTCTGATTGGTCTAAAGTGTTCTATAATTGACAGGTGTGGAACTATAAATTGCTATACTAATCTAATTAGAAGGACCATGTGCACGAACCCAAGAACATTGCTGTGTTCTGATTGGTCTAAAGTGTTTTATAATTGACAGGTGTGGAACTATAAATTGCTATACTAATCTAATTAGAAGGACCATGTGCACGAACCCAAGAACATCGCTGTGTTCTGATTGGTCTGAAGTGCTTATAATTGACAGGTGTGGAACTATGAATTGCTATACTTAGTATAATTAGAAGGACCATGTGCACGAATCCAAGAACATTGCTGTGTTCTGATTGGTCTAAAGTGTTTTATAATTGACAGGTGTGGAACTATAAATTGCTATACTAATCTAATTAGAAGGACCATGTGCACGAACCCAAGAACATTGCTGTGTTCTGATTGGTCTAAAGTGTTTTATAATTGACAGGTGTGGAACTATGAATTGCTATACTTAGTATAATTAGAAGGACCATGTGCACGAACCCAAGAACATTGCTGTGTTCTGATTGGTCTAAAGTGTTTTATAATTGACGGGTGTGGAACTATGAATTGCTATACTTAGTCTAATTAGAAGGACCATGTGCACGAACCCAAGAACATTGCTGTGTTCTGATTGGTCTAAAGTGTTTTATAATTGACATATGTGGAACTATGAATTGCTATACTTAGTCTAATTCGATGGACCATGTGCACGAACCCAAGAACATTGCTGTGTTCTGATTGGTCTGAAGTGCTTATAATTGACAGGTGTGGAACTATGAATTGCTATACTTAGTCTAATTCGATGGACCATGTGCACGAATCCATTTTCCAGTAGTATTTCCAGTAGCAGTATTTAGATAGTACTAGTTGCTAAACACCACTTCTCACCTGCATTCGTCTATTAACGCCACTGCTGGTTATCAGTTTATCAAGGACCTTGGTTACATCTGCAATGAAAAAACAGTAAACAGGTCAGTCCAGGTCATCTTAAATAAGACAGCGTAAATCGCAAAACGTATTGATCTGCAACGCCACGACAAGTGATCGACCAATAGTAACATGAAGCGATAGATGAGTGACGGTTACCGTACGGCATGCCGTGACACTGAAATGGCTTCCCATTGTTTGTCTTTCTGCCGGATCCAAACAAAGTACAGAGTTACGAGGAAGCATAGAATTGTTTCCTTAAAACCTGATACTTCCTACATTTCAGAGCAAAATGGATTTCATCCTCGATTTCAGTTTTGCACAAAGGGCAGAATATTTCATTAACAGGTTTATATGGCTGCGAATACCTTTTTCGATTTCTAACTGGTGATTATTTATTCTGAGCTGTGTCAGTGCAATTCTATGCTTCACGTTTTGTATGTCATTAAGGTAATGCTCAAATTCATAAGTTTTTTTTATGTTCTATAGGTTCTGATCTGCATTACATCTACATTGTAGTATCATCAAATATCTCATTGTACCGATGCTGTTGTTCGTTGTCCAGAAGTCTTTGTTGTATTCTATTAGCAACTATGTTGCGGCTAACTATGTGGTTTTGGAATAGCCATACATTGCCAAAGCCGAGGCGAAATATTATGCTTTGTAATTTTTGACACCACATTGCGGGTTTAATTGTTTGTTTGGATACAACTAGGGCATCATATGCTAGCTTGGTTACAAAATATGTGTGGGGGGGGGGGGGGGGGGGGGGAGGGATGGGCATTGCTGGAATTGACTGGTGTATAATGTACCATTTTATACTAGTATAAAAATCAAACTACTCAGTGTATTATTAATGTTATCGTGCCTTTTACCATGTTAGTATTCAACTGCTACCTTTTACATTCTGTGCCATAACGTTCGCCATTTTGGACTGAGGTCTATGGAATGGGTCATGGAAACGCATCTCTTAAGTCATGCAGCTAATTAAAGTGCACCTAACGTTCATTTTGTTATCATAAATATCGATTCTACATCAAGCTTTGAGTACTTCTGTGAAGAAAGTTTTGGTTTACAGAGAATACTCTATGTTCTACGTTTGTTTGAAATCGTGAAAATGTGACCTTTCCTGACCCATGACCGCGTAAGCAAAAGCCTGGGTCGATCCCTGGGTTGACGTCATCTCATTAATGCATTATTCTCCATGGCATCTTTCTATCACAACAACATCGATTTATAGAGAATATACACTGTTTGCGAGTTGTTAGTTAAGAAAAAAGTCATTTTAGTCAAAATGTTAAGTATTTATTCAAATTATTGCAAAGTCAAATTAATTATATGACGTCTACCCAGGGATCGACCCAGGCTTTTATTTACGCGGTCGTGGGTCAGGAAAGGTCACATTTTCACGATTTCAAACAAGCGTAGAACATAAAGTATTCACTTTAATCCAAAACTTTCTTCACGGAAGTACTCCAAGCTTGATGTAGTATCGATATTTATGATAACAAAATAAACGTTAGGTGCACTTTAAGGGTGAAGGAGCTCAACAAAGTACTACTTCCTGGTTTGTGCAGAAAATAGGTACAAACGTTTTCGTCAATAATGATGAACCGTTCATTTGATCCTTTGACAAGAAACTGTAGAAACGACAAACAGCATTCAAACTGATCACATTCGCTTTTGTTCCGTGTTGTGAAGAAGATGGGCAGTTTTGTTTCTCTTGGTCGGCTTTGAATAGGAAAAAACTCTTAATTTCTAACGGGACCTGAAACAACCATAGGGGCCGATCAAAGTCATGACCCGGATAATCCACAGATCGAAATGGAATTTAGCGTGTTTTCGATGGCTAGATAACAATTCATGTGTACACCTAGGGAGAATATTGTATGGCTAGATACACCGAGGGAGAATTACATACATTACATACCCTCTACTCGTTCCTCTTCTGACAGATTCTCAACATCAGCCTAATAACGAAACCAAGATCCTTAAGATAGATATTGATGGTTGACGCTTGCAAGAGGCTTAAATCAATCAACCAATCAAGCAAGCGTTGTTTCAAGAGGGTGACACTAAACAGTAGTACACTGATAAACTCCATATCATAACAAGTTAAAGAGGAACTAACCCCAAATCAACTTTAGCTCTACTAATCAATCTATATATGAAGAGCCTTAGATTATAATTCAATTGATTGTGTTCGGCGTCCAGTGCTCGACCTTAGCGTTAGTCCACTAGTCCTGGACTAGTAAGAAATGTTTCTGGACTAGTAAAAACAATAGAGCCACTAGTCACAGGACTAGTAACTATTCTATAATTTGTAATGTTTAATAAAAGATAAAAACAAAAACATGTTGTCCTGTGATTGTTGTTTGAACGCGTTTCTTCGCAAACGTTCTGAAAATAATCGCGAAAAGGCCAAGAAAACTGAAGACTGAGGCGAGGACTGGGCACTAGTCAGCCCCAGGAGCTCCCGTGAAGGCCGCTATCGCCGCCATATTTGTTTTGACTTGTTCACTCGTGCGTGTATCATGAAAGGCTTAGAGATCAGCAAATATTGGCATGCCAGAGTCGGGACTGCCAGGAATTTTCTCTGGACTAGTAAATTTTCAGTTCTACTAGTCCCAGGACCAGTGATTAAAAAAGTTAAGGTCGAGCACTGGGCGTCAGAGAGAGGAAAATTTGAAAACCTTCCTCACAACCCCGGCTATGTACAGATGGCTCAACTCTTGTAATTTGTGACGTCAGGTATAGGAATAAATTAGTTTTACCATGTTGTCCCGGCATTGAAAAGCTCGACTAACGGCTCCTTATTACAGACAATTGTGTTTTCTTTGTGCTGGAGGTGTGATTGTTTTCCTTGATATGTGTGACGCACGATATGGGGAAATTTGCTGCATTGAATCACAAGCTAGATTTGTCAGCAAAGAATCGGTTATTTTTCTGAGACACGCAACACATAGAAATAATATAGCAGCACTTATTTCTTTCGAATACATCTTTGTATAGTTGTTGGGTTGATTTACAGTTCGGTTCCTCTTTAAAAATATATATATATTTATGCAATAAACAGGACTATATTCGTGTCCTGATTGGTCGACAGCCATGATCTATTAGAGTACAGATGCACATGACGTCACATGCACACTCTATGTTGTTAGGAGAGTTCGCTAATTATTGTATCAAACAAATACATATAAACCCATTGTATGTGGCGTCCAAATTAAATAGGTACTGTCCTGGAGACTTTAGCCTTGTGTCCACGTTTTCACATGAATGCGAGACTGAAGATTCCTAAACAATCGTTATTCAAATTGGCCGCCATTTATGCAATCTTGTGGCTCTATTTTGCTGTGCGGTTGTCATCTTAGAGATGCACAGATGATGTCACAACATGAAGATAACATCAGTTATGCATTCGACTGCGTCTCGTGGCACACTTCTTTGTTGTCTGCACGTTGTGATGTCATCTGTGTATCTATAAGAGGACAGACACACGGTAAAATGGCATCTATTGGTTAAATAAAGCAGAGCGGTCACGAGTGTGCAATAGAGAGCTTAAGCAACGACGACGGGGATGGCAGTGACGACGGGACGTAGAAAAGTGTTTT